>JAEIGR010000020.1:1840000-2255000 GCA_018904305.1 Scaptomyza montana | reverse complement strand
CCCCTGATTTAACATCAGATGATGTCAAGGTCTGTATCAAGGCCAAATCGAATGCCAATTTAACGGTGGAGAAATTCAAATTTGCTTATGATCGGAACATTTCTTCTTTTAAAATCAGTGTTTCGAATCAAGATTTTTGCACTATATGCTGCAAAGAATTTTGGCCAGAACACATAATTGTGAAAGAGTATACTGCAAGGAAGAAAAAAAATCGGCCCCCGATTGTATCTACCCTTCCGGTGGTTGGTTCTAAGGTAACTCTCCCAATTACTGATAGTTCAAAAAACTAACATCCTCCTTCTTACTTGGCTATCAGAATGTAAGAGGTCTTTGTAGTAAACTCACTAGTTTATTTATTTATTTATTTATTTATTTATTTATTTATTGTCAGCTAAGAGCAGCTGACATTAAAATGAAATCAAAATAAATTTAAATTAAAAAATAGTTAAAATAATTTAAAATAAAATTATAGATTAATATATAAATCTGAAAATATAATCAAAAGTTAACGTTAAAGCTCTGGGAAATTCAATAAAAATTGAGTAGTCCAACATTTGTTGCGAGGATTGGGAAAAACCCAGAAAAACCCAATCAGACCAGCATTAGATTAGTAGTTAGTGGTTACGATTAGATAAAGCAAAAAGGATCGATCTTTTTAGTACTGGAGATGAGGCCTCCAAGGAGACAAGAGGATAAAGTTTGTTATAGTCAGAACATATAACACGAAATGGTTTATGAATTAAATAGTTGCTGAAGCAACGATCAAGGCTAAGGGGTAAAAAGTTACGTGAAGATCTAATTGGGACATTAAATTTAATTCGACTCAAAAGAACTGATGAGTCGATTTCACCATTACGTAGGTTAGTAATAAATAATACTCCATGCATAGTTCTACGGTTTAACAGGGAGGGAAGATTAATCAAAAGGAGTCTACTTGAATACGGGGGTAAGTCTACTCCAGGAACCCAGTTAAAACTTCTAAGGGCAAATAGAAGAAATTTCTTCTGCACAGATTCAATTCTATCCTGGTGAATCGAGTATTGTGGGGACCACACACAAGATCCATACTCCAGGATGGGACGTACTAGGGATGTATAAAGCGTTTTAGTGGTGTAGGGATCATTAAACTCTTTCGACCACCGCTTGATGAAGCCAAGGACATTAATGGCCTTATTGACCATATACGAAATATGAGCGTCAAACTTTAATTTAGGATCAAGAATAATGCCTAAATCTTTAATTTCAAACACGCGGTCAAGTGGTGAAGCATCAAGCAAGTAGTGAGCAGTATGAGGGGTACTTCTACAAAAAGACATGACTTTACATTTTGAACTATTTAAATTTAGTAAGTTAGTACGACACCAGTCTGACAAAGCACCCAAATCCGACTGAAGTAAATTACACAGGGAAGCGTCATTATAGGTGAAACATAGCTTCACATCATCAGCAAACATATACACAAAAGAGTTTGTAATAACAGCTGGGAGATCGTTAATAAATAAATTAAATAGCAAAGGACCAAGGTGACTACCCTGGGGAACACCAGAGGTAACAAAAATAGGTTTAGATACAGACGATTTAAAAACAACTTTTTGTGTTCGGCCACACAAGTACTCCGTAAGCCACCATAAAAGTTTTGATGGAAATCCAATAATATTCAATTTATGAAGCAACAGAGAATGACTAACAGAATCAAATGCCTTACTAAAATCGGTGTAAACAACGTCAGTTTGCATTTTTTCCTGAAACCCTTTGATAACAAGCGAAGTGAATTCAAGAAGGTTAGTGGTAGTAGATCTACGCCTAACAAAACCATGTTGATAAGGCGATATAATTGAACTACATCCATGTTGCAGTTGAGAACATACAATTTTTTCAAAGACTTTTGGTATGGCAGACAACTTAGATATACCCCTATAATTTTTAACGTTTGATTTTGAAGAATTTTTATGGAGTGGAATTATAAAGGATTCCTTCCATATATCAGGGAACACGGTTGAATCAACAGACAAGTTAAATAATTTATTTAATGGCGCACAAAGAGAATCCGCGCAGTATCTAAGAATACAACCTGGCACTCCATCAGGACCAGGCAAGTAACCAGGTTTAATAGAGTTAAATTCACTCAGGAGCGTAGACTCAGTAATTACTGGGACATATATGCAATTTGACGTTTGTACTTGAAAAGGATAGGAATTACTAATACTATACATATTCGATGAGTATACTGATTGAAAATACTCAGCAAATAGATCGGCTACTGCCTGATCAGAACTTGCTTTTGTATCATCTAGGTATACTGAGGATGGCAAGCAAGAAGACTTACGTTTAGAGTTAACAAATTTATAAAACTGTTTAGGGTCACGTGAAAAGTTTAGTCTACAACGATTAAGATAATTATTATAACAAGATGTGTTAACAGAAAGAAAACTAGATTTTGCTACTAAATACGAAGATAAATCTAAGGTAGTTCCCGATTTTTTAAATTTTTTATATGCTCTTGTCTTCGCGTTTTTCAATTGCGATAGTTCCCTCGTAAACCAAGGTGGTTTATTATCACTTGAAGAACAAGTGAGGGGAACACAAATATCCAAAAGCGAATTCAAGGTCCTATAAAATATGGCAATAGCAGTTTCTATATCAGTACAAGAATAAAGCCGAGACCAATTAGTATGCTGAAGAAGATGATTTAATTTAGTAAAGTTAGTTTTACGAAAGCAACGTGTTTTTAAAGTATTATTAGATACTGAACTAGGGTTAAGAATTTCGATGGATAGTTCTAAGGTTGGATGGTAGGTATCTTCCGGAAGCACTAGAGGGGGTATTCTACTAGTATTACTGCAATCGGAGTCAGAAACAAATATTAAGTCCAACATTCTACCACTACAGTTATGCACCCTGTTAACTTGCGATAGGCCTAACTCCAGTAGGCCATCGATAAAATCATCAGAAGTGACTGGTAACACCGCCGAAGATGTGTCATTCACAGACCATGCAACATGTGGCAGATTAAAATCACCAACCACTATCAGATTATCCATATCTGTCAAAAATGACGAAACAAGTTGCAGGGCACTCAGATGGGATGAGTAAATGTTAATATCAGATTGAGGAGGAATATAAGAGCAAGTAACATAAAGTGAACGGCCGTTTAGTAATATTTTAACACATAAAAACTCTATGTCCGGAAGATGCTGAGAAAGAATCTGTTCAGAGGAAATACAGGAGTCAACAGCAATGAGAACACCACCCCCCTTGCGGGAAGTGCGATCGCATCTGTACAAGTTATATTTAGGAGGAAAAATGGAATAATCAGAAATATCAGGTTTTAACCAGGTTTCAGTGAGTGCAACTATTTGATTATCACAATGATCTACCCTTTTGTCCGCTCAACCAAAAACCTACACCAGAAGCAAAAGTGTGTAAACTTGTTGCTGACCTTAGGTCAAAAAATAAATACCCAATTCATTACAAAAACCTTCAGCAATGTTTACGTAATGGTTTAATATTTTCGAAAATACATCGAGTTTTAAAACTTAAACAGGCACCTTGGCTTAAAAAGTATATTGATCTAAACACTTCCCATAGAACTTTAGCGAAAAATAATTTTGAAAAAGACTTTTTTAAACTTTTAAATAACGCAGTATATGGGAAGACAATGGAGAACGTTGAAAAACGTAAAGATGTTAAGATTGTCACTTCGTGGGAAACCACATCATGCAATCGATTAGGTGCACGTTCGCTTATTGCAAAGGCTAGTTTTCACAGCTCTGCGCAATTTGCGGAAGACATGTATGCTATTCAGATGCAGCGGCTCCATAATGTTTATGACAAGCCAATGTACTTAGGGTTTACAGTTTTAGAACTGTCCAAATGGCAGATGTATGATTTCCATTACGATTATATTAAACCTAAATTCCAAGAAAAGGTCACATTGAATTATATGGATACAGACTCGTTCATATATTCAATACAGACTAAAGACTTCTACGCAGATCTTGCTGAAGATGTAGAAATGAAGTTTGATACGTCCTAGTACCCCGAAGAGTTGGCAAAGTTATATGGGATTAAGAGGTGCAATAAAAAAGTCTTGGGTATGATGAAGGATGAGAACTGTGGCAAACGAATGCTGGAGTTTGTTGGTCTCAGAGCGAAAATGTATTCATTGTCTCTTGAGGGGGGTGGCTGTGTTAAAAAATCAAAGGGTGTAAAGCAGTCTGCATTAGATAAGCTTACTATAAATAGTTATAAAGAATGCCTTTTTAATAATAAGATATTTAATGATGAAATGATGTTGTTTAGATCTAAGATCCACAACTTGTATACACATAAGATAAAAAAAACTACTTTAAGCTTTAATGACGATAAAAGAAAAATAAGGTCTGACGGTATAAATACCTATGCCTGGGGTCATTATAAAATTGAATCCTACATATATTAATAGCTTTATATTGTTAAATGAAAATAAATAAAAATAAAAATAAGAATAAGAATAACAGAAAAAAAAAGCACATATACCTTAATTATGTATAAAAAAAAATACATTAGTAAAAATAATCTGTATGTTATAATAATATGAAAAACCTATAAAAAAAAAGCCTGTAAAAACTTGTACAAAACCTGTAAAAAAAAAAAAGCCTGTAAAAAAACCTGTAAATAATAAAAAAAATAAAAAAAATATAAAAAACATATTGGTGTTATAGTTTAAAAACTTTCTTCTTTATTTAAAAATAACGAAATAAATAATTATCTTTAAGTAATAATAATAATATCAAAACCTGTAAAAAAAGCCTGTAAATAATAATAATTTTTTGAAACAAAAAATAAATAAAAAAACATTTAAAATTCAATTTAAAAAAGTATATTTTATATTTTATTTTATATTTGTGTATGTTTATGTATATGTATATTATGTATATATATATATGTATATTTATATAAAAAAAAAAAAAAATCTAGTTCAGTTTAAAAATCCTCTGGAAAATCCATCCCGTTGAGGATGATATCCAGCGAGCTCCTAAATGTGGAGTCCAGCTCCGGGAACAGGGGGTTCCGGTTCGCCTACACTCGACTCCCAATAGGGCGATGGGGTTGACTCTCGTGGAGCCCAGATCCTCTGCTCGGGTGTTGGCGTCCTTCGTGGTCTCCTCCAGGGTGCGTCAAACGGGGCAGGGGATTTGAGTCTAATGACCCAGCGGGCCATTCCGGGAAACGGGCGGCGGCATCTCCGGTTTCTTCCCTGATTGATGGGATCGTACACCTCCATTGGTGCCGGCATCCTCTCCGGCACACCAACGAGCTCTACCGCCGGCTTCAGCCAGCTGAGCATGGTGTTCTTCTGGTGCTGCTTCTTAATTTTTGGCATGATGCTTGGCTTGTTGTCTTTCTTGACGTTGTATGATTGAGCTATGCTCTGCACTGCCTTTTTATACCCATCAGCAGCACACACAAAAAACACACACACACACACACACACACACACACACACACACACACACACACACACACACACACACACACACACACATACACATGCGCAATACAGGTAACAATTATCCTGCCCACATTTAAAATAGGAAAGTGTCACAAAAAGAGTGACGCGCCCAATAACTGTAGCAACCAATAGAGTGACGAGGCGCCCAATACCTGTTGCTTGCAATGGAGTGATGCGACCAATACCTGCTGCTTCAAAGAACGTCATTTTTATTTATCTAAGAGTTGTGCGCATTCGAGAACCCTAACCATTTAACAAGTACCTGCCCTTTTCGTTTTTCTATTATTTTCTCAACTAGGTAAGTGTGCGGAAACTTTGTTTTTGATAGTTCCTCTTTATAAAAACCGCCTTTCACTTCGATACCCTCATAGTCTTTCAATATGTATGTAGTAGGGTATGTATTTTGTATTTTTTAATTTGGAAAATTTCACTTGTCCAGTTTGGGGTATACCCTTTCTCAAATAAATGTTTATGTTTACTTATACGCACATAGTCATTTACTTTGAATTTGCTACCACCAAATATTTTTAAGTGACTGTAAACAGTATTTAGTAACATCTCTTCATTTGAGGAATTCACTTTTATAGGTGGCATTTTAATTGTTCTATGATATTGATTATTGTACTCTTTAATCAACCGCTTATACATTTCGATCCAATTATATGTTCCATTGAAGCTAAACTCTCTCCACATCATTTCCTTTAAAGTTCTATTAAAACGCTCACTAATCGATGCTTTAAGTACACTATAGCTTGAGTAATGATTAATGTTATGTTTTTTACACAAGTTTTTGAAATCAGTGTTAAAAAATTCTTTGCCATGGTCCGTTTGTAAATTCTTGGGAATTCTCTTCCCCTTAAAAATGCCCGCGAATGCTTTTGTAACTTCTTTTCCAGATTTGGTTTTCAATGCTACTCCCCACGCATATTTGGAAAACGTATCAATGATTGTCAATAGAAATCGATATCCTTGATTAGATGAGGAGTACTTTCCCATTTCTACTAAGTCTGCCTGCCAATGATCATCGATTCCCTTCATTACAACTCTTCTTCGCTTAAAATTTTTACGTGCAGGAGCATTTAATTCTTTCACTAATTCCCGTTTGCTCATATTGGAATGTAGCACGTCTTGTTGGTTTTATTTTTTTATTTATTTATTTCCTTTATAACGTAGTACAATGTTGTTGTTGACGACGTCTTTTTTTATTGTGTCGAGAGAAAAATTTTGAGAAACACATCTTTTTCACCATAGGTGCCTTCTCCATCAGTTTCGTAATCCATACTATCCATATACACTTCCACGATTTAAATCCCATGTTTCTTGATATAGTAATAATCACATGAGATATAACCAACCGTGGTGGGGGTCAATCAGCATTTGACGGGTTTTGATAAATACCGATTCATTACAAAAACCTTCAGCAATGTTTACGTAATGGTTTGATATTGTCGAAAGTACATAGAGCTTTAAAATTTAAACAGGCTCCTTGGCTTAAAAAGTATATTGATCTAAACACTTCCCATAGAACACTAGCGAAAAACAACTTTGAAAAAGACTTTTTTAAACTATTAAATAACGCAGTCTATGGGAAGACAATGGAGAACGTTGAAAAACGTAAAGATGTTAAGATTGTCACTTCGTGGGAATCAACCACACGCAATCGATTAGGTGCACGTTCGCTTATTGCAAGGCTAGCTTTCACAGCTCTGCGCAATTTGCTGAAGACATGTATGCTATTCAGATGCAGCGGCTCCATAATGTTTATGACAAGCCAATGTACTTAGGGTTTACAGTTTTAGAACTGTCCAAATGGCAGATGTATGATTTCCATTACGATTATATTAAACCAAAATTTCAAGAAAAAATCACATTGAATTATATGGATACAGACTCGTTCATATATTCGATACAGACTAGAGATTTTTATGCAGATATTGCTGAAGATGTAGAAATGAAGTTTGATACGTCCGAGTACCCTGAGGAGTTAGCTAAGTTATACGGGATTAAGAGGTGCAATAAAAAAGTCTGGGGTATGATGAAGGATGAGAACTGTGGCAAACGAATGCTGGAGTTTGTTGGTCTCAGAGCGAAAATGTATTCATTGTCTCTTGAGGGGGGTGGCTGTGTTAAAAAATCAAAGGGTGTAAAGAAGTCTGCATTAGATAAGCTTACTATAAATAGTTATAAAGAATGCCTTTTTGATAATAAGATATTTAATGATGAAATGATGTTGTTTAGATCTAAGATCCACAACTTGTATACACATAAGATAAAAAAAACTACTTTAAGCTCTAATGACGACAAAAGAAAAATAAGGTCTGACGGTATAAATACCTATGCCTGGGGTCATTATAAAATTGATTCCCACACATATTGATATTTTTATTTATAGATAATAATAATTGTTATTTTAGTTTAAAAACTTTCTTTATTTTTAGCATCATGTAATAGTTTTAATATACTAATACATATTTATAAAACCTGTAAAATAAAAAAAAAACCCTGTAAATAATAATAATTTATTGAAACAAAAATAAATAAAAAAACATTTAAAATTCAATTTAAAAAAGTATATTTTATATTTTATTTTATATTTGTATATGTTTATGTATATGTATATTATGTATATATATATGTATATTTATATATAAAAAAAAAAAAAAATCTAATTCAGTTTAAAAATCCTCGGGAAAATCCAGCCCGTTGAGGATGATATCCATCGAGCTCCTAAATGTGGAGTCCAGCTCCGGGAACAGGGGTTCCGGTTCGCCTACACTCGACTCCCAATAGGGCGATGGGGTTGGCTCTCGTGGAGCCCAGATCCTCTGCTCGGGTGCTGGCGTCCTTCGTGGTCTCCTCCAGGGTGCGTCAAACGGGGCAGGGGATTTGAGTCTAATGACCCACTGGGCCATTCCGGGAAACCGGCGGCGTCTTCTTGATTCTCCCATTATCGATGGCTCATACACCTCGATAGGTGCCGGCATCTTCTGGTCCTCGCATCCCACCAGCTCCACTGCCGGCTTCAGCCAGCTGAGCATGGTGTTTTTCTGTTGCTGCTGTTTTTTCATCATCTTCTTGGGCATTTTTGATGTTTTTTGTTTTAAATTTTGAAATTTACAGCTCAAGGACAATATTTTGAATGAATGAGCTCTGTTCTGGACTGCTTTATATACCCATCAGAACACACCACCCGCAGCGAATTATCTTGCTCATCCTTAAAACAAAACCAAAAAAAAAAAAAAAAAAAAAAAAAGGACAAGTGTCACCAATACCAGCTGCAACCATCTGTTGCTATTTATAGGACATCATTTTTATCTATCCAAGAGTTGTGCTCATGCGAGAACCCTAACCAACAATTGATGCTTTAAGAACACTATAGCTTGAGTAATGATTAATGTTATGTTTTTTACACAAGTTTTTAAAATCAGTATTAAAAAATTTTTTCCATCATCCGTTTGTAAATTCTTAGGAATTCTATTCCCTTTAAAAATGCCCGCGAACGCTTGTGTAACTTCTTTTCCAGATTTTGACTTCAATGCTACTCCCCACGCATATTTGGAAAACGTATCAATGATTGTCAATATAAATCGATACCCCTTATTAGATGAGGAGTACTTTCCCATTTCTACTAAGTCTGCCTGCCAATGATCATCGATTCCCTTCATTACAACTCTTCTTCGCTTAAAATTTTTACGTGTAGGAGCATGTAATTCTTTCACTAATTCCCGTTTGCTCATATTGGAATGTAGCACATCTTGTTGGTTTTATTTTTTTATTTTTTTATTTATTTATTTCCTTTATAACGTAGTACAATGTTGTTGTTGACGACGTCTTTTTTTATTGGGTCGAGAGAAAAATTTTGAGAAACACATCTTTTTCACCATAGGTGCCTTCTCCATCAGTATCGTAATCCATACTATCCATATACACTTCCACGATTTAAGTCCCATGTTTCTTGATATAGTAATAATCACATGAGATATAACCAACAGTGGTGGGGGTCAATCAGCATTTAACGGGTTTTGATAAACTGTATTTACTTATGCATATATCATTTTTATTTATTAATATTTTTCTTTCGTTTTTGTGACGTAGGGGTACAGGCACCTGATCCGCTGTTAATATTTATTTTTAAAATGGTAAGATTCTCAAAACAGCCAATTACAAATGTAAAATATTTATCAAGTATTTCTTTCAAATTTTCGATACTCTTTATAGTATTGTTTAAGTTCGCTTGAAATAAATCAATTTTTTGGCTTCTCTCTCTTATTAATAATAATGAGATGGTGTGCTCTATATCATTTTTCACTAGAATTAATACTCGATCAACGTATTCTTCTATAACCAAGTCATTCGCCTCCTGCGGTTGTATACAACATATGATTCGTTTTTTCTGTATATTTAAATTTCCATCCTCATCAACGATAAAACCCACGAATCTTTTTCCATTTCTGTGTAAATACTCCAAATGCTTCCTATCGCTTGAGTAGTGTCCAAACTTATCTAGAGTCATATTGCCTTAACATCGATCTGATTTCACAATTGGTTTTTTTCTTGATGTAACTGCTTGCTCACAAACTCATTATTACTGTTTATTCTTGAAATGATTTCATTGCTAACTTTGTTAACATCATCTAATAACTTAGTTACTTCGTTAGTTATTTCATTCATTTTGCTTTCCATATCCTTTAACTTATTATTTCTTTGTTCGACTAACTGAGTAATATAAGCCGTTTGACTTTTTTTTTAATTCAAATACTTCAATATCAACGTATTCTTTGATTACCAAGTCATCGTTATTTATGGGGCTGATTTAATTTTTAATGCGTTTTTTTTGGGCATTTAGATTACCATCCTCATCAATATGAATCCCACTCATAGCTTCAATCCCCCTTTTTAACTTCTCCGAGCGTTCTTTATCGTTGGAGAATTGACCAAACTTGTCAAGAGACATATTAATAATAAGAATATTTAATGAGTGTATATCATATTTATTAGAATATTATGTTTGCCTCTCGCAACTCTTCAATTATCGATACAATTTCATTATTATGACTACTGTTACCAGCTGCCTGTGAAGCGATCAAAAGCTTAAGTCTATTTACAATTTCATTAGGATTATCCCAGTATACATAATTTGGTTTATGCTTGTTGAGTATCATAAGAGTTCCGCCTTTATGTGTAGATTTTTTACTATTCAAAGGTGTAGACACTGCACTTGGCTCAACAACTTTCGGGAAAAGTTTTTTTATTATATCAGTATACTTTTTGGAGCGATTACCCTTTAGTGCTTCATTTGGCTGATGATTTCTTCTGTGAGCATTTGTTTTTGACAAGATTTCCTTACATGCATCCAGATCCAATTGGTTATAAGCATGTGGATTTTTTAAAAAGATTAAAGAATACAATCCAGGAGTAAGATTCCACTTTTCACCCGTTTCCAGTTCAAGTCTTTTGTTGTTTACGTTTATTTTAGAGCTGCCTAATTTAGTTTCTCCTTTATTTTTAGTTGGTCCAAATGCTTTATCTAACTGTCCCTATCGCTCTAACTCATTTAGACTAAGATTAAATCTATCATCACTTACTACATTTGACTGATTATAATCTTTATTGCCAATTATAGCGGGGTTAGTATAGCTTTGTTCACTCGATATAAGCGAATCGTGGAATGACTGTTTTTCATCAATTTCCCCATCTATTGCGTCATAAAATGCACTAGTATTATTTCTATTCTCTGCCACCTCATTTACACTTTTATCTTATTCTTCTTTTTTGATTCTGGGATATGGCTTAATTTCTTTATTTCCTTTAATAATCTTTATGAGTGGTTCTGTTATCGGCTTAAATGTTTCCTCCAAATTGTATTCATTTGCGGCTTTACCTAATATAATACTTCGAAATTTTCTTTTTAGCTCGTTTCTTGTTTTTATTAGCTCCTTTAGTATATGCTCATTCATTATAATATAGATATTTATGGTAGTAAACCAATAAACTTGATCAGCGAACGTAAAAGAGGGTGGTTTTAATAACAGGTTGTTCTGTCCTTGTTTTACTGATATATTGTTGTAGTTTTTCATAAACAAGGTGTTGTTTTGATGTTAATTTTTTTTTTCAGAAACAGCTTTTTGTTTTGTTGTTATTTGTTTTTTTTTCAGAAACAAGGTGTTGTTTTGCTGTTATTTTTTATGTTTTTCAGATAAAGCTTGTTGTTTTGCTGTTATTTTTGATGTTTTTGGTTTTCAAGAAACAGGGGGCCTGCTATATGTGAACTAATCAGATACTCCAAACAAACTGATACAGTTTACAGACAATATTTATACATATATATATACTCATAAATGATAATTTTTTTTCTTCTTTATTAAACCATTTAAATGTAAAGTATTTATTTTGATATAAAAATTATTTTAAAAAGATTTTGATGTGAGCATTAAAAACTTAAGACATAAGTGACCGCAGTTAAATGTACCAAATCGCTGTACGTGATTATAATTGTATTGAATGGTCTCTCCCAAATATCTTATAAGTTCTATAGGGGGTGGTAAATTTCCAAAACTATCAAAATATCTGCATTCCTGATCCGCCTTATAGTAAGCTACCCAATGAGTTCCAGCTCCGGTTGACGAGCCCAACGGAACGATACCGCATTCTCTTTTTCTGACATGTTTCGGTAAGGAGTTTCTCATATAAACCCCTCTAAAATGTGGGATATGTTTGCGTGCTGCTGATGGGTATAAAAAGGCAGTGCAGAGCATAGTTCAATCATACAAAGTCAACAAGGTCAACAAAAGAAGCATCATGCCGAAAATTACCAAGATGTTCAAGAAGCAGCAGAAGAACACCATGCTAAGCTGGCTGAAGCCGGCAGTGGAGCTGGTGGGACACGAGGAACAGAAGATGCCGGCACCGATGGATTTTTACGATCCGCTCAACCAGGAAAGAAACCGGAGATGCCGCCGCCGGTTTCCCGGAATGGCCCGCTGGGTCATACGGCTAAAATCACCAGCTCCGTTTGACGCACCCTGGAGGAAGCCGAGAGTGTCGGTAGAGCTATACAGCCGGGATGAGCGGACGTCATCGCCGTTATCGGACTTAGGCCTTGAAGACTTGAGGTATAGTCCTACCAGGCTTGAGAGGAGTAAGCTGTATAACTCAATGGACTCATTGGATAACATCCTCAACGATCTGGATATTCCCGAGGATTTGTTTTAAACTGAATTTTAATTATTTTTTTAAAAACTTTTTTTTATATATATACATACACATATACAAATAAAAATAAAATATGCTTTTTACACTAAATTTTAAATGTTTTTTTTTTCTTATTTTTCAAAAATTTATTTTTATTTACAGGTTTTTTTTCTTCTTTTTTTTACAGGTTTTGCACAAGTTTTTTATATTATTATTATTATTTACAGACTTATTAATATTATTATTACTTAAAGATACTTAGTTATTTCGTTATTTTTAAATAAAGAAGAAAGATTTTAAACTATAACACCAATATTTTTTTTTTTATTTTGTTTCGATATTTATTTTTATTTATAGGTTTTGGACAAGTTTTGTATAGGCTTTTTACAGGTTTTACCAATTTTATATTATTTACAGGTTGTACAGGAGTAGTAGGGAACTGGGGGTTCTGTGACAATTTATGACCTTTTTTTTTGACAGTTTTTATACCCCACTTGAGAATCAGCGATCCCTTTTTTACACTTTTATTACCCACTTGAGAATCAGTGATCATAGGATCTGGTTTCAAGTGTGTTCCTGTTTTAAGTGCATTGCCTTGCACACATACAAGCAGGCAACAGCATGCATTGTTTTTTGTCAAAAGCAGCAACATAAAAACATTCAAGTGGGTTATATGATCATAGGATCTGGTGTCAAGGATGCGCCTGTTAAACGAGCAAGCCATAAACATTGAGCATAGTTATTGGGAAAATCAGTTTTGGCTATTTAACCATTTATTATTAGAGTCAAATACAGGCTAAGCCACAGCATGCATTGTTTTTTGTAAAGAGCAGTAACAAAAACAACATTCAAGTGGGTTATATGATCATAGGATCTGGTGTCAAGGATACACACATGTAACATGTACGTTGTCTGTAAGCAAGTCTGTACATACATTGTTTTTTTTTTTTTGTCAAAAGCAGCATCAACAACAACATTCATGTGAGCTATGCGGTGTTAGAGGGAGAGGGTGTTAGAATGTGAAGGTGTAAGAGGGGGAAAAGGATAGAGGGGACAAGTGTCTATGAAAAGCAGATGAGAATGCTAATTCATTGGTCCCCTTCATCCTTAAGTTGAATACTATCCTCCAATCATATATGCTTGACATTTAAATGTTTAGCGCCATCCCTTTCTAACCTTTGTTTTTATATATATATCTGTTTTGAAAATTAGTCAAGTGCTAGAAAAATCTTATATCCTGCACTGACTTCAAAATTAATAAAAGAGGCATTTTTGTCAAATAAACGATCAGTTGCTCTCGAAGTTTTCAAGTGTGACTTTTTTAAATTTGACCTCCGTGTTTTTCAAACGTTTTTGTTTTCGAGTTTAAAGCAAACAAAAAAAAAATATTAAAAGAATATTAATATGTCGTCAAACGCGAATAAAAAAATTTGTGTACACTACCGAGGTAGCGAACCTCTTAGCAGAGATTTGCGGGGCTGATACAAACCCCCCCAAGGAAGTTAATTGGAGCGATGTCATTAATGAACCCTTCGCCAACACCTACAACAACGAACCCTTCGCCACACCCTACATCAATACACCCTACGCCGCTACCTACAACAACGAACCCTTCGCCACCACCTTCAACAACACATACTACACCGCCACCTACAACAACGAACCCTTCACCACACCCTTCAACAATACATGCTACGCCGCCACCTACAACTATACACCATTCGCCACCACATACAACAACACAGCCTACGGTACCACCTACAACAACACAACCTACGCCGCTACCTACAACAATACACCCTACGCCGTCACCTACAATAATACACCCTACGCCGCCACATACAATGACACAGCCTACGACGACACCTACAACAACACAGCCTACACCACCACCTACAACAATACACCTTACGCCACCACCAACATCATTGCCGCCACCCCCAATGCGACGAGAAAGTGGTGTGACTCATGTAAGGTTAATGTACTTTTTTCAAAGTGGAATGGACATTTACGGTCCAGTATCCACAAAATGCGTGTTTTTATACCTCTGAATAGTGCTGTTAAGCAGATATCAGGTGGGTTTAAAAACCGCATCCTCACGTTGTCGTTTGAGAATACGCGTGAGGAAATTCTTGATCCCCAAGAATTCCTCACTGATGCCTTATTGGAGCTTATTCCAATAATAGCCAATGTTTTGTCTTTACACACATCGTGTAAGATAAACTTTGAGTTATTTGCGGAATACATAAAATTCCAGCAAGACGAGATGGTGATGCAAGTCAAGTCGCATCAAACACCTATGTCTGTTCTAACTGCTGGAAAAAATATAGAAGAAATCTATAATCAGCATGCTGAACTCATCCGACAAAAAATGGATGAGTTCCAGAAAAGGGACAGCGGATGGACAATGTCCCAAATATTAAGACTGGAGTGCAATCTTAACAAATACACTCCACTTAAAGTTTCAAATTATATTGAAACTCCAAAGGTGCTGAGGGATAAAAAGGCGATTGTGAATGTGCAAAACCAAGATGAATATTGTTTTAAATGGGTTTTAATATCAGCCCTGAAAGCCCCACTCAGCACCACCAATCCTAATAGATGTTCCAGCTACAATGTGAATATTGACAACTCAAAGATCTATGTAAGTGATACACTTACATTAGATTTTGAGGAGTTGGAGTTTCCGCTTCCACTTTCAAAAATTAAAGTGTTCGAAAGACGGAACTCTACTTTCCAGTTAACGTAACTAAAATAATTTATAAAAGAATATTTATAAATTATTTGGAATATTCCACCCGGAACGGACTGGGAACGGAACAGAAAACTTAAAATTGTAAAAGAATATTTAAAATTTTTCCCGTTAACGGAACTAAAAATAATTTATAAAAGAATATTTATAAATTATTTTGGAATATTCCACCCGGAACGGAATGGAATCGCAACAGAGAACAATTGCGAACGAAAAAAAACGGAACGGAAAATAAGATATTAGTTATAGATTAGAATTAATACCTTTAAATTAAGTTAAGTGTCGGACTGTTGACGATCACGATATCTTGCTTTACACACTTTAGCGCTTGAAGCGCTTTTATGATGAAGAAATCGTTGTTACCTTGACCAGTTCACCAGCGCGGAACTAGCAAATGCAAATACATATGCATGTATTTGTTTATATTGAGTTTTGTAGTTTATGTGAATAATTATGGTTATAATTAATGCAGAGCGTGTATAATTATTTATATTGTGTTAAAGTATCGGCCGCCTCAATGGAATGAATATATTCTTTATTAATCTCTTTGTGTTGTGGCGGCCAGAAATTTATTTGGTTATATTTTGTCGTTGTTGTTTATGTGCGTTGGTTTGGAACTCAGTTTTAGTGGACAAACAAATATATTTAAACAGTAGTAGCTGCAGTTGGATATTGTGTTGTTAAATATAAATAAAGCATGTCGGCATTGCGCATTTAATTTAATTAAATATGTTGTACGCTTTGCTCTGGCCGACGGCTGGTTGTGTCTATGTAGATATGTATGTCGTAACTTGCTTGCGGGTTGCCGGCAGCTTTTTGTGTATATGTTAGTGTTATATATGTGCAAATGTGTATGGGTAAATTAAATGTGGATAAATAATTTGTATAACTGCAGTTGCATGGTGCAATTATTGCTGGATTTTATATATATAATGTAAGCAAGTATGATCTGGAGTGTATGTGCAGAGTGGTGGACGTGTACGTATGTGTGTATGTATGTCGTAACTTGTGTAAATTAAATGTGGAGAAGTTTGAATGCACGTATGTTGTAGTCTATTTTATGCAATTTTATTGTGCGGACTTGGACATTTATCAATTTTGGACAAATCGGTATGAACATATATATATATATGTATGTGAATAGGTTCCACAATATGGCGGACTATGGATGCCGGTATGTAGAAATTTTCACTTGCACAATTTGAAGAAATAGAAAATGCATTACTTATCTTTTCTTTCCAATGAACGTGCTGGGGCGAGTGGAAGGATATCCGGCTCGAAGGACCAATGATTGTGGTGGAGGATCGAAATGATAAGTCGAAATCCTTAGTTTGTATGTAGTATGTCTTTATTGTAGATGTGAATATATTGTAGTATGGTTGTGTTATATGTAGAACTTTTTTCATCCAAAGAGTGTTGCACTTCTTGTGCGTAGAAGGGTTGTTTCAGGAATGTTAAGGAGAAAACTAAGACATGAGCACAGTGCTTGGATGTTAAGCCTTTGTGGATGCTATGTTACATTAACATAAGGAGAGCAAACCACATTTTACAGTTATATCTTAGCTTAAGAACCATGAACATCAAACAATTTATGATTCATGGTTCTGTGTCAGTTAGATGCCGGCCACACATAATTCTGGCATAAACAGTTAGTATCAACGTGTTTGGGTTCGACGAAGAAAAAGGAGAGCGGTGGACGGGCGCATTTTGTATGGATCAAGAATTTATCAAGGTAAGATTCATAATTTAAAATAATTTTTGTTAATTTACAGCACTAATAAATTTTGTTTTGTTTTGAAATTTACAGACTGGTTCGCTCACAGGTAACCGCACACAAAAACAACCTTTTCTTTTGCAACACCTGCCTCAACTTCTCCCACAGCGAGAAGTTATCTTTGGAGCACCGGATGAATTGTGGCAAGATGGTTTCTACGCTACCATCCATTGAAAAAGCAAGTCTTAAATTTAAGAATTTTAGTCGTAGTTTAGATGTACCATTTGTAGTGTATGCAGACTTCGAGTGCATACTAACCCCCCTCAACTCGAAAGTGAGCGAAAATGTTACAGCTACATCATTGCATGTGCCTATAGCATTCTCGTACTACATTAAGTGCTCCTTTGACCCATCCTTAGACAAGTTTGTTTTAGAGACTGGTAAAGATGCAGGTGTCAAATTTGTCACATCTCTCATTAGAGATGTGAGTGAAATTTACACGACCTACCTCTCTAATATTAAACCTATGACAATGAGCGAAGCGGAGGAAACCAGTTTTCGAAAAGCAGCTAATTGCCATATCTGCAAGAAAATTCTGGGGGACGACCGAGTACGTGATCATTGTCATTTAACGGGCCAGTACAGGGGTCCAGCCCATAATGTTTGTAACATTAATTTTCAAATTTCACCTTTTGTCCCCGTATTCTTTCATAAATTTTCGCGGTATGACTCCCATCTTTTCGTTAGGGAACTTAATAAAGTGGAGGGTGATATTAAAGTACTCCCACTAAATAAGGAGCTGTACATATCACTCTCCAAATTTACATACATAGCGTCCCATGAAAAAATTTAGAAATTAGATTTCGGATACGTCTCGCTTTATGGCAACCAGCTTAGATGCTTTAAGTAGTAATCTAAGTACTGAGTGTTTCGAGAGCGTTAAACGTTTTTATCCATGTGAGGAGGAGTTTAATTTATTGCGTAGAAAGGGAGTTTTTCCATACGAGTTTTTAGATTCAGAAAGCCGACTGTCCGAAACCTGTCTGCCTCCAAGGGAGAACTTCTTTAATAGTTTAACTAATAAGGAATGTTCGACTGAGGACTATGTACATGCACAGCATGTATGGAAAGTTTTCAACTGCCAATCATTAAAAGAATATATGGAGCTTTATCTAAAAACAGATGTTCTTTTATTGACTGACGTTCTTCAAAATTTTCGCGCAATATGCAAGGAAATATATTCTCTAGATCCTGCACATTATTACACCACACCCGGTTTGTCATGGGATGCTATGCTGAAAACGACCGAAATAGAGTTAGATCTGCTTACTGATATTGACATGCATAGGTTTATTCAAAGTGGAATAAGGGGTGGTTTGGTTCAGTGCTGTAAACGGTACTCTAAAGCCAACCATATGTATATGGATGCGTATGACGCAAGCAAACCATCCGAATATTTGATGTATTTGGATGCAAATAATTTATATGGTTGGGCAATGTCTCAAAGTCTACCATACACCGGTTTTCAGTGGATGAGTGACGTTGAAATTGCATCATTAGATGTAACTCAAATAGTAGGAAATTCTGAGTATGGCTACATTTTAGAAGTAGACCTTATATATCCTGATACCTTACATGATTATCATAATGATCTACCCTTTTGTCCGCTCAACCAAAAACCCACACCAGAAGCAAAGGTGTGTAAACTTGTTGCTGACCTTAGGTCAAAAACTAAATACCCGATTCATTACAAAAACCTTCAGCAATGTTTACGTAATGGTTTAATATTGTCAAAAGTACATAGAGTTTTAAAATTTAAACAGGCTCCTTGGCTAAAAAAATATATTGATCTTAACACTTCCCATAGAACTGTAGCGAAAAATAATTTTGAAAAGGACTTTTTTAAACTGTTAAATAACGCAGTCTATGGGAAGACAATGGAGAACGTTGAAAAACGTAAAGATGTAAAAATTGTTACTTCGTGGGAAACCACGTCATGCAATCGTTTAGGTGCACGTTCGCTTATTGCAAAGGCTAGTTTTCACAGCTCTGCGCAATTTGCTGAAGACATGTATGCTATTCAAATGCAGCGGCTCCATAATGTTTATGATAAGCCAATGTACTTAGGGTTTACAGTTTTAGAACTCTCCAAATGGCAGATGTACGATTTTCATTACGATTATATTAAACCTAAATTCCAAGAAAAAGTCACATTGAATTATATGGATACAGACTCGTTCATATATTCAATACAGACTAAAGACTTTTACGCAGATATTGCTGAAGATGTAGAAATGAAGTTTGATACGTCCGAGTACCCTGAGGAGTTAGCTAAGTTATACGGGATTAAGAGGTGCAATAAAAAAGTCTTGGGTATGATGAAGGATGAGAACTGTGGCAAACGAATGCTGGAGTTTGTTGGTCTCAGAGCGAAAATGTATTCATTGTCTCTTGAGGGGGGTGGCTGTGTTAAAAAATCAAAGGGTGTAAAGAAGTCTGCATTAGATAAGCTTACTATAAATAGTTATAAAGAATGCCTTTTTGATAATAAGATATTTAATGATGAAATGATGTTGTTTAGATCTAAGATCCACAACTTGTATACACATAAGATAAAAAAAACTACTTTAAGCTCTAATGACGACAAAAGAAAAGTAAGGTCTGACGGTATAAATACCTATGCCTGGGGTCATTATAAAATTGAATCCCAAACAGCTTGAATGTACCTGTATTATGAATAAAAAAAAAATAAAATAAAAATTATCTATATCTAACTAACACACACACACACACTCACACACAAGAGAAAAATAAAAAACATGTGATAAAATACATTGCACATACAATCTTTATTTAAAAAATAATTAAAAAAATAAATAAAATAAAATAAATATATAATCTATAAATAATAATAAGAAAAACTGTAAAAATAAAAGACTTGTAAAAACTGTAAAAAAAAAGACCTTTATACCCTATAAAACCTAAAAAATCCTGTAAATAATAATAATAATATAAAATAAAATAAAAAAACATTTGATATATGGTAAACAAAATTTATTCTTTATTAAAAAAAAAAAGTATCTTATTTTATAAAATTTGTTAAACCTGAAAATAATAATAATTGTTAGGTAAAAAAAAAAAAAAAAAAAAAAAAAAATCAAACGAAAATATTTTTTTAAAAAATTGTTTTTATTACATTTAAAATTTTTATTTTTATATATATTATAAATTATTTAAAAATTCATCGCTGTTCATCTCGTTGAGCATACCCTCCAGTGAATCCATCGAATGAAACAATTCATTGCTCTCCAGTGTGGGAGGACTGTACCTCAAGTCTGTGAGGCCTAAGTCCGAGAACGGTGATGTTGATCGCTCATCCCGGTAAATCGGAGTGATCACCATCGAATTCTCCATCGGTGCTCTTGTTTTTCTGTACGGTGCATCGAACGGAGCTGGAGAAGTGAGCTTGATAACCCACCGGGTCATCCCAGGAAACCGGCAGCGACATCTCCGGTTTTTGCCCTGGTTAATAGGATCATAAAAATCCATTGGTGTCGGCATCCTCTCCGTCATCCTCTCCGGTTCCTCTGAACACTGCTATTTTTCTGTTTACTTTGACGCTTTGTGGCCTTTGTCATTTTGATTGTCTTTTTTTTGGTATTTCCCAATGTTTATTCTCAAAGGAGACGCTTTTGACTGAATGAGCTCTGTTCTGGACTGCTTTATATACCCATCAGAACACACCACCCGCAGCGAATTATCCTGCTTATCCCTTAAAACAAAACCGAAAAAAAGGGATATGTGTCACATATGTGTTTATAGTACATCCTTTTTATCTATCCAAGAGTTTTGCTCATTCGAGAACCCTAACCATTTAACTAGCACTCGACTGTTTCTTCGTTCTATTATTTTTTCAACGAGAAAACATGTGGAAATTTTGTTTTTTGTAATTCCTCTTTGTAAAATCCGCCTTTTACTTCGGTACCCTGGTAGTCTCTCAATATGTAGGTAGTAGGATTTGTATTTTGTATTTTTTTAATTTGGAAAATTTCCGTTGTCCAGTTTGGGGTATATCCTTTCTCAAATAAATGTTTATGCTTACTTATACGCACATAGTCATTTACTTTGAATTTGCTACCACTAAAGATTTTTAAGTGACTGTATACAGTATTTAATAACATCTTTTCGTTTGAGGAATTTACTTTTATAGGTATCGTTTTAATGGTTCTATGATATTGATTATTGTACTCTTTAATCAACTGCTTATACATTTCGATCCAATTATAAGTTCCATTGAAGCTAAACTCTCTCCACATCATTTCCTTTAAAGTTCTATTAAAACGCTCAACAATCGATGCCTTAAGAACACTATAACTTGAATAGTGATTAATGTTGAACTTTTTACACAAGTTTTTGAAATCAGTGTTAAAAAATTCTTTGCCATCATCCGTTTGTAAATTCTTGGGAATTCTCTTCCCTTTAAAAACGCTCGCGAATGCTTTTGTAACTTCTTTTCCACATTTGGTTTTCAAAGCTACTCCCCACGCATATTTGGAAAACGTATCAATGATTGTCAATAGAAATCGATATCCTTGATTAGATGAGGAGAACTTTCCCATTTCCACTAGGTCTGCCTGCCAATGGTCATCAATCCCTTTCATTACAACTCTTCTTCGTTTAAACTTTTTACGTGCAGGAGCATGTAATTCTTTCACTAATTCCCGTTTACTCATATTGAAATGAAGCACATCGCCTTGAATTAGGTTTTATTTTATTTTTTTTTTTTATATTTATTTATTTATTTATTTATTTATTTATTTATTTATTTTTACTTTATAAAGTAGTACAAGGTTGTTGATGACGTCTTTTTGTATTATATCGAGGGAAAATTTTGGAGATCCACACATTTTTCTTTAAAAAGGTTGTCCACATTTGCAACACAGGTGTCTTCTCTATCAATATCGTGACACACACTGTCCATATACACTTCCAAGATTCTGAACTCATGTTTCTAAGTTTAGTAACAAACAAAAAAAGCTAGAACCATCCGTGATGGGAGTCAATCAGCTTTTAACAAGCACTGATAAATAACATTTACTTTTATAGCATTTTTAATTAACTTTCATGTCCTAAAATTTTATTTTGTAGGGTAAAGGCATCTCATCTACTCTTATTATTTCTTTTTTTAAATGTGAGGATGAGGGTGTAATAATAGACTTAAAAATGGTTTCCTCAATAGACCCGATCGCAAATGTATAATTATTAAGTTTTTCTTCTAAATTTTCTATCCTCTTTTTAGCGTCATTAATATTCTTTTTTAATAAATCAACTTTGGGATTTCTTTGTTTTAAGGATAAAAGTGAAATTGTGTTAGATATATCATTTTTCGCTTGATTTATCAATTCATCAACGTATTCTTTTGTAGCCAAGTCATTCGCATCCTTCGGTTGTATACAACATATGACTCTTTTTTTCCGGATATTCAAATTTCCGTCTTTGTCAATGAGAAAACCCACTAGTCTTTTGCTATTTCTGTTTAAGTACTCCAAATGTTCTTTATCGTTTGAATAATGCCCAAACTTGTCAATTGACATAATAAATCAACGTTAATTTAATTTTTATATGGATATTTAATGGTTACGCTTTCTTGGCGTGCAAATGGTCCCTTTTTATAAATAGTTACTGATGTTTCATCGGTCTCTGATTTCACAATTGGTTTTTTTTCTTGTAAGTGGTTCAACACAAATTCATTAGTATTTTTTATACTTGAAACAAGCTCACTGCTAACTTCATTTACATTGTCTATTAGCTTAGTTATTTCATCCATTTTACTTTCCAGATCTTTTAACTTGTTATTTCTTTTCTCTACTAACTGGGAAATAAATGCCGCTTGACTTTTTTTCAAATCGAATACTTTAGCATCAACGTATTCTTTTATTACCAAATCATCATTATTTATGGGGTTGATTGAATTTTTGATACGTTTGTTTTGAGCATTTAGATTACCATCCTCATCAATGTGAATCCCAGTAGTAGGGAACTGCCGGTTCTGGAACAGGATGTAGCTGTCACTTTTATTACCCCACTTGAGAATTAGCGATCATAGGATCTGGTTTCAAGTGTGTTCCTGTTTTAAGTGCATTGCCTTGCACACATACAAGCAGGCAACAGCATGCATTGTTTTTTGTCAAAAGCAGCAACATAAAAACATTCAAGTGGGTTATATGATCATAGGATCTGGTGTCAAGGATGCGCCTGTTAAACGAGCAAGCCATAAACATTGAGCATAGTTATTGGGAAAATCAGTTTTGGCTATTTAACCATTTATTATTAGAGTCAAATACAGGCTAAGCCACAGCATGCATTGTTTTTTGTCAAAAGCAGCAACATAAAAACATTCAAGTGGGTTATATGATCATAGGATCTGGTGTCAAGGATGCACACATGTGACATGTACGTTGTCTGTAAGCAAGTCAGAACATGCATTGATTTTTGTAAACACCAGTAACAACAACAATATTCATGTGGGTTATGTGGTGTTAGAGGGAGAGGGTGTTAGAGTGTGAAGGTGTAAGAGGGGGAAAAGGATAGATGGGACAAGTGTCTATGAAAAGCAGATGAGAATGCTAATTCATTGGTCCCCTTTATCCTTAAGTTGAATACTATCATCCAATCATATAGGCTGGTCATTTAAATGTTTAGCACCATCCCTTTCTAACCTTTGTTTTTATATATATATCTGTTTTGAAAATTAGTCAAGTGCTAGAAAAATCGTATATCCTGCACTGACTTCAAAATCAATAAAAGAGGCATTTTTGGTTTAAGTTGTAGAGTTTATTTTATTTTATTATTATTTTTTTTTTTCAATTAAATTCATAAATTCTACATATCTACATAAATATATATAAGATATTACATGTTTATTTTTAAATCTAGTATTTAAACATTTGATTCCATATTGACTTTAACGTTTTTGTTCATTCTTTTGTTTAAATTTCTATATTTTGTAATTAAACGTTCTACTCTTGTCAGACGCATGCTGTAGTGAAAGCAACCACATGTATCAACTCCCTCTGTAGATAGATCAGATGACCAGCTGCACGCTGAAAGATGTTCGCCATATTTGGAATTTACTAGTTGACAGTTTTCATATCCCAAGAAAAATTCACGATATTCCACAAGCAATTCATGATGTTCGGGAAAAATCATTTCGCCAAACTCTTTTAAAAAGCCATCGATTTTCTTCACAATTGTTTTAAATCCAATACCAGAAATCTGCTCCATTTTTTTTATAGTTTACTCAACAAACGTTTACTTAAGACTGACTTATAGGTTTTTTTTCACTTTCCTCGATGCATTTCATTTTTATTAAGTGTAACATTCTTGTGAAATGGTGATATTACAGTATTGCCATCTCTTTTTTATTTCCTTAGCCATCTTTTTTTTTTATAATTTCATACTATACATAAAATTAGAATATCCATGATATTTTAGGTATTGACTTCGCACTAAAAATTTAATTAAGTTACTTATAATATTAGAAAACTCTCAGTTTGAGGTATCTGAAAATGAAAATATTTATACTAATATACTTGAATAAAATAAAAATTATTTTTTATATAAATTTCATCATGTTTTTTATTTATTAATTAATGGGGGTACATATTATTTTAAATTATAAATTTGAATGAATATCAAACACAACTTTATTCTGTTTTAAATTGGTTTTAAACGATGCGTTGAACTAATCCAGTCAAAGGTGAATACTCTACCATTCGATCATGTATAAGCAGGCAATATACCTTAGTATTCCTCACACTAACACTATCGAGATCAATTGAAACTCTTACATCGATTGGCCCTGTTTTAACTGTTTCATTCTGATGTGACAAGTCTACAACAATCATTGGTGCTTTCTCTTTAAACTCTTGGGGTGTTAGTAATGGTTCAGACTCCTTCATATAGTAGCTTGCTTGAAATCCTGTATACATATCATACAAACTTGCGTATCGTTCATGCTTAAAATTAATGTTCATGTCATCGTACGGAAAGTTCTCCGAGTTAAGATACACTTTTAAATTCCTCAAATGATTATGATTAAGTTTATCATCCACTACAAAAGCTATTATCGCAAATCGGGGGCGTTCTCTATTAGCTGCAAGCTTAACGTTCCAAACATGTTGTGTACCTTCTGGCAATGTTGGATTCAGATAACAATCCCAACTGCGGAATGCAAGTGGCAGTGAACCTCCAGCCTTAGTTAAACTAAACATTTGCAATTTCTTCTCATCGCTTAGAGTTACATGTGGTATTTTCCATACAATGTTAGAAATATTTAATTTATACTCCTTAGTTGCAATTTTAGTGTGATACACATCATCCATATTTTTAGTCATGAGTAATATTAATTCATGTTTACAATTTAATAAAACCTTGTTATAATCTTCAGCAAATCCAAGTAAGTATTTAAGAGGGATAGAAAAATTAAAATATCCATTTGCCAACTCTCTATCATCTCCATTGAACCAACCAGAATTCTCTAGCATACTGCTCTCCGTTTTGTTTAAGGAAGCATAGTTTTTTAAGGTTGTTGAAATACCAACAAATCGAGTACGGTCAATTTCAATTCCATTTAACTCATATCGAACTTCATCAAAGAGATAACTCATACAATTGTTTTTAAGTTTTCCATCTACAGCAAGCGAGTTATCCGCCAAACAAATAGTGCCCTCAACATTAATAAAACTCTCACAAGGCAATACATATAAGTCCTGATTCTGAATAGTAATTCCAACTTCATCATTGCTTTTAAATGTTTGTAGATAAGGAGAATAAGTGTGATATTCTTTTTTGATTATACTCTCATCCGAATAGGCTTTCTCTCGAACATTCAATACACTACTCATTATGTTCTTATTTTTAGACCCAGAGATTTTAAAAATAATTTGTTCTCGGCTGTAAGTACTTTTTTCGTCGATCTGTATCCTTCTATAGTAAAACTTAAAGTGTTCGCTGGGGGCAGATAGCACACGTTTTTATTATAAATAATCATTCTTGTCGCCTCAAGTGTAAGCGAAGTGTAACAGCCTCTTTTCTTAAATTAACCAAGTTTCCGTTCTGATCAGTAATCCGTATTATTAACGACTGTATCTCTCTCGTGCTAACTGGCAAATAAATAAGATTATTGGGTTTCTCACTCAATTTATAGCCTGGCGGAACGTTGAGTGCAAACTCATGCAGAGCATGACTTGATACCTCATTTACATATGACCCGCTAACAATATTACATTCCAAACGAATCGTATTAACTTTCAAGATGTCTACAGGTTGATCAGATATATGCAATCCATTAGGTTTTAGTTCTTTTTTATTAAATCCAAATAGTTGACCAATAGAACGCGCTTTGTTAAAATATATTGGATCTTCTTTAGATGAAATCTCTACTTGAAGGGTATTATTATTGCTCTCGATTAGAGGGTGCTTTAATTTATTTGGCTCTATTTCCGTCATTTTCTCGCTAATAATTTCACTTATGTCACTAAGCTCATAAGATCCCACAGGTATCTCGAAAATATGCTTTCCAATATGGAATAAATTATTATCATGATCCACATTTGGAATTGAGTTGTACATATGGAAATCAATTAGTGCACACTCATAACTTCCACTTAACTCTATGGGCGGATGATAATTTGCCATTAAAATCGAGTTGTTACCCGTTAACGTTAGTGTTGTTGCCATTCTGAGAGATTATTGATAAGTGAATTAAAAATACTTGTTTCTTTTATTTTATTTTATTTTATTTCAAATTCGAATAAAATCAGCAAACCCCCTTCTATAACGTCCATTTTCAAGTGGATCATCTTTGCTTATTAATAAAAATCCATATTTTTCACTCCAGCAAAATTGACAAATTTTCTTAAACGAATCAAGCGTCATGTCTACGCCCACATGGTCTTGGTACACATGTTTCATTTTTACTTCATCCTGTTTAAACATAATAATTAGATTTGCATTGTCACGCACAAGATGCTTCGGGATACGTGTATACGTTTGACACAAATAGAACGCATCTATACTATTATGTCTACCCAAACAGAAGTATGCTCGAATATTATTCTGTTTTTCACATGCTACGTCATCGAAAATCATTATAGAGTTCTTTTTGGCATCGCTTGGTGCAACAACATTTTCATTCTCAGAAAAAGTAAAATAGCCCATTCCTTTTATTGGCCTTATAAGAGTTTTTAGGTATTCATATTTAGGTTGATGTAATGACTTTGAATATAAGTAAATATTCTCAAATTTTAATCCGTTAGGACTTTCAATCAAACTAATCATTACATTGGTTTTTCCACAATTTGAAGGTCCGACAATTAGAGCTCTTATTGAATTGGGTAACAAGCTACTATGTCTAAGTTGTTTGACATCACCATTTTTACAATCGATATTTTTTACTTCTATATCAGTTTTTTGTTTTAATAAACGCATATTAATGCAACTCTTTTAAATAGATCGTTACTAGCTTAAACCTCTTTGAAGAATAAACACCAAATAAAATGGTGCTGCGCTTTTATAAAACATTTAGTAAGAGACCATCCCTCTATCTAGGCAGAGGTATTCTTAATAAGGTTATAAACTCCCTACCAGTTGAGCTACACATACCGGGATATCAGTTTTGTGGTCCAGGTACAAAGCTTAAAGCACGTTTAGAACGTGGAGACAAAGGAATAAATCCCTTGGATGCCGCTTGTAGAGAACACGATATAGCCTATTCTAAACATAAAGATCTGGAAAATCGTCATATAGCTGACTCAATACTAGCTGAAAGAGCGTGGGAGCGTGTAAAAGCATCTGATAGTACTCTCGGTGAAAAATCGTCTGCATATTTCGTTACAAACGCAATGAAAGCAAAGAAAAAATTTGGTATGGGACTTCCACAAAAGCAAAAGAAACGAAAACCATGTAAAAATAAAAAGAAATTTATGACTCTTCTTCGAGACGCAACACGAGTGTTAAAGAAAGAAAAACCACTCGACATTCAAGCTGCGATTAAAGTAGCCCGAAAAGCTATGTCTAAGACCATTGGAAATAAGAAAAATACTGTTGTTATTCCAAGAGTAATCAACTTTCCTAAAATTGGAGGTTTTTTACCACTTGTGCCAATCTTGACAGCGCTCAGTGCATTAGGAGGAATGGCATCTGGTGGAGCAACTATTGCTAAAAGCATCAATAATGCCAAGAATGCTAAAAAAGAGCTAGGTGAGAATAACCGTCATAATAGAAAAATGGAAGCCATTGCTTTAGGTAGTGGTCTCTATTTAAAACCGTATCAAAAAGGTTTTGGTATAACCACAAATAAAAAAATTAATTTTTTATGAATGAGCTGCCCAATAAACCGCTTTCGAACATTGATATTATAAACTTCGCACGCAAACATATCCCACATTTTAGAGGGGTTTATATGAGAAACTCCTTACCGAAACATGCCAGAAAAAGAGAATGCGGTATAGTTAATTTGGACTCGTCAACTGGAGGTGGAACTCATTGGGTAGCTTACTATAAGGCGGATGAGGAATGTAAATATTTTGATAGTTTTGGAAATTTACCACCCCCTATAGAACTTATAAGATATTTGGGCGAGAACATCCAATACAATTACAATCAAGTACAGCGATTTGGTACATTTAACTGCGGTCACTTATGTCTTAAGTTTTTAATGCTCACCACAAAATCTTTTTTAAATTAAATTTTATATCAATCAAAATAAATACTTTACATTTAAATGGTTTAATAAATAAGAAAAAACAAATTTTATTATTTTTGAGTATATATATAAATATTGTCTTTAAACTATCTCAGTTTGATTGGAGTATCTGATTAGTTCACATATAGCAGACTCCTGTTTCTTGAAAACCTCAAACATCAAAATAACAACAAAACAACAAGCTGTTACTAAAAAATAAACATCAAAACTAACCGCAAAGCAACAAGCTGTTACTAAAAAAAATAAACATCAAAAATAACCGCAAAACAACAAGCTGTTACAAAAAAAAAAAAAAAACATCAAAAAATAACCGCAAAACAACAACCTGTTATTAGAACCACCCTCTTTTACTCTCGCTGATCAAGTTTATTGGTTTACTAACATAAATATATTAAAATGAATGAGCGTATACTAAAGGAACTAACAAAAACAAGAAACGCGTTGAACAGAAAATTTCGAAGTATTAAATTGGGTAAAGCTGCGGATGAATATCAGTTGGAGGAAACATTTAAGCCGATAACAGAACCACTCAAAAAGATAATTAAAGGAAATAAAGAAATTAAGCCATACTCCCGAATCAAAAAGGATGAAAAAGATAAAAGTGTAAATGAGGTGGCAGAGAATGGAAATAATACTAGTGCATTTTATGACGCAATAGATGGGGAAATTGATGAAAAACAGTCATTCCACGATTCGCTTATATCGAGTGAACAAAGCTATACTAACCCCGCCATAGTAGTCAATAAAGATTATAATCAGTCAAATGTAGTAAGTGATGATAGTTTTAATCTTAGTCTAAATGAGTTAGAGCGAGAGGGACAGTTAGATAAAGCATTTGGACCAACTAAAAATAAAGGAGAAACTAAATTAGGCAGCTCTAAAATACATGTAAACTACAAAAGACTAGAACTGGAAACGGGTGAAAAGTGGAATCTTACTCCTGGATTGTATTCTTTAATCTTTTTAAAAAATCCACATGCTTATAACCAAATGGACCTGGATGCATATCAGGAAATCTTGGTAAAAACAAATGCTCATAGGAAAAATCACAAGCCTAATGAAGCACTAAAGGGTAATCGCTCCAGAAAGTATACTGAAATAATAAAAAAAACTCTTCCCGAAAGTTGTTGAGCCAAGTGCAATGTCTACACCTTTTAATAATAAAAAATCCACACATAAAGGCGGAACTCTTATGATGCTCAACAAACATAAACCAAATTATGTATACTGGGATAATCCTAATGAAATTGTTGATAGACTTAAGCTTTTGATCGCTTCACAGGCAGCTGGTAACAGTAGTCATAATAATGAAATTGTATCGATAATTGAAGAGTTGCGAGAGGCAAACATAATATTCTAATAAATATGGTCTGCAAAAATTAAATATTCTTATTATTAATATGTCTCTTGACAAGTTTGGTCATTTCTCCAACGATAAAGAACGCTCGGAGAAGTTAAAAGGGGAATTAAAACTGAAAGTGGGATTCACATTGATGATGATGGTAATCTAAATGCTCAAAGCAAACGCATCAAAAATTCAATCAATCCCATAAATAATGATGATTTGGTAATAAAAGAATATGTCGATGCTAAAGTATTCGATTTGAAAAAAAGTCATGCGGCAATTATCTCCCAGTTAGTAGAGAAAAGAAATAACAAGTTAAAAGATCTGGAAAGTAAAATGAATGAAATAACTAAGCTAATAGACAATGTAAATGAAGTTAGCAGTGAGCTTGTTTCAAGTATAAAAATACTAATGAATTTGTGTTGAACCACTTACAAGAAAAAAAACCAATTGTGAAATCAGAGACCGATGAAACATCAGTAACTATTTATAAAAAGGGACCATTTGCACGCCAAGAAAGCGTAACCATTAAATATCCATATAAAAATTAAATTAACGTTGATTTATTATGTCAATTGACAAGTTTGGGCATTATTCAAACGATAAAGAACATTTGGAGTACTTAAACAGAAATAGCAAAGACGGAAATTTGAATATCCGGAAAAAAAGAGTCATATGTTGTATACAACCGAAGGATGCGAATGACTTGGCTACAAAAGAATACGTTGATGAATTGATAAATCAAGCGAAAAATGATATATCTAACACAATTTCACTTTTATCCTTAAAACAAAGAAATCCCAAAGTTGATTTATTAAAAAAGAATATTAATGACGCTAAAAAGAGGATAGAAAATTTAGAAGAAAAACTTAATAATTATACATTTGCGATCGGGTCTATTGAGGAAACCATTTTTAAGTCTATTATTACACCCTCATCCTCACATTTAACCCTCATCGGTCCCCTGTATGCGCACGCATACAATTTTGATCTTTTACCTTGAATAAAATAAAAACGGCTCAGCGGAATGACCTTATATTTTGGAAAGTAGAATTATTTTGCCTGTACAACAAAAAACCCATTTTTTGAATATGTACCGTTTCTGTGATTGCCTGTGCAGTTTTAGTTACGAATCGGTCCCATTGTATGCGCGCGCATACACATAAGCAGGTGCCTAGAATTTACCGCTTATTTTAGGGTGTGGATTTATAGCAATGGTAGGTATATCATTAGTTCATTATATGATCCTTATATGCTGGGGTTTCCCCACCTGTTAGGTCGGGTCATGCAAAACAGTAGCCCAATTATAGGTTGCATGTTATTTGATGTAATCCTTTTTTGGACACCTGCATGCCATAAAACCCGGGTTTTTTGAAGAATGTTGCTTATTTTTGGTATAATAGGCCAATCCTTCCTAGTCAGTTTAGTCTTATTCTGCATCCCGAGAGTGACACCAAGTAAGTGAAGTTTGTTTGCGCATAATTTGAGTTTTGACTGTTCTACCATACTTGGATAAAAAATGGATCGAGTTTTACGTGAAAGACGACAACGAGATGAATTGGATATGGATACGGATATACAAAGTGAATCGGGCGAATCTCCGTGGAATAGTGACGATGATTTTGCATTGTCAGACGAGGAAAATGATGAAAGTGAACTTAGCGTGCATTCATATGAAGACGACATCGAGCCACTTGAGCAAAATTTAGCCGAAGAAAATGCAGCCATTCCAGAAAATAAATATTGGTCAAAAAGTAAGAAAATTGAATATTCATCTCAACCATTTGAATTCAATCGAAGAAATTCATTTCGACGTGCAGAAAATCTTACTTCGGGTAAAAACCTACTCTCTTCGTTATGGGTTCATGTTCATTATTTGTTTTATTTTTTTGTTGTTATTCAGGTCCAAAAGCATTAGCAGCTTCGAACATAGTTGATGTTTCGTCTGCATTTCATATGTTCTTTGGACCGGTTGAGAATATTATTTTGAGCATGACAAATTTATATGGTGTGCGAAGGTACAAAAACGAATGGCAAACCGTTGACTTAGACACTCTGCATGCATACTTTGGATTGTTGCTGCTTTCTGGTGTGTATCGGTCATACGGTGAATGTGTCACTAAACTGTGGAATGAAGAAACTGGTCGGGCAATATTTAGAGCTACAATGTCTTTGAAAATGTTCAAGCGTATTTATAGTTGCATTCGATTTGATGACCGCGAGCAACGAATGGCCAACAATGCTTCTACAAGTACTTCTGTTCGTGATAAATTGGCACCGATTCGAAATGTTTACGATAAGTGGAATCATAATTTGAAAGCTGTATACATACCAGGAAAAAACGTTACCGTAGATGAACAGTTAGTTCCTTATCGTGGGCGATGTCCGTTTCGTCAGTATATTCCATCCAAGCCGGCGAAATATGGCATCAAAATTTGGGTGCTATGCGACTCAAAAAGCTGGTATGCATACAACACACAAATTTATGTTGGTCGGAATCGTAATGCCACTCCTGAACGCAATCTCGGACGGCGTGTTGTTTTGGATTTGGTGGAAGGACTTTCTGACAGAAATGTAACGTGTGACAACTTTTTCACTTCTTATGAATTGGCAGAAGATTTGCATAAGCAACGCATGACTATTTTGGGAACCATAAGAAAAATAGGACTGAAATTCCTTCAGTTCTACTCGACATGCGTCAAAAGCCAGTTTTTCATACAGAAGTCGTATATGAACATAAATTGCAAGCAGTAATGCTGTCATATGTTCCTCGCCGGTACCGTTTTGTTACAATGCTTAGTACATACCACAATGTTGTCAGCATAACTGAGAATAGTACAAAGAAGAAACCCAACATCATTGAAGATTACAACAAAACCAAGAGTGGCGTAGATACAATGGACCAAATGGTGGCTACGTACACCTGCAAACGGAAAGTCAATCGGTGGCCAATGGCAGTTTTTTGTAACATGCTTGATGTTAGTGCGTTGAATGCATTCGTGACTTTTATCGCATTGTTCCCAAATTGGAAAAATAATAAGACGAACCATAATATTCGTCGTCGCCTTTTTATTGAGGAGCTTGGATTGAATCTCGTCGAAAAACATATCACTAAACGCAAAAATCCACCTCAATGCAATGATGCTGCCAGTGTAATACGAAGAAATCGGGAGATTCGCCATTTGCCACATACATCAAAACGAGGACGATGCTACATCTGCACTTCTAAATATAACAAAAATCTTTTTGCTACACGCTGTGAACACTGTAGAAATTTCATTTGTGCTGAACATAACTTCAATTTATGCGAGAAATGTGCAAATAATTAACAAAAAGTTAAAAATTCAATTTTTTTCTTCTAATATCTGTAATATTCTAATTTTAATTTAATTCTAAATCTACCTTTAAGATTTTCAAATGTATTAATATAATAGTAAACAATAAAATAAACATAAAAAAACAAAAAACATATATTGTTATTAATTTTTTTTAGCATTTTTGAAGTTACAACAAATGTGTATGCGCGCGCATACAATGGGACCGATTAGATGTATTTCTCGAGGGACCGATGAGGGTTAAAAAAAGAAATAATAAGAGTAGATGAGATGCCTTTACCCTACAAAATAAAATTTTAGGACATGAAAGTTAATTAAAAATGCTATTAAAGTAAATGTTATTTATCAGTGCTTGTTAAAAGCTGATTGACTCCCATCACGGATGGTTCTAGCTTTTTTTGTTTGTTACTAAACTTAGAAACATGAGTTCAGAATCTTGGAAGTGTATATGGACAGTGTGTGTCACGATATTGATAGAGAAGACACCTGTGTTGAAAATGTGGACAACCTTTTTAAAGAACAAGTGTAAACGTTGCAGTCGGACGCAACCGACTGCGGCATACTCGATACCAGTATTAAAACCGGTTAAAGGGGGTACGGATGCGGCAGGGGTGTACGCTGCCTAAAAGATTTTCCGATGCAGATGGGGATGCCACAAGCTATCTTCCTACCAAATTTGGTGACTCTAGCTCAAAGTTTGTAAAAGGTGGGGAAAGGGGGCTGGGGGCGGTATGGGTAGTTGTGGCATCCAAATTTTTGATGCAGATCTTTGTGAAATGTCAATTGCTATCTTCATACCAAATTTGGTGAATCTAGCTCAAAGTTTGTAAAAAGTGGGCAAGGGGGGCTGGGGGCAGTATGGGTGGGCGTGGCATCCAAATTTGTGATGCAGATCTTTGTGGAATGTCAATTTATATATTCATACCAAATTTGGTGACTCTAGCTCAAAGTTTGTAAACGTGTATATTGTGGGGAAAGGGGGGCTGGGGGTGGTATGGGTGGGCGTGGCATCCAAATTTTTGATGCAGATCTTTGTGGAATGTCAATTGCTATTTTCATACCAAATTTGGTGACTCTAGCTCAAAGTTTGTAAAAGTGGGAGGGGGGGCTGGGGGCGGTATGGGTGGTAGTGTCATCCAAATTTTTGATGCAGATCTTTGTGGAATTTCAATTGCTATCTATATACCAAATTTGGTGACTCTAGCTCGAAATTTGTAATAAGTGGGGAAAAGGGGGGCTGGGGAAGGTATGGGTGGGCGTGGAATCCAAATTTTTGATGCAGATCTTTCTGAAATGTCAAATGCTATCTTCATACCAAATTTGGTGACTCTAGCTCGAAAATTGAAAAAGGGGGGGAAAGGGGGGCGAAATGGGTGGGCGTGGCTCCAAAACTTTGATGCAGATTTTTGGGGGTCGTTACCAGCTATTTTCCTACCAAATTTGGTGGCTCTAGCTCCACAACTCTGGAAGAGACACGCATTCCCGTTTTTGACGAAGCGTTGGGGTGGATGGGGGCGGCTAGAGCAGTATCGGTGGGCGTGGCATCCAAACTTTTGATGCAGTTTTTGGGGGGTCATCATCACCTATCTTGGCACCAAATTTGGAGGCTATAGCTCAAAAACTGTGGGAGATATAGGCTTTTTTGACTTTAAAATGCGGGGGGCTGGGGGCGGAATGGGGGGCGTGGCTCCAAAATTTTTGATGCAGTTTTTTGGGGTTGCTAGTAGCTATCTTCTTATCAAAGTTGGTAGTTCTAGCTGTAAGGATGTGCGAAATATGTGGATTTATCGGTTTTGAGTTATCGAATTTATCGATTTGCCAGCCCCCCAGTTATCGTAGAACCCCCATCTTGACACTTTAATTTACTATCCCATAGATAAAGATAATTGGAAAGTTTCAAGTCTCTAGCTTGAAGGGTGTGGAAAAAAGTTGCGAACATACGGACGGACAGACGGACAGACGGACGGACACCATGACGGACATTGCACAAAACCAATATACTCTTTACCTTCGGTATCGAGTATAAAAATGTGTGGATCTCCAAAATTTTCCCTCGATATAATACAAAAAGACGTCATCAACAACCTTGTACTACTTTATAAAGTAAAAATAAATAAATAAATAAATAAATAAATAAATAAATATATAAAAAAAAAAAATAAAATAAAACCTAATTCAAGGCGATGTGCTTCATTTCAATATGAGTAAACGGGAATTAGTGAAAGAATTACATGCTCCTGCACGTAAAAAGTTTAAACGAAGAAGAGTTGTAATGAAAGGGATTGATGACCATTGGCAGGCAGACCTAGTGGAAATGGGAAAGTTCTCCTCATCTAATCAAGGATATCGATTTCTATTGACAATCATTGATACGTTTTCCAAATATGCGTGGGGAGTAGCTTTGAAAACCAAATGTGGAAAAGAAGTTACAAAAGCATTCGCGAGCGTTTTTAAAGGGAAGAGAATTCCCAAGAATTTACAAACGGATGATGGCAAAGAATTTTTTAACACTGATTTCAAAAACTTGTGTAAAAAGTTCAACATTAATCACTATTCAAGTTATAGTGTTCTTAAGGCATCGATTGTTGAGCGTTTTAATAGAACTTTAAAGGAAATGATGTGGAGAGAGTTTAGCTTCAATGGAACATACAATTGGATCGAAATGCATAAGCAGTTGATAAAAGAGTAGAATAATCAATATCATAGAACCATTAAAACGACACCTATAAAAGTAAATTCCTCAAATGAAAGGATGTTGTTAAATACTGTATACAGTCACTTAAAAATCTTTATTGGTAGCAAATTCAAAGTAAATGATCATGTGCGTATAAGTAAACATGAACATTTATTTGAGAAAGGGTACACCCCAAACTGGACAACGGAAATTTTTCAAATTAAAAAAATACAAAATACATATCCTACTACCTACATATTGAGAGACTATCAGGGTACCGAAGTAAAAGGTGGATTTTACAAAGAGGAACACAAAAAACAAAGTTCCCACACACTTATCTCGTTGAAAAAATAATAGAACGACGAAACAGTCGAGTGCTAGTTAAATGGTTAGGGTTCTCGCATGAGCACAACTCTTGGATAGATAAAAATGATGTCCTATAAATAGCAACAGATGGTTGCAGCTGGTATTGGTGACACTTGTCCTTTTTTTTTTTTTTTTTTTTTTGGTTTTGTTTTAAGGATGAGCAAGATAATTCGCTGCGGGTGGTGTGTTCTGATGGGTATATAAAGCAGTCCAGAACAGAGCTCATTCATTCAAAATATTGTCCTTGAGCTGTAAATTTCAAAATTTAAAACAAAAAACATCAAAAATGCCCAAGAAGATGATAAAAAAGCAGCAGCAACAGAAAAACACCATTCTCAGCTGGCTGAAGCCGGCAGTGGAGCTAGTGGGATGCGAGGACCAGAAGATGCCGGCACCTATCGAGGTGTATGAGCCATCGATAATGGGAGAATCAAGAAGACGCCGCCGGTTTCCCGGAATGGCCCAGTGGGTCATTAGACTCAAATCCCCTGCCCCGTTTGACGCACCCTGGAGGAGACCACGAAGGACGCCAGCACCCGAGCAGAGGATCTGGGCTCCACGAGAGCCAACCCCATCGCCCTATTGGGAGTCGAGTGTAGGCGAACCGGAACCCCTGTTCCCGGAGCTGGACTCCACATTTAGGAGCTCGATGGATATCATCCTCAACGGGCTGGATTTTCCCAGGATTTTTAAACTGAATTAGATTTTTTTTTTTTTTTTTATATAAATATACATATATATATACATAATATACATATACATAAACATATACAAATATAAAATAAAATATAAAATATAAAATATACTTTTTTAAATTGAATTTTAAATGTTTTTTTATTTATTTTTGTTTCAATAAATTATTATTATTTACAGGGTTTTTTTTTTTTATTTTACAGGTTTTATAAATATGTATTAGTATATTAAAACTATTACATGATGCTAAAAATAAAGAAAGTTTTTAAACTAAAATAACAATTTTTATTATCTATAAATAAAAATATCAATATGTGTGGGAATCAATTTTATAATGACCCCAGGCATAGGTATTTATACCGTCAGACCTTATTTTTCTTTTGTCGTCATTAGAGCTTAAAGTAGTTTTTTTTATCTTATGTGTATACAAGTTGTGGATCTTAGATCTAAACAACATCATTTCATCATTAAATATCTTATTATTTAAAAGGCATTCTTTATAACTATTTATAGTAAGCTTATCTAATGCAGACTGCTTTACACCCTTTGATTTTTTAATGCATCCACCCCCCTCAAGAGACAGTGAATACATTTTCGCTCTGAGACCAACAAACTCTAACATTCGTTTGCCACAGTTCTCATCCTTCATCATACCCAAGACTTTTTTATTGCACCTCTTAATCCCGTATAACTTAGATAACTCCTCAGGGTACTCGGACGTATCAAACTTCATTTCTACATCTTCAGCAATATCTGCGTAAAAGTCATTAGTCTGTATTGAATATATGAACGAGTCTGTATCCATATAATTCAATGTGACTTTTTCTTGAAATTTTGGTTTAATATAATCGTAATGGAAATCATACATCTGCCATTTGGACAGTTCTAAAACTGTAAACCCTAAGTACATTGGCTTGTCATAAACATTATGGAGCCGCTGCATCTGAATAGCATACATGTCTTCCGCAAATTGCGCAGAGCTGTGAAAACTAGCCTTTGCAATAAGCGAACGTGCACCTAATCGATTGCATGATGTGGTTTCCCACGAAGTGACAATCTTAACATCTTTACGTTTTTCAACGTTCTCCATTGTCTTCCCATATACTGCGTTATTTAAAAGTTTAAAAAGGCTTTTCAAAATTATTTTTCGCTAAAGTTCTATGGGAAGTGTTTAGATCAATATACTTTTTAAGCCAAGGTGCCTGTTTAAGTTTTAAAACTCGATGTATTTTCGACAATATTAAACCATTACGTAAACATTGCTGAAGGTTTTTGTAATGAATTGGGTATTTATTTTTTGACCTAAGGTCAGCAACAAGTTTACACACTTTTGCTTCTGGTGTAGGTTTTTGGTTGAGCGGACAAAAGGGTAGATCATTGTGATAATCAAATAGTTGCACTCACTGAAACCTGGTTAAAACCTGATATTTCTGATTATTCCATTTTTCCTCCTAAATATAACTTGTACAGATGCGATCGCACTTCCCGCAAGGGGGGTGGTGTTCTCATTGCTGTTGACTCCAGTATTTCCTCTGAACAGATTCTTTCTCAGCATCTTCCGGACATAGAGTTTTTATGTGTTAAAATATTACTAAACGGCCGTTCACTTTATGTTACTTGCTCTTATATTCCTCCTCAATCTGATATTAACATTTACTCATCCCATCTGAGTGCCCTGCAACTTGTTTCGTCATTTTTGACAGATATGGATAATCTGATAGTGGTTGGTGATTTTAATCTGCCACATGTTGCATGGTCTGTGAATGACACATCTTCGGCGGTGTTACCAGTCACTTCTGATGATTTTATCGATGGCCTACTGGAGTTAGGCCTATCGCAAGTTAACAGGGTGCATAACTGTAGTGGTAGAATGTTGGACTTAATATTTGTTTCTGACTCCGATTGCAGTAATACTAGTAGAATACCCCCTCTAGTGCTTCCGGAAGATACCTACCATCCAACCTTAGAACTATCCATCGAAATTCTTAACCCTAGTTCAGTATCTAATAATACTTTAAAAACACGTTGCTTTCGTAAAACTAACTTTACTAAATTAAATCATCTTCTTCAGCATACTAATTGGTCTCGGCTTTATTCTTGTACTGATATAGAAACTGCTATTGCCATATTTTATAGGACCTTGAATTCGCTTTTAGATATTTGTGTTCCCCTCACTTGTTCTTCAAGTGATAATAAACCACCTTGGTTTACGAGGGAACTATCGCAATTGAAAAACGCGAAGACAAGAGCATATAAAAAATTTAAAAAAATCGGGAACTACCTTAGATTTATCTTCGTATTTAGTAGCAAAATCTAGTTTTCTTTCTGTTAACACATCTTGTTATAATAATTATCTTAATCGTTGTAGACTAAACTTTTCACGTGACCTTAAACAGTTTTATAAATTTGTTAACTCTAAACGTAAGTCTTCTTGCTTGCCATCCTCAGTATACCTAGATGATACAAAAGCAAGTTCTGATCAGGCAGTAGCCGATCTATTTGCTGAGTATTTTCAATCAGTATACTCATCGAATATGTATAGTATTAGTAATTCCTATCCTTTTCAAGTACAAACGTCAAATTGCATATATGTCCCAGTAATTACTGAGTCTACGCTCCTGAGTGAATTTAACTCTATTAAACCTGGTTACTTGCCTGGTCCTGATGGAGTGCCAGGTTGTATTCTTAGATACTGCGCGGATTCTCTTTGTGCGCCATTAAATAAATTATTTAACTTGTCTGTTGATTCAACCGTGTTCCCTGATATATGGAAGGAATCCTTTATAATTCCACTCCATAAAAATTCTTCAAAATCAAACGTTAAAAATTATAGGGGTATATCTAAGTTGTCTGCCATACCAAAAGTCTTTGAAAAAATGTATGTTCTCAACTGCAACACGGATGTAGTTCAATTATATCGCCTTATCAACATGGTTTTGTTAGGCGTAGATCTACTACCACTAACCTTCTTGAATTCACTTCGCTTGTTATCAAAGGGTTTCAGGAAAAAATGCAAACTGACGTTGTTTACACCGATTTTAGTAAGGCATTTGATTCTGTAAGTCATTCTCTGTTGCTTCATAAATTGAATATTATTGGATTTCCATCAAAACTTTTATGGTGGCTTACGGAGTACTTGTGTGGCCGAACACAAAAAGTTGTTTTTAAATCGTCTGTATCTAAACCTATTTTTGTTACCTCTGGTGTTCCCCAGGGAAGTCACCTTGGTCCTTTGCTATTTAATTTATTTATTAACGATCTCCCAGCTGTTATTACTAACTCTTTTGTGTATATGTTTGCTGATGATGTGAAGCTATGTTTCACCTATAATGACGCTTCCCTGTGTAATTTACTTCAGTCGGATTTGGGTGCTTTGTCAGACTGGTGTCGTACTAACTTACTAAATTTAAATAGTTCAAAATGTAAAGTCATGTCTTTTTGTAGAAGTACCCCTCATACTGCTCAATACTTGCTTGATGCTTCACCACTTGACCGCGTGTTTGAAATTAAAGATTTAGGCATTATTCTTGATCCTAAATTAAAGTTTGACGCTCATATTTCGTATATGGTCAATAAGGCCATTAATGTCCTTGGCTTCATCAAGCGGTGGTCGAAAGAGTTTAATGATCCCTACACCACTAAAACGCTTTATACATCCCTAGTACGTCCCATCCTGGAGTATGGATCTTGTGTGTGGTCCCCACAATACTCGATTCACCAGGATAGAATTGAATCTGTGCAGAAGAAATTTCTTCTATTTGCCCTTAGAAGTTTTAACTGGGTTCCTGGAGTAGACTTACCCCCCGTATTCAAGTAGACTCCTTTTGATTAATCTTCCCTCCCTGTTAAACCGTAGAACTATGCATGGAGTATTATTTATTACTAACCTACTTAATGGTGAAATCGACTCATCAGTTCTTTTGAGTCGAATTAAATTTAATGTCCCAATTAGATCTTCACGTAACTTTTTACCCCTTAGCCTTGATCGTTGCTTCAGCAACTATTTAATTCATGAACCATTTCGTGTTATATGTTCTGACTATAACAAACTTTATTCTCTTGTCTCCTTGGAGGCCTCATCTCCAGTACTAAAAAGATCGATCCTTTTTGCTTTATCTAATCGTAACCACTAACTACTAATCTAATGCTGGTCTGATTGGGTTTTTCTGGGTTTTTCCCAATCCTCGCAACAAATGTTGGACTACTCAATTTTTATTGAATTTCCCAGAGCTTTAACGTTAACTTTTGATTATATTTTCAGATTTATATATTAATCTATAATTTTATTTTAAATTATTTTAACTATTTTTTAATTTAAATTTATTTTGATTTCATTTTAATGTCAGCTGCTCTTAGCTGACAATAAATAAATAAATAAATAAATAAATAATCATGTAAGGTATCAGGATATATAAGGTCTACTTCTAAAATGTAGCCATACTCAGAATTTGCGTCTATTTGAGCAACATCTAGTGACGCGATCTCATCATCATTCATCCACTGAAAACCAGTGTATGGAAAGCTCTGAGACATTGCCCAGCCATACAAATTATTTGCATCTAGATACATTAAGTATTCAGATGGTTTGCTTGCGTCATACGCATCCATATACATATGGTTGGCTTTAGAGTACCGTTTACAGCACTGAACCAAACCACCCCTAATACCATTCTGAATAAATCTATACATATCAATATCAGTTAGCAGATCTAATTCTATTTCGGTCGTTTTAAGCATAGCATCCCATGACAAACCGGGTGTGGTGTAATAGTGTGCAGGATCAAGAGAATAAATTGTCTTACATATTGCGCGAAAATTTTGAAAAACGTCAGTCAATAAAAGAACATCTGTTTGGAGATAGAGCTCCATATATTCTTTTAATGTCTGACAGTTGAAAACTTTCCATACATGCTGTGCATGTAAATAGTCCTCAGTCGAACATTCCTTATTAGTTAAACTATTAAAGAACTTCTCCCTTGGAGGCAGACAGGTTTCAGCTAGTCGGCTTTCTGAGTCCAAAACTCTTATGGAAAGACTCCCTTTCTACGCAATAAATTAAACTCCTCCTCACAGGGATAAAAACGCTTAACGCTCTCAAAACATTCAGTACTTAGATTACTACTTAAAGCATCTTATCTGGTTGCCATAAAGCGAAACGTATCCAAAAATCGAAATTAAAAATTTTTGTCATGGGACGCTATATATGTAAATTAGGAGAGTGATATATACAAATCCTTATTCAGAGGGAGTACTTTAATATCACCCTCCACTTTGTTTAGTTCCCAAACGAAGAGATGGGAGTCGTACCGCGAAAATTATGTGGAGAGAGTTTAGCTTCAATGGAACATATAATTGGATCGAAATGTACAAGCAGTTGATTGAAGAGTACAATATCATAGAACAATTAAAATGCCACCTATAAAAGTGAATTCCTCAAATGAAGAGATGTTATTAAATACTGTTTACAGTCACTTAAAAATATTTGGTGGTAGCAAATTAAAAGTAAATGACTATGTGCGTATAAGTAAACATAAACATTTATTTGAGAAAGGGTATACCCCAAACTGGACAACGGAAATTTTTCAAATTAAAAAAATACAAAATACATATCCTACTACCTACATATTGAGAGACTATCAGGGTGCCGAAGTATAAGGTGGATTTTACAAAGAGGAACTACAAAAAACAAAATTTCCACATGTTTTTCTCGTTGAAAAAATAATAGAACGAAGAAACAGTCGAGTGCTAGTTAAATGGTTACGGTTCTCGAATGAGCAAAACTCTTGGATAGACAAAAAGGATGTACTATAAACCCATATGTGACACATATCCTTTTTTTTATTTCTTTAGCCATTTTTTTTTTTAGGGTAAGCAGGATAATTCGCTGCGGGTGGTGTGTTCTGATGGGTATATAAAGCAGTCCAGAACAGAGCTCATTAGTCAAAATCGTCTCCTTTGAGAACAAACATTGGAAAAAACCAAAGACAAAAAGACAATAAAAAAATGACAAAGGCTTCACAGAAAAAATCAATGAAGACTAGGGTTTAGAGGAACACCCTCTTAGGTTGGGTAATCCCAAAACCTGTAGTAGAGCTCATTGGTGTGCCGGAGAGGATGCCGGCACCAATGGACTTTTACGATCCTGTTAACCAGGGAATAACCTGGAGACGCCGTCGTCGGTTTCCTGGAATGGCCCGGTGGGTAATAAGACTAACGTCTCCACCAAAATTCGATGCACCGTGGAGGAAGCCGAGAGCATCGGTAGAGGAATTGGTGATAAACACGCCAATCTACAGCCAGGATGAGCGATCACCATCACCAATCTCGGACTTAGGCCTCACAGACTTGAGGTATAGTCCTCCCACACTGGAGAGGAATGAATTGTTTCATTCGATCGATTCGCTGGAGGGTATGCTCAACGAGATGAGCCGCGATTCGTTTTTAATAATTTATAAAAATTAATTTTTTTTCTTGTAAAATTTTGGAACAAAATTTAATAAAAACAATTTTAAAAAAAAAATATTATCGCTTGATTTGTTATTTATTTTATTTTATTTTATTTTTTTTTTTTTTTACCTAACAATTATTATTATTTTCAGGTTTAACAAATTTTATAAAATTAGATACATTTTTTTTTTTAATAAAGAATAAATAAAGAATAAATTTTTGTTATCATATATCAAATGTTTTTTATTTATTTTTATATTATTATTATTATTATTTTTACAGGTTTTAAGGGTTTTATAGGGTATAAAAGTTTTTTTTTTTTTTTTACAGGTTTTCTTATTATTATTTACAGGATTTTCAGGTTTTATAGGGTATAAATGTTTTTTTTTTTTTTTTTTACAGATTTTCTTATTATTATTTACAGGATTTTCAGGTTTTATAGGGTATAAAGGTCTTTTTTTTTTTTTTTTTTTAATAAAGATTGTATGTACAGTGCATTTTATCACATGTTTTTATTTTTCTTTTGTGTGTGTGTGTGTGTGTGTGTGTGTGTGTGTGTGGGGTGTGTGTGTGTTAGCTAGATAATTTTTATTTTTTATTCATAATACAGGTACATTCAAGCTGTTTGGGATTCAATTTTATAATGACCCCAGGCATAGGTATTTATACCGTCAGACCTTATTTTTCTTTTTTCGTCATTAGAGCTTAAAGTAGTTTTTTTTATCTTATGTGTATACAAGTTGTGGATCTTAGATCTAAACAACATCATTTCATCATTGAAAATCTTATAATCAAAAAGGCATTCTTTATAACTATTTATAGTAAGCTTATCTAATGCAGACTTCTTTACACCCTTTGATTTTTTAACACAGCCACCCCCCTCAAGAGACAATGAATACATTTTCGCTCTGAGACCAACAAACTCCAGCATTCGTTTGCCACAGTTCTCATCCTTCATCATACCCAAGACTTTTTTATTGCACCTCTTAATCCCGTATAACTTAGCTAACTCCTCAGGGTACTCGGACGTATCAAACTTCATTTCTACATCTTCAGCAATATCTGCATAAAAGTCTTTAGTCTGTATTGAATACATGAACGAGTCTGTATCCATATAATTCAATGTGACCTTTTCTTGGAATTTAGGTTTAATATAATCATAATGGAAGTCATACATCTGCCATTTGGATAGCTCTAAAACTGTAAACCCTAAATACATTGGCTTATCATGAACATTATGGAGCCGCTGCATTTGAATAGCATACATGTCTTCAGCAAATTGCGCAGAGCTGTGAAAACTAGCCTTTGCAATAAGCGAACGTGCACCTAAACGATTGCATGACGTGGTTTCCCACGAAGTAACAATTTTTACATCTTTACGTTTTTCAACGTTCTCCATTGTCTTCCCATAGACTGCGTTATTTAACAGTTTAAAAAAGTCCTTTTCAAAATTATTTTTCGCTACAGTTCTATGGGAAGTGTTAAGATCAATATATTTTTTTAGCCAAGGAGCCTGTTTAAATTTTAAAACTCTATGTACTTTTGACAATATTAAACCATTACGTAAACATTGCTGAAGGTTTTTGTAATGAATCGGGTATTTAGTTTTTGACCTAAGGTCAGCAACAAGTTTACACACCTTTGCTTCTGGTGTGGGTTTTTGGTTGAGCGGACAAAAGGGTAGATCATTATGATAATCATGTAAGGTATCAGGATATATAAGGTCTACTTCTAAAATGTAGCCATACTCAGAATTTCCTACTATTTGAGTTACATCTAATGATGCAATCTCAACGTCATTCATCCACTGAAAACCGGTGTAAGGCAGACTTTGAGACATTGCCCAACCATATAAATTATTTGCATCCAAATACATCAAATATTCGGATGGTTTGCTTGCGTCATACGCATCCATATACATATGATTGGCTTTAGAGTACCGTTTACAGCACTGAACCAAACCACCCCTAATTCCACTTTGAATAAACCTATACATGTCAATATCGGTAAGCAGATCTAACTCTATTTCAGTTGTTTTGAGCATAGCATCCCATGACAGACCGGGTGTGGTGTAATAATGGGCAGGATCTAGAGAATAAATTTTCTTGCATATTGCTCGAAAATTTTGAAAAACGTCTGTCAATAAAAGAACATATGTTTTGAGATAAAGCTCCATATATTCTTTTAATGATTGACAATTGAAAACTTTCCATACATGCTGTGCATGTAAGTAGTCCTCAGGCGAACATTCTTTATTAGTTAAACTATTTAAGAAGTTCTCCCTTGGAGGTAGGCAGGTTTCGGACAGTCGGGTTTCCGAATCTAAAAACTCGTATGGAAAAACTCCCTTTCTACGTAATAAGTTAAACTTCTCCTCAAAGGGATAAAAACGTTTAACACTCTCAAAACAATCAGTACTCAGATTACTACTTAAAGCATCTAAGCTGGTTGCCATAAAGCGAAACGTGTCTTAAAATCGAATTTCTAAATTTTTTTCATGGGACGCTATGTATGTAAATTTGGAGAGTGATATGTACAGCTCCTTATTTAGTGGGAGTACTTTAATATCACCCTCCACTTTATTAAGTTCCCTAACGAAAAGATGGGTGTCATACCGCGAAAAACTATGAAAGAATACGGGGACAAAAGGTGCAATTTGAAAATTAATATTACAAACATTATGGGCTGGACCCCTATACTGGCCCGTTAAATGACAATGATCACGTACTCGGTCGGTCCCCAGAATTTTCTTGCAGATATGGCAATTAACTGCTTTTCGAAAACTGGTTTCCTCCTCTGCACTCATTGTCATAGGTTTAATATTAGAGAGGTAAGTCGTGTAAATTTCACTTACATCTCTAATGAGAGATGTGACAAATTTGACACCTGCATCTTTACCAGTCTCTAAAACAAACTTGTCTAAGGATGGGTCAAAGGAGAATGCTTTAGGCACATGCAATGATGTAGCTGTAAAATTTTCGCTCACTTTCGAGTTGAGGGGGGTTAGTATGCACTCGAAGTCTGCATACACTACAAACGGTACATCTAAACTACGATTAAAATTCTTAAATTTAAGACTTGCTTTTTCAATGGATGGTAGCGTAGAAACCATCTTGCCACAATTCATCCGGTGCTCCAAAGATAACTTCTCGTTGTGGGAGAAGTTGAGGCAGGTGTTGCAAAAGAAAAGGTTGTTTTTGTGTCCGGTTACCTGTGAGCGAACCAGTCTGTAAATTTCAAAACAAAACACAATGTATTAGTAAGTACTAAGTATTAAGAAAATTTTAATTTTTACATACCTTGATAAACTTTTTATCCACACAAAATGTGCCCGTCCATCGCTCTCCAAAAGCAATAAACTTATATGCCGTTCCCTTTCGACCTCCGTTAAATACAGCGGGCCAACCACTTTTCCTTTTTCTTCGTCGAACCCAAACACGTTGATACTAACAGTAGAGTTCCGTCTTTCGAACACTTTAATTTTTGAAAGTGGAAGCGGAAACTCCAACTCCTCAAAATCTAATGTAAGTGTATCACTTACATAGATCTTTGAGTTGTCAATATTCACATTGTAGCTGGAACATCTATTAGGATTGGTGGTGCTGAGTGGGGCTTTCAGGGCTGATATTAAAGCCCATTTAAAACAATATTCATCTTGGTTTTGCACATTCACAATCGCCTTTTTATCCCTCAGCACCTTTGGAGTTTCAATATAATTTGAAACTTTAAGTGGAGTGTATTTGTTAAGATTGCACTCCAGTCTTAATATTTGGGACATTGTCCATCCGCTGTCCCTTTCCTGGAACTCATCCATTTTTTGTCGGATGAGTTCAGCATGCTGATTATAGATTTCTTCTATATTTTATCCAGCAGTTAGAACAGACATAGGTGTTTGATGCGACTTGACTTGCATCACCATCTCGTCTTGCTGGAATTTTATGTATTCCGCAAATAACTCAAAGATTATCTTACACGATGTGTGTTAAGACAAAACATTGGTTATTATTGTAATAAGCTCCGATGAGGCATCAGTGAGGAATTCCTGGGGATCAAGAATTTCCTCACGCCTATTCTCAAACGATAATGTGAGGATGCGGTTGTTAAATCCTCCTGAAATCTGCTTAACAGCACTATTCAGAGGTATAAAAACACGCATTTTGTGGGTACTGGACCTTAAATGTCCATTCCACTTTGAAAAAAGTACATTAACCTTACATGAGTCACACCACTTTCTCGTCGCATTGGGGGTGGCGGCAATGATGTTGGTGGCGGTGTAGGGTGTATTATTGTAGGTGGTGGTGTAGGCTGTGTTGTTGTAGGTGGTACCGTAGGCTGTGTTGTTGTATGTGGTGGCGAATGGTGCATTGTTGTAGGTGGCGGCGTAGCATGTGCTGTTTTAGGGTGTGGCGAAGGGTTCGTTGTTGTAGGTGTTGGCGAAGTGTTCGTTGTTGTAGGTGTTGGCGTTGTTGACATCGCTCCAATTAACTTCCTTTGGGGGGTTTGTATCAGCCCCGCAAATCTCTGCTAAGAGGTTCGCTACCTCGGTAGTGTACACAAATTCTTTTATTCGCGTTTGACGACATATTAATATTCTTTTAATATTTTTTTTTTGGTTTGCTTTAAACTCGAAAACAAAAACGTTTGAAAAACACGGAGGTCAAATTTAAAAAAGTCACACTTGAAAACTTCGAGAGCAACTGATCGTTTATTTGACAAAAATGCCTCTTTTATTGATTTTGAAGTCAGTGCAGGATATAAGATTTTTCTAGCACTTGACTAATTTTCAAAACAGATATATATATAAAAACAAAGGTTAGAAAGGGATGGCGCTAAACATTTAAATGTCAAGCATATATGATTGGAGGATAGTATTCAACTTAAGGATGAAGGGGACCAATGAATTAGCATTCTCATCTGCTTTTCATAGACACTTGTCCCCTCTATCCTTTTCCCCCCCTTACACCTTCACATTCTAACACCCTCTCCCTCTAACACCACATAGCCCACATGAATGTTGTTGTTGATGCTGGTTTTGACAAAAAAAAAAAATCAATGTATGTACAGACTTGCTTACAGACAACGTACATGTTACATGTGTGTATCCTTGACACCAGATCCTATGATCATATAACCCACTTGAATGTTGTTTTTGTTACTGCTCTTTACAAAAAACAATGCATGCTGTGGCTTAGCCTGTATTTGACTCTAATAATAAATGGTTAAATAGCCAAAACTGATTTTCCCAATAACTATGCTCAATGTTTATGGCTTGCTCGTTTAACAGGCGCATCCTTGACACCAGATCCTATGATCATATAACCCACTTGAATGTTTTTATGTTGCTGCTTTTGACAAAAAACAATGCATGCTGTTGCCTGCTTGTATGTGTGCAAGGCAATGCACTTAAAACAGGAACACACTTGAAACCAGATCCTATGATCACTGATTCTCAAGTGGGTAATAAAAGTGTAAAAAGGGATCGCTGATTCTCAAGTGGGGTAATAAAAGTGATAGCTACTTCCTGTTCCAGAACCGCCAGTTCCCTACTACTCCCGAAGTCTTTTTACGCTTCGGCGATTCGGTTATCACTTTGCCATTTTGAAATTAGACTCTAGCTGCTCGAAAGACTTGTGCAGGTTATTAAAAGCAACTTGCATAGCTTTAAAGCCTTCGTGTGTCTGCCTCATGAATTGCGAAGATTCCTTCACCGCCTCTTTGCAGGACCCACAATACCATTTAAGGCCTGTGTCAGCAAGCAAACAATCCCTGATTTTGGCAGTAAAGCCAACACATTTCATGTGGATCATGTTGTCGCACAATCCACACAGAATAAAATCTTGATTGGTTGTTACAACCAATTTGCAATTTTTGCTGCAGCAAACAAGCAGTATAAAAGTTTTTTTTTTTTAAATTTTAGTTCGAGTTTATTTACAATCTGTCTTTGAAGACAATAAGCAAATTTGGTGAAGGTAACATGGGGAAAGGGCGTCACAGTTTTAATATTTATGGGTGAAAAGGAGTATTTACAGGCATAATAGAAATATACAATTAAACAGAGATGAGTCACCAATGCGGCTCGGGTCTGAAGGGCAAGTCCAGCGGATGGCTCCTTTTTAGCCGCCTTAAGTGTTGGCTGTTGTCCAGCAGGCTTATGGCCAAATGGTTGCTGTGACGTTCGAGTCTGGATGTATGTCGAGTTCCGAGCTTACGAATTTCGCTTCTCACTGAGGGTACTTCCAGGTGTCTGTGTATGACAGAATTTCTGACGTATGTAGGCGCACCAAGAATCCTTCGGAGCAGCTTGCTCTGGAAACGCTGGATGATTTCGATGTTGGACTCGGCTGCCGTCCCCCAGAGTTGGATGCCATATGTCCAGATTGGTTTAAGCAGCGCTTTGTAAAGCAACACTTTGTTGCGTATGGCAGAATATATGAAACACAAAATATATTAAACCGCAAATATATGAGTGTATGTATGTACGTATGCTCGTTTGTTTTCTTTTTAAGGACTGCAGCGTCAATTCGACTGCAAATTAAGTTAAAATGAATAATCAACAGGAAAATTCAATAATGCATTACTGTTAGAAATGTTTACCAAAATAAACCGAATAAAACACCGTGCACAAACACAAGAAAACAATAAATTATTGAGAGCACTCGAAAACACATCCGTCACCAACGAAAGACAATTGACAATTGACATAGCTCAGTGGTGCGTTTCTGTATCTCAATCGTTTCATTTTCGATCCTTTTTACGTTAGAGGTTTTTCGATAGTTTATATTTATATTAATATTTATAGTTTTAAGTTGACTGGTGGCTGCGCTGTTTGGTCCGGCAAATTGTCCGCATGCTATCCGCTTGTTCGCCTGCATAAGTTCCAAAATTTTATTTTTTTGGCCTTTGGTTACTCTGCCTATATTCACTCTTTTCTATAAATATATATAAAACAAATTAAATACTAATTATAACTTTGCATAATGCAATTTACCTGACTCATTTTGGCACAATTTCATTAAAATAAGTTCTCACTACTAGCAGAGCTAGTGACAATTATTTCGATCGATATTTCGATTAGTTTATTTCACCACAGTTACAGAAACACGCTTATCGAAATAGAAGGCAAAGTGACGTCACACTATGAAAAACAATCGAAAAGTTTATTTTCGACTAGATACAGAAACGCACCACAGGTGTTTTATGTACACCATCGTCAACAAACCGTTCCACTTCATCGCGGGATGAATTATAATGCAAGCCTCTTTTAATTGAAATTTCATCAAATAATAAGACAGCTTGCCTAATTTTTTCGTCCATACTTCCAAAAATTGATTTTAATGAGTCAGATAACTTTTCATTTGACCCTGGAAACATATATTTAATCGGAGCCCACCTCCCCAATGATGTCTTTTAAGGCAATTTTAACCCCAAATTATCCCGCATGTATTCGTACGTATTCGTCGAATAGAAATTAATGCTTTGTGCAATTATCTTCCCATGAATGGTGATTTCCTAGCAACATTTTGCAAACTGACTTTGAATTTTTTGATAAGTTTAGTTTGCTATCAATTACTCCCAAAATATTACGGCGAACCCTACATTATTTTGAAAACCTATTATTTCGTTATTTTTAAAATCTTAAGGAATGTTGCAGTCCTCAGACTTGTCTCTTGAAATATTTAGTTTTTTGTTTTTGGGCATTAAGTGCTTGGGACATTTTCCAATACTTGTTCTTAATAATACTTGTTCTTAATAATTAATAATAAAATTAATTTTTCTCCTTCTTTGAGCAAAATTCTCAATTCCTCAAATGTTTCTTTTCGAAAGACATAAATTTTAGACTCTATCTTTTGTCGGACTTGCGGTTTCGTTTAGTATTTCCTAACTTTGACTATGGCTTTTTTCTTTAAAATGTAATAATGTAATCAAAAGACTCTTGAATCACCCCTTCCACTTCCTGAAGAGCGTTTTTGACTCGTTGATGGTATATTATCCATATCGTCATCACTGTCTTAGGCGAAAGTATAGATGTCAAATTTATCAGCTCCTGCCTTCAAATATTTCTTCCTTCTCCTCGAAGTGTGTCCATGTTTCCATCGCTTTGTATTTTGCAATTTCTTCGAGTATATTCGTCTTGCGGGAATTTAAATAGACGCACGCAAAAAAATATAATACATAGCCGCTCTATTCTGTTTGTTTGTTAACTGAAGCAGCCGCAGCTCTAAACCCATTATATATACCTTTTCAAAAACCTCTTTTTGGTACCGGTACCAAACTTTCCCACAATGCACCTGCAATTGCTTGTGCCCCTTTACTTACAGGTGCCAAAGTGCAAGAAAAGGTTTTTGGCCCACATTTGAACAAGAAAGAGGCAGGGTGCAAGTGTTTTGTGGGTGGTACAGGACAGGTATAAAATGGTCAAAAAATTCGTAATACAGGCAAGCTTTGATTCATATCTAAGAACCAAATGCCTGCCTGCCCATAAAAATCTTTTCCTCCTGAAACAATATCGTTCCGTTGAGTTCTTTAGAGATACTGATTTTATTCTTACAACTCCCAGTCCTTATATCCTAACAAGATGTCTTAGAGTAGGTCTGCGGTGGCACATTATCGCCAGCAGATAGTCAAATCATTTTTTGTTTAAGTTACTTTCTATTTTAAACATTCGTGTAGGTCTTTCCACAATCTTTGGTGACCTTATCTTTTGTTATGCTTTATCTATATTTTTAGCTCTTGCTGCAGTAGCATGCAGCAGGGTTAAAGTATAGTTTTGTATATTTTACCAAGACTCTATTGAGACTTGGTGTCAAGTGTTCATGCGTGAACACTTCCCTATGTGAATGCGCTTGAATAAAAAAAAAAAAACACAAAACTTCCAAGCCAGTCAAATTTTGGTTTTGCTTTACTGATCATACATTGTTCATGAATGAACACGTTTGCAATAGAGCCGACTCACGCCTTCCGCGATTATCGGCCAAAATATCATACAGTCCACTAGAAGAAACATATATTATTGTAAAAATAGCCACAGCGCTTGTCCGTCATGCGATTATCCAAAGTAAATACATGTAGAAAACACACACAAGCGCGAAGATAATTAAGAGATAATAAATGCACTAATTTAAAGCAGCAATTTACCAGCTTCTGGTAATATAATAAAACAAATAATATCGCGGATCCGTTGCCTGCATTGTTAACAATCCCGCCGAGCCTGTGTGTGCGCAGGTCAGTAAAAAGCAGGTACTTGAAAGTACCCTAATGATAATAGAGTTTATTATCTTGCAGGAGATAATAAGCGCATAGAAATTAAGACACTTTGTTAGGTATATAAGGCCTAGGGTTTTAAGAATAAAACTAGTATGAAAATTATACTCAACAGAACATCACCGTGTGTTCATTTGGTCCTTCGAGGCGGATTTGCAAAGCTCTAAAGATACATGTTTAATTGTAGTATTTAGTTCCTGTTCAGAAAACGCGCCTGTCATCAAGTCAGCCATATAAAAATCGTTCATAATGATTTCGCCGATCTTTTCATTTTTGCATCTTTGCCCGATGTCCAGCAATACTCTTGTTGCCAAATACGGTGCGGATGCAGTACCATAGGTTACCGTTGATAGCCGAAAAGTTTTAATTTCTTCTTTTGGAGATTCCCTCCACAATATATTCTGGTATTGTTGATTGTTTTCATGAATGTTTATCTGCCGGTATATTTTCTCAATGTCTGCTAATACTACAAATGACCATTTACGCCAATTTAATATTATATCGAATATATCTCTTTGAATTCTGGGTCCTATCCACATAATATCGTTAAGACTTTTGTTATAAGTAGTCTTCGCTGAAGCGTCAAATACTACTCGTAACTTGGTCGTGAGACTCGAACCTCTTATCACTGCCTGATGCGGCAAAAAATATTTGCATTCTTTGCTTGTTTCAGCCATATGGCCGAGCTGAATATACTCAGAAATCGTGCTGTAGCTTGTTTTTTTGAATTTCCCAATTCCTTATATTCTTTGAATGGTATAGATACCATTTCAATCTATTTTGGTGATTTGCTTGAAGTTCTGTTCACAAATTTGAGATTCTTCGTTCTCTTTTGAAACTTCTTCAAGCTTCCAAAATCTTTCTAGGTCTACAGTTTCAAAAGTGGTTGCTACTATAGCCTTATGATTTTGAACACCCTGAGATGATCCACCCCAGGTCAGTGTCTTGACCAAGCAGACCATCTTGTCTCACTATTCCTCGCTGTATTATACTTGAATACAAGTCGGCACCAATTATTAAGTCAACTCGACCCGGCTTATCAAAACTGGGATCGGCTAGCTTTATTTTTTTCCATCGCGACGTGTCTATTTTAAAAGACTCGCTTGGAAGGGCTCTCATTAACTTTGGCATAACTATTGCTTCCGTTTTTAAGAGTTCCTTGGTAACTTTATTTTTCATTAAACTTATTTTTATTTTGTTCTTGGCTACTATTGCACCAGTGGCGGAAACTCCATTAATTTTGATGTTGGTTTTGATTTAAGGTATTTTTAGAATCTGAGCAGCTTCTTCTGAGATTATAGTGGTCTGGGATCCACTATCTATCAAAGCTCTTTACTGTTCAGATCACCCATTTTTTGCTTTTATATAAACTAAGGCTGTAGCTAATAGTGGTTCACTTGTCGAAGATACAGCCAAAGAAAAAATTATCAAAAATAAAAAAATCTCGACAAGCAGGCCTAGCAGAAATGTAAAAATCGCACATGCACACAAATACTAACACATTTTTACCGTTCGTGGCAACATAAACGTGCATTGTTGGTGTGTTAACATCTATACTCGCGGTAGCGTGATTATTGAGTGTCAAACACTATCAAACTTCTCTGCTGTAACTCACATGCATACCTCGCTGCGTTATTTCGCCGCTGTAACTCGCTCACACAGATAGGCAGTTGAGTAGTCAAAAATTTAAATAAAGTGTAGTTGTTATACAACAATTGTCTCTGCTTGCAAACGAATATGATAGTATTGGTGTTGCGGCAGAGAAAAGTGGTCGTAAAGGGCGAAGTCTCGCTCGTGAATTAACGAACGCTGTCTGTTGCTTTGAATTGGCTTTGTTTTGTTTGTGCTTTGAATTCGCTTTGTTTAGTTTGTGCTTAGACTCTAAAAGTCACGCGGTTCTGCTGTTTATGTTATGCCCAAAAGCAACCACAAAATTAAATACTATTACGTACAAGCTTATTTATTTGTACGAGCAGTGTTTCTGGGTTGGCAATTATTAATATATTTAGTTATAATAGAGAATAATGGATTGGCTATAATTAAATTTAGCTATAATAAAAAGTGTGAGTTTGTGTGAATTCACAAAAGAAGCAAAACAGAAATGCACTAGACGAATGATAAATGTTCGATACCCTAAAAAAATATAAGCGCTATTGTGGATATGTAGTTATAGAATATATTTGCAATAGTATCATATTTTGATTATTTTGATTAGCAAAGGCTGGCGTAAGCACACAATTGAGAAATAACTAAAAACTGTTTAATAACATAACATCTACCAACATTATAGGAGTATCCAACATTTATCATTCGTCTAGTCACTAGACTCTAGTGCAATTCTGTATTGCTTCGTTTGTAAATACACACACACACACTTGCAGACTAACATAGCAGACTTCGTTAATAAGAGAATGAACTGCTGCAACAATGTTGCAGAAACATTATTTGGTAATCAACAATTCTCTCTTTCTTGCTTGCAGTAAATGCTAAAGATCTATAGCAACATAACGGGATCCTTCTTGTGCGCATTGAAGCGAAGAGTGGCTATTGCCTTTGTTCTAACTGCAGAGAGAGATCGTCACCTTCCACAAGTCCACAATTCCACTTGTTTCACTTTACTCACAAAGGCAGTTCGCCTGGAACTTTGCGCGTCTTTACATCGCTGGGAGATTATCGTCCGTTTATTTATTTAGTTAAAGTTGATACGCCCTATATTAATAGTCAAATTGTGTTTATATAACGCACTGAACATACGCAAAGTGTTTATAACATTATAGAATCGCCGTGTATTTGCTTTTTAAACTGTTTTTAGGCAAATGAAAAATTGTGAAACGCGCGCCAATTTGTTGCTGCTTTGCCGGGTCGCGAAAAAATTAAAGAGAGAGACTAACAGCGCCCAAACGAGTGTGTTGTTGTTGCTTTTAGCGTGCTGAAAATCATAATTAATAAGCGAAGCATTGAATTGATGATATTAATTACTTAACTTTTTTTTAATATTTTTTCTTGTGTGTGAAATGCAGTGAGAATAAAATAAAATAATATAAATAAATAGAAAAGAAAGATGAGAGCATCTCATTTAATTATTGTTGTGTGTGCGTGTGAAAGTGCTCAGTGAAAAAAAGAGAGACAGAGAGAGAGAGAGAGAGAGAGCAATTGCATTGAACTGTATCTGTGTTGTTGCTGCTATCGGTGAGTGCATTCTGCATATTTTATATTATATTGATCACCCTGTTTGTAAATCAGTCTTTTACTATAGTTAGATTGCATACAGTTATAGAAATAAGATTAATTGCTGCAATGTACAAAAATTGTAATTTAAACTTCTCAATTATTTGCATCATCGAAATCTGTATACACATATAACTTGCTTAGTAGTTTTGTATATTTTTTACTAAGTGCAAACAAGAACTACATATTATTATTAAAACTCATCAAACTTTCATCATACAAAATTCATCGACTATTTGACACGCATGTTGAAAGTAATTTTCCAAACTTTATTTCAACTGCAGCTAAATTAACTACTAATTGTTTTTTGGGCGTAGTTCATAATTGACGTGAAAACGTCTAATAAATCGATGAACAGAGGCTGCATGTTGTAACGATTTATGTGCGGCTGAAAACTAATCTATACCCAATGCAGGCAATTGCTGCTGATGCAACTGCACAAGGTGTTAAAGTGCATACGCCCACCCTACCAAGATCCTGACAATAGCCAACTCTATATGTAAATCGATTCAAGATCCCTAAAAGCGCCTATGGCAGTTATCGTATCCCGTTCAAGCTAGGCATGGTTCTAATAAATCAAAAATATATTAAGCGGACTTTATTATATTCTTTAACAATTAAGTCACCGGTAAATATGCGAGTGCAAATGAAAAGTAAGAAAAAGAAAAAAATCGGTACGTTAACTTTTTCCCGTTCGTGTGTTTGCCTTGGCTGCAAAAACACATGTGTTCGCAAGTAATAAATCGTTAAGAGTTCAAGGTTAAATAAGAGAAGCTCTTGTCAAAGTGAAATTATCGCACGGAAAGAGAAGCTTTCAAGTAGATAATATTAAGAGAATTAATTTGGTAAAGAGCGGTGACTTACAGCGGCATTATCCCACGCAGAAAGATCTTTCCTTGGGTGTGTGTTTATATCCGTCGCTGAGGCTGTAGTAAAAGTTAATTGTTGAGAGAGGGGGGTGGAGATATAGATTTTTAAGCTCTCTTAGCACACACTCTTTGATTTAACTATTACATTACATATTTTTCTTTTTTGCCGGAGATACGGAAACTTATATTTAGTTATTTATTTTCTTTTTTGTTATTTATTTTCTCGCATCTCGAAACCACTTGCAATTTACTTTAACAATTGGTTAATCCCAATTGACGCCAGTACAATGAAAAAAGAATGCAAAATAATACAACATTAGATTACACTTATATAAATGAAACATTTATCTCTCTCTTTACTTAACCTTGTGCCGGTATGTTGCATAACCTTTGTAGGGTTATGTTCCTTTGGCACTAAATCATTTAATAATAACCATAAAATCGCAAAAAAAAAAAAAACACAAAAGCTTTCCACTTCGCAATTGATGTAGCCATTTAAGATATTGCTTTTGATAATCGCGCCAGTTTTCCCGAATTTATGGAAGTCGAAAGATTTTAGCAATGCCCAAGTCGATTCTTTGGCATAATACTTTAACTTTTAAGATACTATTGCTTTTGAAAATCGGGTAAGTTTTGCCGATAGTAAATTGTGTGCTGCTTTGAAAAGTGAAACCGTTAATCGTTTGGCACACAAACAATTGCTAAGATCAACTGATGTTTGTCTGCATACCCATAAAAATGTCTGGTGAAATCGGATTAAAAAAACAAAAAAATATGATAAATACCCAATATATATTATGTATACTATGTACTATATACAGCTAAGCCCCAATAAGTATTGTGCGCAATTGTTTGTTTCAATTTTTTAGATTTTTATTTTGAACTAATTTGAGTTTTTTTTGACTTAAGTTTAAATTGAATTAATTTCAATATTACACGAAATTTCACACTTTGCTTAGTTCTCATTACTTTTTTCTGCGTCTACTTGCGGTTGCTTCATTCTCATTCTTTGCTATTTGCTGTTTTCTTTTTTCCTGTTTTGCATTTTTTTGTTTTTTTTTTTTTTTGTTTGTTTGGTTTTTCATTTTGTTTGTTGCACATGCATTTCACATATAATGTATAATTATCATATTTACTTGGCTTAATAGGATTTTTCTTGTTTTTAATTATTTGTATTTTGTTAGTATTTATTATTTTGTTTTTCGATATTTTTCTGTTGCATTTAATTGAACTTTTAATTGAATCGTTCGACATTTTACCCAAAAAAGTTTTGTTATGTTCTATGTTCGTGAATTTTTGTATTTTTTTTTTGGCCTTTCTTATGAACTTACGTAAAAGCTTTACAAATAGCACAACAAAAAACCAAATAGCAATCTCATCTAGTTTAAAAAACTCTTAACAAAAACACGATTAAAGCGATTTTTCATCCATTTATATATGTAGAAATATTAAAAAAAAAAAAAATAATAATAATTATAATTATAATAACTATATATAGTATTGGCTCTTATTTAAAGACCAAACAAATTTCACAAGGAATCATAAGGCAGCATTTCGATTTAAAAATATTTTTTACGCTTTATGGTTTTACAATTGTTTCAGTTGTTTATTTTGTTATTTGTTTTTGGTAGATCTTTCAAATGTGTTTTACAAAATTTGCTAAGCTTTTTTGTTTTTGTTCTTCGTTATCGTTTCTAGTTTTTTCTTTTCTTTTCTTTTACGTTTAAAATGTTTTTATATGCCTAACATTAATTTAAATGTATTTCATTACTATGCAGACAAAAAAAAAAATTGTTTTTTGCAGTGCACTACACTTTCATTTTTTAATTTTTTATTAATTACATCTATTAAGTTAATTAAGTTAAGCGTCAAGCCAGCTGGCTTACATACACATAAATATGCGCATAGACTATATACTATATATATATATATATATATATTTATATATATTATATACGAGCAATATACATATATTATATATAAATATTTTTGAAATATTGTTTTTTTAATTACTTTCAATTTACATATAAATACAATAATTGATGTAAAGTTTTTTGTTGTCTTAGTTACTAAAATAAAGATGGTTTCACATTGATGCTGTGCTTTGTTTGCTTTTTTGTTTTTGTTTTTCCGATCAAGCTGGCCATAGTGAAGAAGTACATATAGTATATATGTTTCTATGTATGCATGTGCTTTGTTTATATGATATGTGGGCGGCACTACAAGTTAGTTAAACATTTAAAAACATTATATATATATATATTTTATAGACTATACATATAGTTGGGTTTTTTTTTTTTTTTTGAAAATTAGCTGAAAACATACATATGTTGTGGATTTGCATTTGATTTGTAAGTTGATATATGTATATACATATCTTTGAAAAAGTTGGTTTAAAAGTCAAAGCCAAGTCACTTGATCGGATTTTCATTTACATTCATTTACATGTATATAATTTTTATATAGTCCATTTCTTCTTGTTGTATTTTTTAAGTCTAAAAATTTTAATAAATTTTGGCTTATAAAATTTTACTTTATTTTGCTGCTGCTGCGGCGCTTTACTTGAAACTAACTACAGGCATTTTCTTTATATTTTTGTTTTTTACTTTATTTCTGGGTAACATAGATACATTTTTTGTTTATGTTTTATTTTTTGGAAAAGTTTGCAATTTTTCATGCTGCTCGCTGTTAAAATGAAATTTTTAAATTGGGATTTTGGTTTTTTGTTTTATGGTTCGATAAGTTTCGAATAATTGATTTATATGTATGTGTATATGTTGCTTTTAATCAATTTTCAGTTCAAACCGAGCGCAAAAAAAATGTAAGTTATTTATAAAATATTCTCTAGATATACTTACAAACATTGGTATGTTGTTGATATATATATAAATTTAATGACTTTTGCATATTGGTTTCTGGTTTTTGTTTTTTTATTTTGCCATAAAATAATTAACGCTATAAATCACAATACGGTTTTTTCTTTTATTTTCTTAATATATATAAAATATATATATATTTATATATATATATATATATTAGTATATATTTAATGTATGATCGAATTATTATCGAGAAAAAAAATTGTTTACATTCACACGCAGTTTGCTTACATAATTTTAACTAGGTTCTAGAGTCTAGACAAATACGAATACAATTTGAATAAATACGCTTAAACACACAGACAGATACTCTTTCTTTCTTTCTTTCTTCCTCTTGTTTTCTCCTCCTTTTCCTCTTGCCGCAAGCTGACCAAAGCGATGAAGCGCGTAATTTTAGACGTGTGTTGCCAAAGGACCCTTCTGTGTAACGCCCTTGTTGTTGGTTGGCAATATGAATTGCCCGGATGGACTTTGGGCGCCCAATAGTGATCCGGCCCCGCCCACTCCCACGCCCATTGATGGCTGGGCAAGGGGCGTGGCAGCGAGCGTATTGCTGCTGGCTGTCAAATTTGAGCTGCTGCCACTGACACTGCCAGGTCCACAACCAACACTACCCCCAGCTCCTCCACCGCCTACTCCGCCACCAGATACGCCTCCTCCTCCCGATCCTGCTCCATTGGCAATGCTTATGCTGGCAGCTGCTCCATAACCGCCGGCACCAAAGTGCTTCAGTCCACCATTGCTATTGGCATGCCGGGTCGAATGGTAGGGGGGTGGGGCGGGCGTTGCCGCCGGATTTGCAGTGCTTGGCGGTGGCAACGGTGGCAATATGGATGAATTGGTACGCAAATAGGGATTGCCATAGATGGCACTGAAGCGACTATCGATTCCATTCTGTAGCAATGGTTGACCTAGAGAGGGCGGGGGGGCGAGAGAGAAGTTTTATTTAAACATTTTAAAAATTGGGAATACAGCAATTTTAAGTGAAACTCCTTAAAAGCCCAATTTATTTCCAAACTTAACTACGACTAAAGAACTAAACTTCTTAAAAAATCTTAGTTTAACATTTCAAAATCGGTTATGAAAAAGATTTCCAATTTTGATTTCAAAATGCATTTTTGCTCTCTTGCATGTTTTTACCAAATTTTCTGAAAATGAATATCGAAGAGCGTTGATAGATCAGTTAAATTGATCTATTACAAAAGACAATCCGATGATCTGAGTAATCTTCTATATCGAAATGAAATATATTATACTTGAAGCTGATTGCTTAGTGAAAAATAAATTTCGTAAGCCGATAATGTCAATCCTAATTCAAAAATTTATATTATACTCATTTTACTTAAAACGATAATGGATTTTTTCGATGGTAAATACTCAATTCGTGCTTGTTCGAACTGAATTTTAGATAGACTTTTCTCTGTGTTCTTCTAAAAAAACTAAAAAAAACTTTTATGTCTAGGGATTCTACATTTGATCAATATTAACTTTCATAGAAAGAAAACAAGTAAATACTTAAACTACGATACTCCTTTTTGCTTTTCAACTTACCCATAAAACCATTGGCTTGGGATGTTTGTGGCTGCTGTTGTTGTTGCTTATGATGATGATGATGAAGCTCGTGGCGCTGATTGCGTGGCAGACTGGCGCCATTGCTGTGTGCCACGCCCACTGCTGCCACCTTGCTAGCAGCTGGTCCATTATTGTGCGGTAATGTGGCTGAGCTGTGGCCGCCACCAACAACAATGCCGCCAACACCCTTCTGTCCCCCTTTGCCATTATCAGCTGGTGGACTATAATCGAGGGCGTACTCAAAGTAGGGTGCATAACCATTGCTGGTAGTCTCCTTGTAGACCTGCTCCTGCTGCTGCTGCTGCTGCTGTTTGTGATTCTTGGCATTCTTAACATGGCACTGGCGATTAAAGCGATCGCCATAGTCGCCAGAGAAGCGTTCATCGAATTTAACGGGTCCTGCCAGTGGTACGCCCAAGGTGGCACCCTTCATCTGGACATCGGGCATTGGTGTTTGGGTTAGATTGATGGCCAGGCCATCGCTGCCGGCCTCCGAGTATTCCACGTCGTAGGCTTTGGCACGCAATTCGCTTTTTAGTTCGTTGAGCTTGTCGCCGCCGCGAGACGCCTCCGGTATAACATCGGCAGGCATGGGTTTCTTGCTGCGACGTCGCGTGCGATAGACAATTATCATCATCATCACAGTCAGAATGATGGCCACCAAAATCGAGGCACAAATGATGACCAGCATGACAGGCACAGTGCCTGGCTCCGGTACCAGCTCAATCACAAGCGAATCCCCGCCATACGAATTGATGACGGTGCAATTGTATTGACCGAAGTGTTTGGTGCGGCTCTCCCGAATGATTAGGGCCGCACGGACGCCCTCGGGCAAATGGTGTTCCTCGAATATGTAGATGTCCGGATCGGCGCTGCTCATGTTAATTACTTTGCCCTCAAATGACCAAAGTATGTGCTCCGCCTTAGGTATACTAAATGCCAAGCAATCTAATTTAGTGCGGCTGCCAACGTCTCCGTATTGGACCTTGTGCGAGGTTATAATCGGGGCCCGCTTCACATAGACCGTTGCCTCGGCTCCGATCTCTGGGAAGCCAGTGACAGTTGCCTTGCAAAAGTAACGACCAGCCGTCTCGGTTGTTACATTAAGCTTAAGTTCAGGTGATCGTCCAACAATCTGTAGTGAAGTGGGCGGAAAAAAACATAGGAAGATTAAAAGGAAGAATCTATGTTTCTTCTTGTTTTTGTTGTCTTACCTGATCGGAGTTCTCATTGATCCATTCGATTTCGGGCGGCGGATTGCCACCCACCTCACAACGCATGGTTACTATGGCACCAATGTCCGCCTCCTTGCTTACGGGACGTTGACGAAAGACCGGGCCAACTGTATTACGGAAAGCAAACAAATATTTCAAGTATAAAAACTCGATCGCTCTTTTGGAGTTGCTGTTCTACTTACAGCTTATGTCCAGTGTTTCAGTCTCTTCGCTTTTGCCGACAGCATTGACAACCTCACATTTGACAATTGCATCGTGATACTTGCGGGTCACATTGTGAATGATCTAGGAAGAGGGAAGAATATATATATAAATTTTAATGGGAATAACGGACAAGAAAACTTCATAATCCTAGACAAAAGGTTAAATAAGAACTTTAAGGATTGTTTCAAAATTTCTTGTTTTTCCTGCGTTTTTTGCCTAAAAAATAGGTTTGAATTTTTAATAGCTGATGCTGTTCCCTTTGAATTCGATTAGTATTCAAACAATTCAGCTCAATAAAGTTTTGACTTATAAATACATTAAGTCTTAAATGATATCTTTCAAAATTCAAACTGATTTACTGTAATGCTATCACTCTCCCCCTTGCTTTCCTTTCTTTATAACTTACCATTTTGGTGGTGAAATCGCCTTGCATAAGCTCATCATTGACAAACCAACGATAGTTGACTTCCGGCGGATTTGCATCTGCCTGGCAACTGAGAATGACCTCGGCACCCTCGGGAATGCGCCCGGCAGCCAGAGCGCCACCCACAACTGAAACGGACACTTTGGGTGCATATTTCACCTCGAGCAGCACCTTGGCGGAGCGATAGGTGCGATCAGCGGTATTTTGTGCCTGGCACGTAATCGTCGTGTTGTGGTAGCGTTTCTTGGGTGCCAGTTTGAGCACCGATTTGGTGGTTGTGCGTCGGGAATCGGAGAGTGGTTCGAAGAAGCTCTCCGCTGTCAGAACATTGCCCAGGCCATCGATCCAGGTGATCTCGGCAGCAGGTTTGCCACCCGCCGAAACGCATTCAAGCTCAATTTCGCGATCCTCGGTTGTGACTAGAAAGTCACCCTGTAGGATTTTTGGTGCTTCGGGCGGTACCAGCACCGTTAGATTGGCAAACCTAGAGCGTATGCCCGGCTCACCTTGGGGACCCGGTCCCACCTGGCATTGATACTTGGCATCGTCGTCGAGCATCAGCGGATAGATGTCCAGCGAGAAGTCTCCCTCCTCATCGCTGCCCACCATCGAATAGCGTTCGAATCCGCTCAGATTGCGATGTTGCCCGAGCCCAAAGTCATCCTTGGTCCATTGAAGGGCGCCCTTCTTTTGCATGACCCTGCAGGGCAATGTGACCCGGGAACCAACTACCGCTGTCTGATCTTGTGGTTCCATGGCAAAGTGTTGTAATCCTGCATCGCTGTGTCCTTTCATACTCGCCTTGTTGTTGTTGTTGTTATTGTTGTCATCGGTGCTGGAATCGCTGTAGTGTGTATTTTGATTTGATTTGTTTTTGTTCTTTGATTTGGCAACGCTGCTTTGAGGCAGAACAAGTAGCAGCAGCAGCAGCAGCAGTGGCAGATTACAAGCCATTGTCTTAAGCTTCATTCTACCACACACACAGACACGTTGCAAGTGAGTTTAGTGGTGCTGCAAGAAATAAATATATATACAGGAATTTATTAGTTTTAACTTTACAAAACAAGGATTTTGAATACATGGTTTGGGTCTTTGCTTATTAAAGCAAGGCGTCAAGCAGTTAACTGCATGCTATACACTGCTTACTGCGCACAATTATCCGCTGACAACCAGTGCTAAGTCTATACACCAAACCAAAAACAAGCAGTGCAGACTGTTATACAATTAAGTGGGAACAGTGAGAATAGTGAACAAGCAGTTGACACGCACTACTTTCTGCAAGCAGTGCAAACATTGATCATATTCTACTCAAAAAATTTTCTTCCATTTATCCGTTTTTATTTTTTAATTGACACATCATCAATGTATATGAACGACCAGCAAATGCAATAACATGCATTTAATATTTCATAACATGCACGTGCGAAAGTTGTAACGACTGCCAAATAGATGCCACAAACTACAAATGGCAAATTCATTCATTGCATATTTTTGGGCGCCAAAGTTTTGTGGGTCAAGTTTAAACAAATGCACACAAAATAAAGAAACAAAGGGCGAGGAGCACAGCAGAAAAACGAGTGAAAATTGTGAAAAGCAATGGTTAACACAAACACAAACACAAGCAAAAGCGACTAAGCCAACAACACAGAAAAACACTGGTTTGAAAAAAAGCATTGCACAAAGCTTAGGGTGCTGCACATGTGTATATGACTGTGTGTGTGTGTGTTTGTGTGTCAGGCAAGCAATCAAGTGCAGGCAGCTGCCATAACTGTAACTGTAAATGGTAGTCCCACATCTCTCTCTCTCTCTCTTTCTTTCTCGTGCAGCTGTGAAATTGAAACATATTTCGAGCGCGCTTTCATTTTTTTTTTTGCTTCTTTTCCTATTGTCGCAATGCGCTTGCCATATAGTTTAACAAATACACAGGCATATAAACATATGTAGACAACAGACACACACAAACACACACTCTCTTACTCTCACACACTTGTGGGTGGCTTGACCTTGGCATTTGTGGTTTGTTTGCTTATTTTTTGTTTTGTTTTGTTTTTTTCTATTTTCGCAAAAGTAGTGGCAAGCACGTTTTTGTTTTTGCTTTCTTAAACATAATTGTATAAGGCTAATAAAGTGCCACAAATCATAGAAAACAGAAATGTTAGAACAACTCGAACGAGTCGCACCACAAATGCTCTTGCTAAAGCTCTCTCTGTCTCTCTCTCTCTCCCTCGTGCAAGGTTGCACTTTGCCATTATTTTGCATGGCTTGATTTACTTACACCCCCCTTCCCTAACAGAATCACACCATATGTTGCACTGATGCTGATGATGTTGTTGTTGTTGTTGCTCTTTTTGGTGTTTACTATCTCACGTCTAACGGTAATGCTAACGAAATGAAATATTAAGTTAACGCGTTGGCTCTGCGCTGCAAAAAACGCGCATAAAACGCGTGCAAAACGCGCTGCTGCTGCAGCTGACCAACGAGAGCATTGGCCGCCCCTTGCACCCCCGCTTTCACCCTCTACCGTTCATTTTGGCTTCGTTTAATTTCGCTGCTGTCGTTGTTGTTGTTGTTGTCGTTGGCTTGTGTGTGTGTGTGTTTTTTTATGTTGTTCTGTTGTGTTTTGTTTCAACTTTTCTTCGTTTTTATTTGCTTTTACCTGTGCCATGATTTACGGCGTTTGCACTTTGCCACACACATATGTGCCTGTGTGTGTGTGTGTGTATTTTACAAAAACCACGGCTAGGATATATATAAATTATATATATGATAGTTGGTCAGGAGAACCCTCCCCTAACCTGCCATTATGCTCGTCTAAATTTTTAAAAATTATAATAAAATTTTTATGAGCATTAAAAGCAATGCCTCTAGAGAGAGAGAGAGAGAGAGAGAGAAAGAGAGAGAGAGAGAGAGAGAGGAGAAAGGAGGAAGGAGAGAGCGAAAGGAAGAAAGGAAGCGAACCTGTGGCCAGACAGCTTGTGTCCGATTTTTCTTATTTGTTCCTTGTTTTTATTTCCTTCTTAATATTTATGTTTATATTTTTGTTTGTTTTGTTTTTATGTTCGAATTTCGTTGGTTGAGCTTAGCTGTTTTTAGAAGTTTCTCTCTCTCTCTCTCTCTCTCTCTCGGTTTTGACTTCTCGCTGTTTGGGCCACGTTTGTGTGTGGCATAAAAGTTGCTGTAGACAGCAACGACAGGAAATGACTTGAAATGATTTGATATGCTATGAACTTATGCTTTTAGCCGTGTTTCATGTCTTTTGGTTAGTTAACTGAACTAAACCACACTCAACATGGCCTCATTTAACCATTTCTAACCATTTTCTCTCCCGAAAAATATTCGGTTTTATTACCATTTCGAATGTCTCTCTGTGCGAAAATTAAAGTTTCTGTTCGCTTCAACATATAAATACAATTTTATTAAATAGTCAACTTAAAGGTTCTTAATTTAAAATTTAATGTAAAATGTTGACTTAATAAATAAATGTTTATTTAAGAACTTGATTGATTTTTTCTCGTGACGTTTCTATCACGCCTCGAATCAAGCGGGTGATTCGAAACAATTCAATTTGAGCAGCCAAAAACTGTTCATTCAATCACAATTTTCAATTGTTTCGAATCATTCGCTTGGGATTCAATGCAATTTGTCCATTATATAATCCGAAGTTTTCATAGAATCTGCATTTATGTTACTTTAAGTATATATATTACTTTACTCAGGCTTATCAGGCATCGAACGATAGCAAAAACTAAAAACTATTTATAGGTATTCGAGTTAACAAACATAATTGCAGCACATACAAAACGTGCATAGATTCTAAAAACAAAAAGGAACAGAAGCACTTGAGGCTGTCATTCCAAATATTCGAATGTGTATTCAAAGATTTTGCTTGCCACACATAGATTGAGAGAGCGAACGAGAGAGAGAGAGAGATAATTGAGTTTGTGCCGCACATTTTGGTGGCATTTGCAATTCGAAGTGAGTTGAAGCGAACTGAATCGCGTCAGCGTTGTGAACGGCATTGAATCAAGTTGAAGCGACTTGAATTCAATTGAGTTGAATCGAATTCAGTTGCGAACTGAGTTGAGCTCTAGTTGAATTTGTCATTTGATTTGATTAACATTTGATATGTCAGGACACGAACGAAACAGGACCTTGTTAGGACCTCTCTCTCTCTCGCTCTCGCTCTCGTCCTTGTTAGAACCGTTGTGTGTGTGCACAAATACAATGACCGTGACAAACACAAACACACACAAAAGGCAACAGAACCATTCTCTGATTCTCATAATATTCGGGATTTTGTTATTAATATTCAATTGACCTTACCCCTTAACCCATTACCCTGCAACACCTTGCCACTATCCCAAATTTTGCTGTTAAGAGTTTTCCCTTCTATATTTTATTACAGTCGGACCTCCACATAACGAACTTCCGTTTAACGAATTCATTTCCAAATCCCTGCCAATTTATTGACAATTTTCTCTATACTAAAGGTTTTTTCTTGTCCCCATGAAATTCGTTGTATGGAAGCTCGACTGTATGTGTATTATTTTTGTTTTACTTCTTCTCGGCAAAAATTAGTTTGATGAATTTATTGGGTAACGCCCAAACGCTTCAAGCAAACCGCCCACTATTAAACCCTTCACCTAATCTCTTCCCCCTTTCGCTCGACATCTTGTCGCCGTCATGTGGCAGGCGCCTCTAATTTATGGCCAAAGCAACAACAGCAACAACATCTTTTAGTAAATTTGATTAGAATTTCTTGGGTTTGGTTTTTGGAACACACAAAAAAAAAAAACAGAAGAAAACATTTTAATGGGGGCGTTTATGCGATTTTCTAATTGTTTATGCAGTGCAACAAGCACACACAGCTGTGTGTGTGTGTTTGTGTTTATTTGTGTATTTAGGTGTAAGAGGGCGTTTCGTGTGTGTGGAGGCGTGGCATCTAAGGCATCTTTTGTCGCTCAACGGTGCGCTGCGGTTATGCTGCTTTCAACTCTTTATGTTTGTTGTAAACTTCCGGCTGCCAAAGGATAATAAACACATGACATGAGCAACAATCCGAAAGGCACCCCCAGCAGAGAACACGTGTGTGTATGTGTGTGTGTGTGTGTGTGCATTTTTGTGTGTCATTAGCGTTTTCGTGCCATCTGTGTGTGTTTGTTTCAACAGTTTTTCAACGTTTCCCACATTTGCCTTTGCGGCGGCATTTTCCGCACGTGCGTTCCCTACAACAACAACAACAACATAAGCTAGCTTCCAACTAAAACAACAACAAGAACAATGTTGACAATGCCTGCAATTACAATAAACAAAAACAAAACGCAGCAAATGCTAACGGCTCTTCTGCTGCTACTTCTTCCGCTCTCTGTTTTTCTCTTGAGAGGCGTTAAATGATATGAATTCGAGGAGGTGGGAAGGGAGGCAGAAGGAAACTGCTGTCGGCATTGTGTAGCACAAACATTTGCCCATTTTCCAACGCAAAACTAAAGAAAATTCCACTAATTACACATAATAATAAAAAAAAGGGCCGAACAGATGAAGCAGAAAAGATACGACAAAAAAAGAAGGAAAAGCAAATACAAATTCAACAGTATTTAATTAATGTGTAACTTATAGTTGTGCCAACAAAAAAACAAAAAAATAACAATACATTATCCATTTAATTGAAAAACGCTCCTACAAATTTAGGATTTAGTTAAGCAAATGGAAATGTAGTAACATTCAAAATCAAAAGAAAAAATAAATAATAATAATACAAAAACTTTGATGTTAATCTTTAAGTATCAGAAGTTGGAAGAACAATGAAAACGGTTATGCACATTGTTTATACATTGTGATTGTTGTTGTGGGCTTGTGTAAATTACAATTGGCAATAACTTTTGTCTTTCTTAACCGATCGATTTTTACATCTGATCAACATTATGTAACACTTTCATTTTATAACAACGCTTTCGTTCTCTAGCTTTTTAAATGTAATGAAACCTTGTAAAATTTAGTTGAAATAAGCTAAGGCATAAAACAAAGATAAGCTCTTCGATCTTTTTTTCGATACACTTATTTAATTACATAGTTGTTTGATGACAAACGTTGCAATAATTAAAAGTGAGATAAGGATGCATGGGTAAGGGGTTTTTCATGCATTACCCCATACATACCCCATGTTTTGTCGTCTGGTCATCACAATGGTTATTAGCTCAAAAACATTTACAAACATAAGCCATGCACCTTCCATTCACCAACCCCCCTCCAACGACCATCTTAACAAAGCGCCATCTACCACAAATATTTGTTAGCTCGCACTTTGGGTCAAGCAAAGGCCAACAGTTTGAACTGCTTGCACTTCGAGTTGTTGTTGTTGTTGTTCTTGTTGTTATACACACATACATAAATACATAGCGTCACAGTCGCAGCTGGCGTCGCAGCCGACAGAGCTTTGGTTTATTGTTATAGCGCAAACAATTTCATGTCATCCGCAATTAGGTAGACTTTGAGCGCGCTTCAGGCAGCCAGGGGCTAGGAGAGTAGTTCTATGGATGGTGGCGAGGGGGGGGGGGTCATCAGACTCGAGGCTCGGTCGCGTTATTATCGATTTAATTGCGCGCCAAACAAACCAAGTTTCAACACACACACATACACATAGAAAGTTGCCTTAGGCAGGAGCCAGCGCCATATGCAAAAAAAAAACACAAAACATAAAAAATCATTAAAACAACTCAGAAGGCTCTAATAACGAAATAGTTCGACAAGGAGATATCCTAAGCACAAGACTTAATGTGACTCTTTCGTGTTCAAGATTTTTGTGTTATCGATAACAAGTGTATATCGGAAAGAAAAAGATCTATTGTTAAAATGAAACGAAACTGACCTACAAGAGTCTAAATGCTTTATAGGGTCAAACAATCAGTTGAACATACCCTGTTTTACCTGTTTTATTGGATCTGGGTAAAATGGAAGCCGAGGCCCGTATGAAAATCGAATACATATATATATTTTGGAACTTTAAACAAAACACGCTAAGCACTCAAAAAAACACTCACACTGCTATTAAGGTGCAAATGAATGTTTTTGCTTTTTTGCTTAGTGCATTTCGAATTTATAATTTGTTTGCTCAACAAAAATAGAACACTTATTTTATTTGATTTTGCAATTCCATGTCAAAAATTCTTGCGTGCATTCAAACATTCAATTATGAATTGGAGTGAGTGCATTCACAAATTTATACAGCAATTTGATTCGGGGATTGCTTTGATAATTCGTTCTACAATTCAATTTGTAGTTTGTTCAGTTACTGATTTAAATAAAATTTCTATATGTTTTTATTTTTTATGTTTTTTGTATTATTTATTTACAAAACGCTTGAGTGCATTCACAAATATAGGAAAGTATTCAATAAATAAATATTTATGAATAACTCAATTAAAGCGTCAAAGATTTATTAACTATGCTTGCTTGTATGCATATGTAAAAGCTTAGATATAGTGTTTATTGGCATTCAGTACAGCTACTACAGTGGTCTCTGAATTTAATGAACAGCTGATAGAGCAGGCACATCGATTTTGATGGTACATTGAATGCCACATGCCACAAAGTCGCTAAAAAGTAAAAGAAAAACCAAGTAATTTAGTTTCTCTACAGTTCTGGCATTAACTAGTTCACAATATCCAGTGATGACTGTATGTATGTACACGTACACTTATGCTTATGCAGTGCGTCTTAGTTTTCGTTCTCGTTTGTATTCATTTCTGCGTGAATGATTCATTCAACGCTGACTGCGCGCCCTCATTCATGTCTATCCCTATCTGTGTCTGTGTCTGTGTGTGTGTGTGTTTTAAGAAAGAAATTGTTTATTATGCAGCAAGCGCACACCTCCCACCCCCCCCTTTTATGTGTTGGATTTCACATGCAGCTGCAACACACACACACACACACACACAAAAAGAGAAACACATGTCCGCCTTGGCGCCTTGGAGTTGCTTTCTTCTTTATCGTCCTGCTGCTAGGCAGATGGCGCCTTGTTGCACATGAATAGACACGCACACATACACACACATCAACACACACACACACTTACAGCCCCAAGCCCCAACTCCAACCAATGCTTTAGTTGCCTCGCTGCACATTTTTAAAACGTTTAAAGTTTTTTGCTTGTTGTTTTGTTTTTGGCTTTTCCTTCTTTATTTGTGTGTGTTTTTTTTTTAGCTTATCGCTTTTTCGTTTTTGCAATAAACTAAAATTTTGTGTACCTAGGCGCATTTAGGGAATTTTCAACTCATTTGTGCACCTTTGTGTGCCACATCAACAAAACCAAAATCTAATGGAAAGAAAAACACCACAACAAGAGCAACAATAAAAGTTATCTTTCAGCTTTGCCGCAGATTAAATACCCTTTGTGCACATATCCTTACAAACATATGAACATATGTATGTATATACCATGCATATATATTTATAAGTGTTTACGATATTGGTATATATTTTAGAAAAATTTCGCTTTGGCAGCTAATAAAATTGAAAATAAAGTTAAAAACTAAATTCTTTTTGAATAATGTTAAATAAGTTTTCCGAAGAAATGAGAACGGTTTTCGGGTTATTAAAACTTGGATTCTCGGCTTTTGTTCGCAAAACGCACAGAGTTCTTTTGTTACCTTCGGTAACGAGTATAAAAAGACGCAACCGACTGCGGTGTACTCGTAAAAAGCGGCCTTATTGCAAAGGGGTACGGATGCGTCAGGGGTGAACGCTTTCTCAAAGATTGTCTGATGCTGATGGGGATGCCACCAGCTGTCTTCGTTGCAAATTTGGTGACTCTAGCTCAAAGTTTGTAAAAGACGTGGGGAAAGGGGGGCGAAATGGGTGGGCGTGGCTTCAAAAACTTTGATACAGCTTTTTGGGAGTCGTTACCAGCTATCTTCCTACCAAATTTGGTAGTTCTATCTGTTAGGATATCCGAAATATGTAGATTTATCGATTTTGAGCTATCGAATTTATCGATTTGCCAACCCCCCAGTTATCGTAGAACCCCAATCTTGACACTTTATCTGTACTGGCCATAGATAAAGATATTCTGAAAGTTTCAAGTCTCTAGCTTGAAGGGTGTGGAAAATAGTTGCGTTCATACAGACAGACAGACGGACAGACACCATGACGGACATTCCACGAACCGAATATACTCTTTACCTTCGGTATCGAGTAAAAAAAAAGGTGCCATATTATCTTTTACTTTTGGATATAAGACAATCTTTTTCCGAATATATTTAAATGCTATTGTAACAATTTAGTTGTTGAGGTTTTTTTTTTTATTGTAAGAATTTTTGATTAGATATATGTATATGATTTTTGGCTACATCTTTCGTGTTTCAATTTAATACAAATTTTGACAAAATCAAAGCATTTTCATTTAATCCTGACGCAAATATTTGGCACAAAATATGATCATAAAATATTATTAAGGACTGTTTGTTGAAACCTTTAAGAAAATGTCACAAAGCAAAAAGGAAAAGCCAAATGCTATTAAAAAAGTGTGAGTGTGAGTGTGTGTGTGTTTGTTTGCACATAATATTAGCTAAAATGCTCAATGCAATTTATGTTTTGTCTCCCTTGCGTTTTTTTATGTTTTGTTGTATGTAGTTGCTATAAAGCAACACAAAATGGCATTAAATTAAATAAAGACCCATATTAGGCATGCCCTTACAACTTGCACACACATACACACATACTAATACAGTAAACTTCTGCCACTCCTTTTTTGCTAGCCTGAATTTAGTATGGCTTTGGGCTTTGGATCAATAACGGGGCACAAAGTTGCCAACTAGTACAACGACGAGACTCAAAAGGGTTATACTAGTACGTCGTTCTATGGCAAAACGTTTACCAAGTCCATTTACTGCCGTTTGAGTTTGCAAAGAGGTGATACGGGGGGGGAATAGGAGTTGCAAGGCTTTTAGTTAGGTGCTACGGAAAGCATTTCTAATGCATGCAATGTTGTTGTGGTTGTTATATTGCTGCTGTTGCAGTCAAGTCAATTTTGCAGCAATAACGACAACAACAACAACAACAAAAACAAGCTGTACACAACAATAATAATGACAGCAACATGAACAGCAACAACAAGAGCAACAATAATAATAACAAATGGTTCTAACAATGTGCACTAAACTGTGCTAAACTTTTTACTTTACTGTTTATCTTTCGCTTCGCCTCGCCTCGCCTCGCTTCGCTTCGATTTGCAATGCAATTTCAATTCGAGTTTAAGTGGTTCGACTTGTTGTTGCTGTTGTTGCTATACGAAATTAGAGTTTCGTGACACAAACACGCACGACTTGGCACAATTAACAAGTCTATAATGCGAACAACTAAATATATCAAAAAATATCTTAAGGTTATTTAACCAACATAAAGATTTTCCAAAAAGCTTTTTAGTGGCGTAATTTAATCATTTGTTATTCCTACTTCCTTATGAGCTTTTAACAAGCATTGTTACAACCGAACTTATCTGTTACGAAGTTCTCTATGTAACGAAATCATTTCACTTTGGTTCAATGGAAAAACCATTCAATGTTACGAATTTTCTCTATAACGAAGATTTTTGCTGTCCTTTTAAGATTCGTTATATGAAAGTTCGACTGTACATTTCTTACTAAGAATCAGGGAAGGTTTTAACACTTTTCATTAGATCTGTCTAGCGAGCAATTTAACAAACTTATTCAAGTCGAGGATCAAGAAAATCTTTAAGCTTTTTCAAGCTAAAGTTGAAAAACAAAGTTGAATGATTATGGCAATATGAAGTGTAGGTGGCAACTCTATATCAACAATACATGCATATATACATATATATATATATTTTGGCAATAAATCGATCCCCACTTTAGGTACAAGGCCTGCCTTCAGACACACACACAAAGCAGCAGCAGCAGCAGCAGGTTCGTTATCCGTTATCCTTTTGTCTCTCGCATCAAATGCTATGGCAACCGCGATGGCTTCCATCGATTTGGCTGCTTTTCAAGTGCACAATTTTCCTTCATCATATTCTTTTTATTTTAGTCGTTTGTCGTTTGCGTTTGTCGTTTTCTTTTTCATTTTGCTTTGTGTTTTTGCATATCGCGAGGCGACATTTGCATAAGCCCGCATGAGCCTCGTCCCTCGTTCCTAGCAACGCTATCCACACTATCCCATACTTTCAATCTATACTTTCCATCCGATATGTGTGTGCCTTATACACACACACACACATACATACATGCATATAGACGGTAGTACATGCCCCTGCACTTTATTCTTTACTGCATTTCCAATAACGTCGACATCATCGCCATCGTCGATGTCGCTGCTGCTGCTGCTGTTGTTGCTGTTGTCCTTGCAGGCGAGTCGACGTCCACTCATGCGCAAGGACAAAATGCATTTAAATTGATTGAAGGCGCGCGCCAGAGATAACTAATCAATAAATTATTGAAATATTATGCCAGTCCTCCTGCCTTTTGCACAGCCGGAAAACCTTTTTTTTATCAAACAGTGCATTTAATGGTAGCAGCAGCAGCACAAGCAGCAGCAAACGGCAGACGCGATGCGAGAGTTAACGGCATTTTTGAGCCAAGAGCGCAAAATGGAAAAAAAAAAACTAAATAAGAAAAATTCAATAAGAAATGCGCTTGAAGGAAACAATAAAATATGATCGTTGCGTGCATTAAAACAAAAACCAAAAAGAAATTCATTTGAATTATTTCAGTACTTTTTATTGTCATTAAAATTGGCAAGCAATTATTCAAGTGTTCAACAAAAGCCATTTGAATTTAAACTTTAAGTTCAATAACGTTTAGGTTTGTTCATTTTTTGTTTAGTTTGATTTTATAATCATTTTAATATATATTCAAAGACTCGAGATTATTGCTGATGAATCATTCTGCTGATTGCAGCTGCATAAGTTTAAGATATATGTATATGGCTATATACATATATATGTATAATGATCAGACGGGTTTTTAGCTTTTTAATAAGCAGTTCTATGAAAAAATACATGCATAACTGAAAGCTCCAAAGTTGAGGAATTAACTCAACCAAAATATTCTAATCGGCTATTGGATTATTTGTATTAGCAACTTAGTACACAGGCTTGCTTGCATGTATGTATATTGGGCTCTTAAAAGTCGTAACCCTAACATTGTGGCAGCTGCCACTTTGCCACACACCACTTACACCAGACACAGTCGGACAGAGGCACGCTATGCGACCGTATACGCGGCCGCAGATGTGACCAAATGTACATAAAAAAAAAGCAATCCACACACGCGACAACACGAAGAACAACAAGAAAAGGACTAAAGGGCCGAATACTGAAGTTCATTTGTTGTTGTTGTTGTTGGTGGGTGGGGAATGATTTTGTTCGCGAACCGCGTAAGTTCATACGGAAACTTGTGGTGACCGCAGCGAACGCGGTTCACAGACAGACGGACAGACGGAAAGCTCGGGCAACCGCCAACTAAGTATTACGCATACACCCCGTTGGCCGTGTATAAGTGTGCTGGTGTGTGTTATAGTGTGTGGTTGTGTTGTGTGTGGACAATGTAGTGGCCGCTTAAGGCGGTGCCCTGCGGTAAACAACAAGCAACAGCAGCAGCAGCAGCAGCTGCCAATTCTCTCACATAGAGAGAGAGAGAGAGAGAGAGAGAAATGACCTTTTCACAAATTCAGTGTCAACGGAGCAGAGAGTGGTTAGACGATACGGAGGGGGGTGCTGAGGGTAATGAAACTGAACTGTCGACTGTCAGGCTTGGGGCCCACTTCAAACGGTTTTTTGATGACGCGAAGCGTTTATTAAAACTAATTAAAATGTTTAAAACATTTATAGGACGAACGCAAGACGTCAAGTGCCAAACAATGGGCTTGCACACCCTCCCACCACCCAGGCCCAGGTCCAGGCCCGTAACTTAATTGCGACAATTAAGTTAGCAACAATCATTTTCCTAGTTGGCCAGCGAAAGTTTTTTAACGTTGATAAAAAATACAAAAAAAAAAATTAAATAAATTAAAAGGGAACACCACCAACAATACGGGAACAACTAAAATGCAAATGAAATAAAAAAAAAAAAAACAAAAAATAAATAAAATAAAACACAATGGCGTGTGATGATGAAAATCTTTTTTAAAATGCACGAAGAGTGAGAGACAGGGGAAGTGAGAGAGAGAGAGAGAGAGAGAGTAAATAAATAATTAAGCACTTGGTGGGGGGGGGGCTTGTTATTGAAGTGACAAAGCTGCAATGTCCATTAGTAGCAGCTAAATGCGGATGGTGTTGTGGCCAGTGTTGGTAAACAGCATCGCGAATGTTAGCTATGCTTTACTTTTCAGTTCTATTATTTGTACTTTCATTATAACTAAGTTTAACTGAAGAGCCTTTTTTTGTCGTTGTTGTCTTGTTCGACTTTTGGACTCATTTTTCACAAAAATATTATTTTAAGAAAGTTTGAAAGGAAAGTCTTTATTTTGCAGCTGAGTTTCAAATTGTTTGTTTTTTAACGAACAAAATTGTAACGAAAATTGTGTCTTGCTTCTTTTTTCGTATTTTCTCAAAAGACTTTTCAAATATGGCCACTTTGCAAGAAGCGCTAAATAATAAAAAAATAATTTGATATATCGATAAATATATTTTTCTTTGCGCTTCCCCCCTCCAACTTCAATTCGTAAAGAAACATTAACCAGCAGAACTCTACCGCTCTCTCGTTCTCACACTCGACTTCTCTCTCTCTCTCTTTCTCTCGCTCTCTCTATCGCAATCGCCATTTTTGTGTTGTCAACGCGTCGGGAAGACGCGCGAAAAGGAAGACGATTTGCAGCCATTTGTCATGTTGGGGCCGGAAGTGGTGCCAAAAAAAAAAAAAATAAATATAAAATACAAGTAACAAAATAACAAAAAATAAAATAAAAAATAAATTGTGTAATCGCATTTGTTGCTGTTGTTGCTATAGTTGAATGAATGATGGGAAGGGGGGGTGTGTGTTTGGTGTTAAAATATATAAGCAGTAAATAAGCTTAAAATCCGTAAAGAAGCAAAGGCGGCTAATGCTGCTGCTGCTACTGCGGCTGCTGCTGGGCCAGCTGGCAATTTATGCGTCTTGATTCTTCACACATGCAGGATATTGTTCCCCCATCCGCCCAACTCCCCATCTCTCTTTCTCTCTCCATTACAACTTCCGAGAAAAGTTCGTGTATTGCTTGCTGTAAATTTCGTTTAAAAAGGCTCGCGAGTTCGAGCTCTGAAAGTTTTTCTCGGCGGCCTCGATAGACTTCTCGGGTTTATGGGTATTCTGCTCTGCTGTGCTTTGTTTTGCTCAGCTCAGCTCAGCTCAGTTCTCTCTCTCTCTCTATTTGTGTCTACACTCAGCTTTATATTGTTTTTTATTCTTTTATCCAGTTGCTCTGCATGTACATGTATGTGTGTGTGTGTGAGTTTTGTTTTGTTTTGTTTGCTCGCAATTTATTCAAATTGAGTTTGCGACTGCAGCCATAACTCAAAGTGAACTTCGCAATGTTTCTCACCCAAAAAAAGAACGAGTAAAAAATGCGTGTGCGCTGAAATATTTGCGTTTTACACCACTGGACGACAATGGCGGTAGCCAAGCTCTTCTCCCTCTCTCTCTCTCTCTCACTCTCCCTGAAAGCAGGTGTTGATAGCTTCATTTTGATGGCCAGAGGGAAGCCGCAAAAGTGCGTGAGTCATAAAAATAAACCACCAAAAAACAACAATAGCAACACAAACACACACACACACACACACTTATTGTATTACAAATGCTGAGCGAAAGGCAGAGAATAGTTGAATTATGCGTTTTTGGCAGTCAATCGTAACACGGATTGTATGGCAATGAATTCTTTGAGAACAAACAAGAAAAAAAAAAAAGAGGGAGAGAGAGAGGGAGGTAGGGGTCGAAAAAGTTAAGTGTAGTTTGGCTTTTGTTTCACGAACTCAAAAAATAAAAAGCAATGTCTTGCTTAGGTCTAGCAAAATAAAGCTGACAGGAAAATTGTTATTGCACATCCTTAAGGAATGTCTCACGCTACAAATTTAACGAATTTGTCGATTTTGTTAAAGTGTTAAGTATATATTTACATTTGGTATCATTTATTTAAAGTTTGGCCAAGAAATTTGCGAATTAAGCTCTTAAGTTAAGGCAGATAGAAAATATTGGCACATCTATAAAGAATTAATATAAATTTTGGTCAACTAGCTTCAAAATACTATATTTACTTAATTTCAGATTAATTGCAGAGTATTAATAAAGAAATATAAATCTTTTAGAATAAAATCTTATTCTTAAAATTCACAATTTATGTAAGCTTAGAAAAAGTTTTGTTTGCTTTTTTTGTCTTCTTTTTAATACTAAAGTACAACCTTTTTCACTTAACTAAGTAAAACGCTTAGCTTTTCGCCATTGCATATGCTTTGACTGAATTTTTTCTGCTTTGCAAAACTGAACTTTTTGCTTTTAACATTTTAATTTCTCGCTTAAAATTCGCTAACTCTATCTTTCTCTTTCGCACATTTGGTGTGTATTTTCCAACACTAAACTAAAGCAAACTATTGACAAGTTCGAGTCACACTTAGCAATTCCACTTTAGTGTGCGTCCCCTGTGGCTTATCTCACAAAATATTAACGCTGCTTGCGGCAAAGCTGACAAAGAGATTGAACTATGAACTATGCATATATAATATATATACATACTATATATGCTCTGTTTATATACACTTTAAAGGCAACCCGAAAGTATTTTCTATGTATGTACGTATATATGTACATGTATATGCATGTACATGCATCTTATATGTATGTTTGTATGTATTTTAGTTTATATGCATTTCCTCACATTGGCACGTTGCAGCCTTCACATGCATTTTGCAACCTCCTCGCCCGAAAAAAAAAGAAGCAGAAACAGCTTGAATGTGTCATTAAGGCTGAGGCAGGCGCTTGATGCGGCTTGCTGCTGCTGTGGCACGTCTTGGCTGCATGTGGCATGTGGCTGGGGATGTCTATGGACTACGCCCCTGCTGGCGCATTTTTCGGGGACACACACACACACATCTCAAATGGAGACGGGAATTGGGAGTCGTTGCAAGTCTCAGCTGCCTTTGGCCATAAAACGTGGCCAGAGGTGTACTGAGCAAGCGGCGTGTGAAGAGGGGTGGGGTATTTGGTTTGGGCCACTGAACAAAGCAAAAGTTTTTAAACGTATCAATGCGATTTATGCAGCGACAAAATGTTACACACACACACAAACTAACACACACACACACACATGCTACGATACAGAGGAAAAAATGAAATAAAATAAAATAAGCCAGAAAGAGTAGCGCAAAACGAAAATGTAAAATAAATTGGCAGCTACCTTTGGCTCAAACCCCTCGAACATAAAAAAAAAAAAAAAAAAAAAAAGCGTGCCACATTTGCCCCGCAGATTCCTCAACGTTTGCTGCTGCATATTTCAGTAGCACGGGGCAATGTACAGCAAGTGGCAAGGCAGACAACGAAACATGTTCGGCCCGTTGCAAGAAAAGGTGTTCGACTTAATTATATCCTGTAATTTATTTATTTGTTTACTAAAGACATAAAAGCAAAATTAGTTCAAATTAAAACATGGCTAAAATTATAAAATTTAAATTCAATTAAGATTTAGTTCGCTAAATCGGTTTAAATAGAAGCAAAAAATTAGTTAGAAAATTAGTTTCAAACTCGCAGCTGTGAAACATTTCGGATCGAGCATTAGAAACATTTTCAAACCGAATCGTACTTTTCTTTTTTATTTCGGTTTGTTCCGTTTGCAGTGTGGAGAACATATAACTATCGATTTTCTTTCACATTACAGGGTATACAAAACAACCCATTGCAAAAGAAAAGCTGAATAATCGGCCGCTAGCAAAGGCAAAGGCAAAGGCACAGGCAAAGGCAAAGGCAAAGAAAATCTGCGAAAGTTGGCGCTTTTGGCTTTTTGTCTCATTGTCGCCAGCCACAGGGAAAAATTCTTGGCATAACCCAGAACAGCAACAACAGCAAACGAACATGGAATGCCAATGAAAGACAAAGAACGAGATACTTGTTTTTGTTGTTGTTGTTGTTGTTGCCGATGATGGCCAAAAAGCTAAAGACCCATTAATCAATGGCAGACGCACTTCAGTTTGGCCACATTTTAGCTTCTTTCTTTTCCCCTTTATTTTGTTTTTTTTTTTTTTACTTTTTTGGGAATTTGTGTTGAACAGCTGTGTTGTTGCAGGCTTAGGCAAAAGGTTAAACGCAGTCTGCCACGCCTATTAACCAGTTACAGTCCCTGCCATTGCCTGCCCCCTCCCTCGTATTCTTATCTGCTGCTTGTTAACGCGCAATTAGCGAACATTTTGCGAGAATCTTGTTGGCATTTTGAATAATAATGACAATTGAAAAGTTTCTGTCAACTGAACCGTGACAGACGAAAGGGCCAGCTGGGGTGGGGGTGTGTTTAATGAGCTTAGCTGATTGGCATAATTAACATAACAACAATAACAACAACTAAATCATTGGCATGTGTCAAACAGTAAAGGGCCTAATTAGCGGCCAAGGTCTGGACCAAAAACTCAATGAGATGATAATAATGTCAAATAATAATGTCAAAGGCAGTGTGAAAATAAAGGACATCTCTGTCTGAAACATTTAGATATTGACATTAGAAAGAAGCAGGAATTTATATCAATGAATATTGCTTAAAAGGGGGAAAATTTGAGTTTAACCCTTTTACTTTTGCAAAGTCCGAATATTTCTATAGCAAAAATATGTTTATTTTTGTCACAATTGAAACAATTTAAATTTGATATTCTTAATTCTTAATGCTTTTTCAATTAGTTGGGAAATAATTTGAAAACTATACGAAATTTTGATTGATAATTGTTTGTTAATTGGTATTTCGTAATATATTTATGTATAGTTTTGTTAACGTTGCCATTTGCTGCCAATTCGACAAGAAGCTTTAAAAAGGTCAATTTGAATTTGCAATAACTTCTTTGTTTCTTGGTTGATCTGGATGAAATTTTCACAGATCATACATTTTATGCAACAGTTTCTGAAGAGAAGAAATAATTATCGATATTCAGGCTTTAATTGCTATCGATAATAGGTATATCGAGTATGGCAAAGTTATCGCTAACAAGAAATAAACTTTAACTTCTTTTTATTATTTTACAGCTTAATCAACTGTACTGGAATACTTGCTCTTTGCCTCTGCCTCTCTCTCTCCCTTCTTTTCTATGCCTTACGTTGTTGGATTAAAGGGACAAAAGCTTTTCAGATGCTCAACGCGCGATTTACAGGTGCAGAAATCAGCTTAATAATTGATGTGAGAATGTTTTGCTTTGTTTCGCATAAACCAAAAGCAATAAATACTCATACAGTATTTCTTTCACTTTCACATTCACTCTCTCCTTCTCTCTCTCTCTCTCTCTCTCTTTCCCTTTCTGCGTACGGCTAGAACCGGATATGCCACTAAAACCAACAAAATGGCCGAAAAGACTATGCGTGTCGGGCTCAGGGTTCAACCTGCTTCAAAACGACCTTCCCACCCCAAATAAACGCCCATTTATTTACATGTGTGTATATATATATATGTATGTGTGTGTGTGCGTGTGTTGGTATCTGTGTCTGTTTTTTGGGTCAGTTGGCGCAATCAATTTCGATTTAGTAACTGCCATAGGTTTACTATGCGCCATTGTTCGATTATCATCGCCGGGACTGAAAGCGACTGAACGAGAGAGCGAATAAGTAGAGCCTGATGTTTAGTCGCACGCCCACTTAATTAAATGCCCACCCAAAGCTAATTCGCACTTAACCTTGAGAGAGCGCGTGTGAAGCAGGCCCAACCAAACTAAACCAAACTAAACCATATTAAACCATACTAAACCCAAACCCAAACCCAAACTAAAAGCAAAACAGACAAAACGTAACACATTCAACTGAGCACCTACTTCACACACACACACACACAGACACACACACAAACACATACGCATACATACACATCGCACTCTCTTTAACTTGCGCTCTCAACTGACCTGAATGAGTGAGCTTGACGCCGCGGCGTCTGATTCTCACAATGCATTTACTTTAAGATAAGCCGCAGAGCTGTATAGCAAAACGGACACAATAGGCAAACGGACACGAAAAAAAAAATCTAATGAAATGAAACGAAACGAAAGTCTTCTTCTTCTTGTTCTTATTTAACTTGTGCTTCTTTTGCGCGCTCACATGTGTGTATAGAGAGCAGACACACACAAGCACACACACACACACACACGGACTAACAAGAATGTTTGAGAGTGCGAGTGCGAGGGAGTGAGTGTAAATGTAAGTTACAGTTGCATTTTTGTTCTTGTTGTTGCTGTCACGTTTTGCCTTGGCATTTTTTTCTACTCAATATAACGGAATGGCAGTAGGCTTTGAATGCCTCTGCGACGGCGACGGCGACTGCGACTGCTGCTTTTGTCTGCTTTGTTTTGTGCTTCTGCTGCTGCTTCTACTGCTTCTACTGCTGTTGCTTTGGCGTTGGCTATTACTGATTCTTTTTCTCATTATTTGCGGTTTGCTGCGCAAAAGTTTTGCCCTTTCTCGCTCTCACGTTTCTTGCATTTTTCTACCTGTAATTTTTGCAACTTTCAATTAGGAAGGCATTAAGCCAGAAAGTGCTTTCATTGAGCGGTCACCCCAGTCCACATCCCCCAACCCCCCCTCTTTACGCCACAGAGCGGGCTTGCAATATTCTTGAAAGGACCGGGCCACATAGACTGAGAAAGAGCAAAAAAAAAAAAAAAAAAATGTGCAACACAAAAAAAAAAAAACGAAAGAAAAAAATGCCAAGCTGATGACTCGAATGGAATTTCGGTTTTAGATTTGACAGTCAACGCCTGCCCCTCTCCCACTCTCCCGCTCTACCGCTCTTCACCTAACCTTGCACTATCCATCTCCGACTGGGTCGAGAGCAGATTTCTGCAATGAAATTGTGTTTTATGCTTTAGCCTTTTTATTAGTTTCTCTCTGTGTGTGTTTGTGTGCCCGCTGGGCGTGGCACTTTAATTAAAATTCCACTCACACTGCATTTGACTCATAATAATAAATATGATTTGCTATTACTAAGCTTGCAGCAGAAGCAGAAGCAGCAGCAGCAGCAGAAGCAGAAGCGGAAAGCAGTCAACATAATTCTCTCCCTTTTTAGCCAGGTCAAGGAGCAGATGGCTAAAAAATATATGTAATTGCAAACAGATGAAATAATATTTTTCTTATTTATTTATTTAATTTTTTTGAATTTCTAAGAACAAACAACAACGAATAGTTGAATGGCCAGTTTTGGGTTTTTTGTTTAAATATTTGAAAATTACGAATTTTTATTCGGCTTAAGAAGGGCATGATTTGTGTTTTAATTTCGTTTTGCAATTAAATTAGAAAAATATTTTTGTGTATCGTCAATATATTCGGATACTACTGTACATAGCTATCTTGTAATTAAATCCTATAGCTCCAAAAGTCCTAAAAAGTCGCACAGTTTTTGTCAAAAATAATAATTTCAGTAAATCAATAAAAAGGTTATAATTAAGTTTAGCTAGGATGATGATATATCGTTATTCCATTAGAGTTATTTTTATCAATTAAAAATTAAAAAACGAAAATACCTATTGAACGTGTTGTTTGATACGCTGCTTTTCCATTCATTTGACACTCAAAAAGCTTACCTGCAATGAAAAATGAAAAGAAAGAGAGAAAATATATATGTATTCATAAATGAAATCATCTATTTGAATCAATGTTTATGAATTGTAACCGAGTTTAAGTAGTTGGTTGGTTAAAAAAATAGCACACAAACCAAATAACATCAAATAACTGCCAAAGCAATTGACAATCCCCAACATTTGCAACAATTACGACAGCCAACTAAACGCTCTAACTTTTGTACACACAAACAGATGTATGCATATGCACATATATATGTATATGAATAAAACAAATAATAGCTGACGACACATTTGTGGGAAAACGGAAAACGGAAAATGAAAACACAAAATGGCCAACCACATAAAACCGAAAACAGAAAGCAGAGAAAAACAACAATGCAACCAAAACAACTAATGGACAACAAAAAAGTGTTGAAAACTGCTCAAACAGCGGTGAAATTTTGCTCTTTTTAGCGGCAAAAAAATGATGGCTAGCAAATATAAAATTACACTGGCTGAGGGGGACGGGCGGGAATGGGGGATTGTGTAAAATGTTTTGCACATTGCAATTATGTGGAATACTCTAGAACTTAGACGGCTAAAAGATGAAAGATGGGATGCAGAAAATGTATCATACAGAGAGAGAGAGAGAAAGATGAACAAATTTATGTTGGAAAAAGTTAATTTTCATCAATATTAAATCTAAAGTGCTAAATTGAAATGTGAATTTATATATGATAAGAGAAGATAATTAGCTCAAAGCACGCACAAAAGAATGAAATATTTTCAAGAAGCTTTAAAAGCACATGAAAGCTTGGAAAGTTACGTTATTCCTAAAGCTTTTGGAACACTTATAAGCTACAATCGTATAAGAAGCTTCAGGCGTTATAAAAAGTTTCATCAAATGCTAATGCTTAGGTTTTGCCTTGATAAACCGCTCTGGGTCGTACAAACAGATCATTTTGTTTTTATTTTTCCCCCCCCAACCCCTTTCAATAGGCCTCTTTTACCGGTTTTTTTTTTTGTATTAGGAAAAACCGCGGGGGGGTGTGGCGGCCTCCAACTTTTTCCCTTTTTTTTTTTTGTATTAATAAATTGCGAAAATTTTTTAGCTAACCATTGCAATTCATTGCTGCATAATAAATGCATTTAACAGTTTAACTCTGCGCTGTTTGCATGCTCCACGGGAGCGTCGAGCGCTGAATGTCAAACATTTTGTGGACTGAACAAATTTAAAATGCAATAGTTGGTCTGTAATTAGATAAAAATCTATATACGATTATATAACATAATTAGTTCATTGGAAAAATCGAATGGATTCGTTTTGGCAAACAGAAGAAAATGCATTTGGTATTCATTTCACAAAATGTTGCAATCGTTTGAATGTCATGTAAGTGATTTAAATGCATTTTCAAACTATTTCCACTAATCCCAAACGCATTAACAGCTCCGAATCAGCGGCAGTGTAAGGGAGGAACAGGACGTAGGAGGACGTCAGTGAGATTGTGAAAGCTGTGAAATATTACGCCAAACTGTGCATCCAATTAATAACAAAATGTTAATCGCCTAACGATTGCCATGCATTATATAACTCAAATTCCCTAATACCAGCCAGACAACCCGCCTCCCTTGCTACACCAAAAAACACTCTCAGACACACTCTGTGCCTGGCTAATAGTATCATAAACGTATATGTGTCGCCGCCCATTCAGCCATTACGAGCCGACGATTATTATTGTTATTGTTATTAGGGCTTTTAGATTTATGTGCAAACAATTTATTCTCTCTCTTCAGATCTTGCAAATGCACACATGTGTAGTGACGAAATTGAAAATAGTTCGCCTCAAATTAGATCTCATAAGCGAGCTAAGCCAATATCAGCTTTTATCCCGCTAAACGAGATTTCACTAACATAAATAAACAAAACCAAATCTTGATGCATTGTTTGTTAACACTAAATTATTACGATTTAATTCAAGCCACGCTCATAGTTAAGAATCCCAATAATACCGAATTGCAAACACCAATTGTTTTGATTTCTAAGCATTAAATTTTTAATAAGACAAAACGATGGTATCACTTGTGAAATACTTTACATAACCGATGCACTATGGGGAAAATTACCACTTTATCTGGCATTTATTATTGTGAGTTAGCCAAACGAGATTTTTCACTGCGGTGTTTTTTATTATGTTGTTATAGACCTATTTTGAAAAATAGGCATGTCAACGCCCTTTCCGCCCAAAAAATAAAAAAAAATAATTTTTTACGTGCATTTTTTTCCAAATTACGTTGCAGATAGAAGTTTCGCCACGCCCCCTATCGCCCCTAAAATTATGAAAAACCAGTTTTATATTAATTTTCTTTATTTTCAGCATTTTCTTCACTATCCAGCTCAAAGTTTTCAAGAAAAAAGTAGGCTGTTGTCTTCAAACTCATCTTGTTTTGACAAATCATTTATGTATTCGTGTTCACACGAAAGAAGCTGAATTACCAAATATTTGGCAATAGTCTCTGATACATCAATTTTGTCTGGTCTGCTTTGCTTCTTTTGCTCTGCCACATTTTTATAAATTGGGTAAATATCCACATTTTTCTTACAAATGTCAACTCGGATAGCACAATACTGCTCCTTGGTCAATCCTGGTTCCAAAATTAACGCCAATGCTTTATCTTTGGACGCTCTTAAAGGCTGATCAATGGGCTTTGTCAACCCTTCTCTGACTTGCTTGGCTTTTTCCGGGCTACTTGCAAGTATTTGAAGAACTGCAGCAAGATCCTTGTTTCCGGGCAGCTGCGGTTGCTGCATGAACTAGCAAGAAAACATTATCATTTTTAAATTTGGATAGTTCCGCTGCTTGCAGTCTTTGAAAGGGCTTTCGCCTTTCGATTCAAATGGAAGAACTGGCCGTCCAACCGGTCTAAAACCCTGCCTTACGTCAATACTGCGAGGACGTGCAGAATATTAGGCGAGCAGCAAACGGGGATCTGCTTCTTCGCCTAAATAAAAAGCCAGCGCACAGCTCAGAGGAGCTGCAATCAGCCATGGGGAAAGCCCTCGGGGACAGAGCGACGGTCAAGACGCTCGTGGTCAGCTCGGGACTTGGATGAGCTGACCACGAAGGAGGAATTGATCGAAGCGATCCACAAAGCCATAGATGCAACCAGCCTAACGGTGGAAGCAGTCCGCTCATTGCGAGCCCTACGCAGCGGATCATCGTCGGCAACGTTGGTTCTCCCTAAGCCTTTATCCACCCAGTTACTTGACCTGGCTAAGATCAGGGTTGGCTGGGTGGTCTGTCGTATACGGCCTATTGTGCAGCCACTGCGCTGTTACAAATGCCTTGCGCTTGGGCATATCGCTGTGAAATGCACCAGCGAGGATGATCGTGAAGACTTGATTTTCTTCTAATTGTGTTGCCCAAAGACTATTTAACTCGTTAATTTGTCCGCTTCGTGGTTGCGACTTGGTTTACAGCATGTTAACTTGAACAATTCTTAAAACCCATCTTTATGTTAAATAGTCTTTGACAATTGCACTTAGTTCATCTAAAGTCTATACCACCCTTTCTTGTTGAGCAGCAGCAAGCCGAAAAAAGCAAAGTCTAAAATTGTCGATTTAAAATTTTGTGACAACAACAAGAGAAACGAAGTGCGGCAACACTTAATTATGCCTTGCGCTTCGCACACTTTGCAGTCACAACAAAAAGCTAAACAATGATGGCCGACTTCGCACCAGCTGACATTGTAGCGAGTAAAGTGTGGAAACAAGTAATGAAAAATACTGGCTATTCGCTGTTTCCCCAGTTGTCCGCTTCGTGGTTGCGACTCTGTTAATTAACATAACATTCCAGCTCTTAAGACCCATCTTTATGTTAAATAGTCTTTGACTTTATGGTTTCCTATTCTACATGCACTGGTATTAGTGCAAGTCCCGTTAACGCAGACTGTATACTTTTTAGTTTGTAAGAAAGAAACCAAGAGCCAGTCTTGATCGAGTTGGAAAATAAAACAGACGTGTGTAACGAAGCAGCTGAGTTTTAATATTTACGTATATACATTTGTCTACCACAAAATATATACATTCCTATAGTTCCTCCTCCTCTTGCACGTCCTCTTCGACGTCCTCATCCTCTTCCAAGTCGACGACATCTGAATTTTTGGATCGGTGGGATTGGCTTCCATCCTGTCTCCCAGTTCGGCCAAAATAAGTGTTAGCGTCTTTTAATGTCTTTTAGCGCTTGCAATCTTTGGTATTTCTAAGTTCTGATTGCCTAAGACGACTGATAGTTCTCGTAGCTCAAGACTTCGAAACACCAATTATTTTTTTTCTTGCTCATGGAGCGATTTCAAACGCCTTTAGGTGCCTTTTTGTGTAAACGGCATCATCAATGTTAGCTGGGGCCTCAGCTGTGCGCTTCATATTCTGTGGGCGTGTAAGTTTATTTATTGAATAATTTATTAAAAAAAAATTTTAAAAAACTTTTTACCTATACCTTTTTATCCATGTTTTGTTTTCAGATTTGATTTAGTTTTTATTTTTGATGCTTTCGATACGAAACACAAATTGAAAATGAATTTGTTATTTGTGCTTTGAGTTGTGTCGAATAATAAACAACAAAAACAATACTGGCTGACTAGATGCTTGCACAGCAAACGATAGCACATGTATCGATATTCTAGCTATCGAAACCTAATTTTTTTTTGACGTAATTTTTCTTGACATTTTATCTTATTTTTGTGGCTAGCAAAAAAAGGGAAAATCTATTGCGTTGCATTAAGAACTTTGACTATTTTTGCTATGCATGTGTATTGGTAAGTGGAACACACACACACACACTCGTCGTATGGTGCACCAGAGCTTAAGTTATGTCCAGCAAGCGTCTAGCAAGCAAAGTAATTTTCGTATCTGTGGCTCATTAATAATTGAAACCAGAGGCCCAAGGATATCAAAATTGTTTTGTGGTGAGCCCCACACAACAACCATCCATGTCACCCACCATCCTTGCCAGCCACCATAAAACTGATAAGGCAGTGTCGTTAGTTTTGCTGTCGCTGAGAAGGGCGCAGAGTGTTTATGGGAGGGAATCACAGAGGACACGTAAATGCGTTACGTATACGCAATATTTCAGCAGCCAAAGTAATGTACAAGGCACGCAAGCAGCTAGATGCCAACAGTGTGATGGGATGGTTTTGGGAGGGTGGGGAGTTTGGATGGTTTAAGTATTCTGTAAGCCAAAATGCTTGTATTCTTTTCTATTGTTGTTGTTTTTGTCTCTCTCTCTCTCTCTCTCTCTCTGTCTGGTCTGACTGTCTGCTCGCATGATTCAATAAATTTTTCCACAAAACTGCAGCTAGACGCAAATAGGGACAGTCGGTTGGTGGTTAGGATGTTGGTGGGGTGATGTGTCCAAATAGCCTTACAAATGTATGCAGCACGCAATACGTTGCTCGGGCGTGTTACATGCGTGTTCAGAGAGGGGCGTATTGGGGGCAGGAGAAAGCTGCTGTTGCTGCTGTTGTTGATGTTGGCCAAAAAAGTAGCCAAAAACGGGCAGAGGAAGTTATGATTGTTTCACGAGCTGACAAATAGAGCAACATGCTTGCTCTCTCTCATTCTCTCTCTCTTACTCACTCTCTCACAGCCCCTCTCTCTCTTTCTTTCTCTCTGTGTGTCAGTCTGGGGCAACATACAGAAAAGTAGCCAGGCACATGCTTTTTGGATTGCTCGACAAATTTATGCACCTCCGTTGGCTGCGGCCCGGAACATGCAATCGTTGGGATAGAGGGCAAGGGAGCAGGCGATGTTTGTTTGTTTGTGTGTGGTTGCTTGCTAGCCTGGCTTTTATCAACCCTTCGAGGGCTGTGCTAAAAATGTTGCTCTATGTATGTGCGCGCCTAAAAGCATGCAATGAAATTTTCATGCTCGCTCAATTTTGTGCAGTTGACAGTATTTTTGGCCAAAAGACCACAAGGAACAAGGAACAATAAAACAATGCAAATGAAAAGTTATGAATATTTTCTCGATAGCAAAGAAGAACCTGAAATTGCCAAGCCGAATAAATTGTGGCACATGCCACACACCCAACAACAGCAATTAACACACGTAATCCATTTGTAACAATTTTGAAATTGTAAAAGATAATGAAATGTATTGGGAATTGCTTAAAATACATTTTTATTAGTTTTCAAACACATTAAAAATTTGTTTCTTGATTTACATGAACATGTTTTATTTTGATTTTATATCAGCCTAAGACATTTTTTTTTGTGGCTTTAAAAAGAAAAAAAAAGACGTTCAAAATAATCATTTGTCTGTTCTTGACATTTGCTGCCAGCAATGTGTTTGTATGTATGTATATATGTATGTCTTATTTTTGTTTGATTTCTTGTCTTGACTTTATAAATGTTACAAATAAAGCAACAACAACAACAACAACAACAGCAACAAGCAATTGGCAAGCTTTGAAGTTAGCTTCGTTTGCCTTTTACTTATGAGCCACCCCATACACACACACACACACCCACACCCACACCCACACACACACGCAATTGAAATACAAACAAGCAACAGCGCCAGTAACATTTGATATTTAACTTGAAGCTTTGCCAACCAAAGTAGTAAACTCTCCACCTCCATCTCCATCACATTCAAACTGTTCTCCTCTCTCTCTCTCTCTCTCTCTCTCTCTCTCTTTTTTTTTTGCCTCTCTCTTCTTCTACCAGGGTCAGCAAAGGAAGCAGCAGAAGCCTTGGCACTTTAATTACCCCACGGAAGCTTGCGATTGTGCTGTAAATATTTTAAAGCTTTAACTTGTGCGCTCACACAGCTTTTTATGCTCTCTTTTCTCTTGTCTTTGCCGGCCATTCGACTGGCAATTGTTGCGCCAACAACAACACTGCGAAGGCGTAATACGTTGCAAGCAGCGAGAGCAAAAGCAAAGAAAATAAAAAATAAATGCCCAAAAATTGCGCACGCATTTTAAAATTTTAATGCGCCCGCTGCCAGCTTCAACAGCAGTGAAGCGACGACGGCTTTACGCTGACTAAGCAGCGTTGACTGCGGAACGACGAGCGCGTCAATAATACGAAATACGTAATACGTAATACGTTGCATGTGAAGAATACCGAATGTGTGAGTGTGTGTGTGTTCCGTTCGCAAAGCTTCGCTTGGAAGCAAAAAAAATAAATAAATTACGCTGATAAAAATGACAATTGATGGGCGTACGTGGGCGCATTGGGGCGTTTGTGGGCAATTGCTGAGTTATGCTTATGACAAATACGAGGGAGATAGAAAGAGAGAGAGAGAGAGAGACAGAAAGTGGGCGGATGATGTTGTTGTGGCTGCTGCTGCTGCTGCTGCAAACACCCCCTCCCGAAAGCCCAGCACTTCATTTCTTCTAGCATCGCCGACTTATATATTAAAAGCCAAGCGCACATTGACTACTTTATTAGCTTTAAAGATTCTAACGAAGGGAACGTGTGAAAGGTGTGTTATATATATGACGATAGATACAGTCGAATTACCATACAACGAACTAACGTTTAACAAACTTTTCTATATTACGAATCCATGTCCAGAACCCTGTAATTTGATTTAATGAAAAACCCATTTTAAATAACGGACTTTCTCTATGGCAATGTTTTTTCTTTTTCCTTTGAAATTTTGTATGTGGAACGTTCAACTTTCGTTCTTTTTTTATTACTAAAGACAAAAAGGCACTCAAATCTATTTGGATATTTAAGTTTCTTTTGACTATTGTGTGAGGGAGAGATCGAGAGAGAGAGAGAGAGCAAAGTTGAAGAAGGATGTGGAATGGTGGAAAGGGTGGGGCGCAAAGGGGCGTATCTCATTCGATTGTCAATCACACGCAATTTAAACAAATTGAGTGTTTTATGGGTTTTTCAATTTGTTTTTGCTTGTTCCAAAAATCGCAGCCATTTATCATTCACCATCATCAGTATGTGGCAAGTGGCAACCTCAACATTATCATCATTATTTCTGTATATTCAGTTAGTACTGATTATTTTTGTTTCTGGCCAAATTGCAATGAACAAACATATGGCCAATGGAGTCTGCATCAAAAATAATCAGCCATCATTTTGCATATTGCAAGGGCCATTGCCAAAAGCACGTTTGGCATGAAGGGTGATGCTGTGGAGAGGTGGGTAAGTGGGTGCTGAAAATGTACAACAACTCGCGGACTTTGAATGCCTGTCAGACTGCCAACAATGCAATTAATGGGCTCACATTAAATTCAATTTTGGGGTTCACGTTGCATTTTATGAACTACCAAAGGAACACACATACCAACACGCACGCACACGCACACATTGAAAATCAAAACGCTAATGAAAACGAGAATCAGTTTTAGGGCCGTTGCTAAAATGTTAAGCAGCTAATGGGTCCGAAGCTTTGTGTAGACGCGAACCTAAAACGTATGATTAAAGGTTGCCCAATGCAATTTTCCCAGCCAAAATTAGCAATTCATTCTGTAAACATAGACCATTATCATCATCATCGTCATCATCATCATCATCATCGTCATTACTCAAACAGTTAAAATGCAATGCATAACTACTTTGTTTTCTCTTTTTTTGTGTTGCATTAAATTTGGTGAAAAAGACACCAAAAACATAAATGATTCAAATATTCAATCTAAGAATTATGTTTTTGATTGTTCATGTACTTATATGTATGTATGTATGTATGTATGAAGGTAGGATTGTTAAATGTTTACAAGCACAGTCAACGTAAGGCGAACACTGACTTGAGTAAAACTTCTTACTTTTTGATGCCTACTTTGTGGCGTAATCGAAGAATATTTCACAAATATTTATTTTATTTATTTGCAATAATTTTGGTATCACAAAAGTAATAATAAAAATAGCTTAAAAACAAGTAATGTTTGTGAAACATGATAAATACCTAAGGATTCCAAATCAATACAGTAAATAATAATAAGTAAAGCTTGAAAACCAATAAAAATGTTTAAGACATGAGTCAAGTTTTCTACACTCAATTCTTAATTAATTGTTGTCGGTATTTGGTGCTCGTGATTCTGGGCAACTCGAACTCGTGACCTTTGTAAGGGTCCACACACCTCCTCACCAGCCTTTTCACCCTACTCCGCTAAATCACATAGTTAATCCATAGTTGCTTGCTACTTCTTTTATGCGATTGCTGTTGTTGCAAGTTGTTGTTGTTAGTTAAGAAGAGTTCAAGTATGTGTGTGTGTGTGTGTGTTTGGCAGTGTCACATTAACTTGTTTAAAACGCAAAGAGCGTGCAGCGTGAAAATTGCAGCTGCTGCTGCATGCTGCATGCTGCATGCGTTGCACGTTGAGCGAACATACAAAGGCGAAAGCCCGGACTAAGGCACGGACCCTGGCCGGAATAACGGCTGTTGGCTGGCTGGCTGGCCAGCTGTCCTGCCAGGATAACAAGGACAATGAGCATTAAGCGTGTCGCGTACCAACAACAATTGTCACAATTGTTAAATATTTATAATAATAGAGTTTTTATTGCTGTGGCGATGTAAAATATTAAGCGCGCTTATGCGACAGCCCTTTAAATGGACGCAAGCATTCGGCGTGCAGCTTGTAACGTGCAGCGATCGGCGTGCGGCGTGTAGCAACGGCGGACGCAGGCGGCGAGCCGTTAACAATGGCGCATTTCCGGTTAGCTACTGTTGCTGCCGCATGCCGCTGTCCTGCATATTACTGCCACGCCCGGCATGCAACAAATTGAAAAACATTTATTTGCTTTAATGCGTCAAGTATTGTACTTTGTTTTTTTTTGTAATTATTTTTAATATATTATAATTTTTTTATTTGATTTTTTCTTGACACAATTTTCGTAGTTGCAACTATTTATTTATGGATATTTTTGTTGTTGTTTGTTGTTGTTGCATAATACGCAGTTTTATTTGCATTTTAATTATTTTGCTGTTGCAACAGCAACAATAACACCAAGAACAACAATGCGCATGCAACTGCAGGCATGTCAACAATTCAATGGCCAATTTTGTTGCTTTTGTTGAATTGTTGTTGTATTGAGCTTAACGCAGCGCCACACAATTTTAATTTGCCAAACTGTTGTTGTTGCTTTTGGTGCCGGTTGTATTTAATGAATTTGTATATACTTTTTTTATTTATGTACAACATGTTTTGTGGCACAACAACACAAAATCAACAGCATCATTAATTGTAATAAAAAGTAAAAGTAAGCATGGGACATTTAGGAGCACGAAGGAGAAAGCGAGAATCTCTAGAGACGCTTGCTTGGCTTCATCTCAAGTGCAATAAAGTTAGAAAAATAACAAAACAAAACAATTAATTAATAATAATACGTTATTTTTTTTACATAAAAATATCAAAAACTACTAAAACAACAAAAGTATTTTGTAAATATTCAAAAAAAAAAAAAAACTCTAAACTAAATACAATAAATATTTAATTATATATTTTTTAAATAATTCTTTCTGTGCATCTGTATAAATAAATATTTATTATTTTTACATACATACTAAGTATATTTTTTTTCGAAACATGAAAAAAAGCTAGAATAAAGTCAGATGCTGATTGCGAATGAATATGAATGTATAAACAACTACCGAAAACAGCCAAAACTTAAAATACACAAAAAACCAAACGCCCCTTTTTCACACACACAAACACACAAACACACAAACACACACACACATAAACATATCGAGCAGCAGCTGACCAACTTTTAGCCGAGAGACACAAAATAGCAGAAAAAAAAAATTAATAATAAAAGAAAAAAAGGATGCGAAATAAAAATGTGTGTGTAGTATGTATATGAAAAAAAGAGAATATATAAAGATCCCAAAGAATTGAGGCAGAATTTCGAATAATAATTATATGGCATATTTAAGTGTATGCATAATTTGTTGAGTGTGTATTTTTGTATACTCTGATACCGTTGGTTAAAAAAGTATATTAGTTTTGTTTGATTAAACGATATATATCGCTGAAGTTATTGTCCGATTTTCATCAATACCAAAACAAGCTTACCTAAATTTTGCACTGCTTTTATTCCTTGATACTCATCAATTTCCTTATATGTATTTTATTTTTTTATGTTCAACTATAAAAAAACGAATACAGAGAAATAATTTATGCCAATATATATCGATAACATATAATCGATTGTTTCATTAAATAATTTTTCAAGCAATGCATTTAAGACTTTGTGCTAGGCATTTATTTTCTTTTTTTTCTTTTCACGAGCACATTTTAAATGTGTGTGTGTGTGTGTGCGTGTGGGTGTGTGTGTGTGTGTGAGTGATGTAAGGCACAAAAGGTTCAACTGACTGTAAATGCTTAAATTGATTTAAATGCAGACTTGGCTCGTACCACAAAATCTGCAACGAATGAGTGAATAAATAAGTGAATGAATGAATGGATGGACAAATGAATGAATGAATGAATGAATGTGCGAATGTGTGTTAGACTGGCCGGCCGTTGGGCTCAGTTAGACTGTGTCTGAAACTTGCAGTCAGTTTTCAATGCCACAGTACGGTATATGGGCAACTAATTTGCTAGAAAGCATTCGCGGAGCACACACCGAGAGCGAGAGAGAGAGAGACAAAGATAGAGAGAGAGAGTAAAAGGGAGATTGCTGTTTTAAGTTCGTTGGCTGCTTGTTATAATTTTAATCAAACTTAAAACAAATTTCCCAAATAGTTTTTGCCAGTTAACTCTTATGCCCTCTCGCTATTTATCTGTCTGTCTCTGTCTCTGTCCTTGTCCCTGTCCCTTTCCCACTTTGTCACCAACACTGTCTCTGTCACACTTGCTGCTTGCTTGCTTGGGCATACAAAAGTTTTTAAGCTGCGGCCTCGCAAAACTTTTTTGACTCAATGAGCTCAAAAATCTCTTTTTAATACTTAAGCATAACTAAATTAACATGCCTAAGTGCAAGCGTGTATGTGTGTGTGTGACAGAGTGTGTGCTTGTGTGTGGTTTTTGCGACACAGCCAGTATTTAGCAATTTCGTTTTTTGTTGGCTTTTTTTTTTGCGCAAAATTAAATTTACTCAACGTTGTAAAACCAAAATTTTGCTCGATTCGTTTTTTTATTTTTTTATTTTGTTTTTTATGATGGTTTAGGCGCGCGGTAACGGCAGTGGCGACGGCGACTTTGACGCCCATCACACATGTGGCGATGAGGGCGTGGCTTGGTTTCTGTGGCTTAGTTAAGCTGTGTGCACATGCAATTTGATTTGCGGGTCGGCGACAGCAACCCAACTAAAAAGGCAAAGAAAAGCACAAACACATAAACACACACACACACACAAAATAAAGCCCACACCGTATAACAAACTTTGTGCGCCGCAAAGTATGCATCAGTTTTTGATAAGCCAATTAATTCCTTCATATAATGAGTTGCGGACGGTTTATTGGGAGAGGAGGGTTGGCGGTAGGAGAAGTGTATCAATTTTGTATAGCTAACAATATTTTGAATTTTTTTTATATATGTAAGACTTTCGATAAAACGATAGTTTGATACTTACTAACGATTACAATATCATGTTAAGCAACTCCTCGCTTTTTTTGAATAGCTTTTTTAGAATATTGAAGTTAATATTTAAATTCTTTCTCACATATTTACTTTTGCTTTAATAATCTGTCGAACATTAACGATATCATTTATTTGTTTTATTTTCGGCTTGTTTCACATCAAATGAAATGATTTGCCATAATGTGCACACGAAATAAAACATGAGAAAATTGAGTCTGCTTCCCTCAGAGACATCAAACGTGAACTAAGCCACAAGGACACCATATCTATAGCTGTCTATCTGCTTTTATAAGTATGTGGGTAAGTGTGTGTAGCACGTTTATTTGTATTAGACATGGCCGCAAAATGAATGTGGCAAGTATGTCAAAACCAAAACTGAATGCGTTGCGCAATAAGCGGGCAGCAGATGAGCAAGCGGCAAGTGGCAAGCGGCAAGCGGAGTGGTATGAGGGGGAGAGGACAGTCAGATATCGGCTTCAGTTAAAGCTGGCCAAAGCCAAAAGCTAAAGCAAATAAACGCTTTCGGGCGCAACATAAAAATTTTATATGCAAATGAAGGCAAACAGCAACAAAAACAAACAAAAATAAGAACCCAAAACAAAAAAACTACATAAAAGTCAACAAATATTTTGCTCAATTTTTGTGTTGTATATATATGTATAGTATATATATATATACGTATATATATAGTATATGTATTGGTTGTATTTAGCTTTTTTCGTTCTTTGCATTTGGGGTTTTTGTTTGTTTCCTTGGCTTGAGCGAAACTCAGGTAAAATGGCCAAAAGAAGTTCGAGCAGGTCGAGACTTTCGGAGTGTGTTCGACCAAGCGGATTGTTGACTGTTAAGCCATGGGGAAGGGTGAGGTACAGTCTCACCCTCTTCATCTCTCTCTCTCTCTCTCTCTCTCTCTCTCTCTCTCTCCCCTCTCTCTCTGTGCCGTGTGTTTGTGTGTGTATCAGCGAAGGACGCGAAAATTTGGTATTCCATGACAGCGACTGCAAATGCGACGCTCAGCCCGTGACTGAGCCTATGAATTGAATTATTAAGTCGTGTGTATTGCCACAGTGTCCAACTTGGTTGTATGGTTGGTGTGTGTGTGTGTGTGTGTGTGTGTGCATTAGTGTGGAGGCTGTGGGCGTAACACACTGAGCAGGTCATTCGAATGCGCAGCGCAAAAGAAAAGCAGTATACGAATAAAGGTACGGTATAATAAGTAAGGTACCCAAGGTGTACTAAGAGGATGGGGTGAGACTAAAGGGTGAGGGATTTTGGGGCAGTATCGGATAACTGTCGAAAATGTTTGCGGCAGGGGCATGCCCATGGGAACACAACAAAAACAACAACAGCAAGAGCAAGAGCAACAGCAACAACAATCAACGTACGACCATTGTATTTGTATTATCTGCTGTTGTTAGTGGTAGAATGAGAAGATGCGGGGAGGAGGAAAAAGTTTGGCAATTGCGGGGCTTGATTATTTAATCGGCAGCAGTGCAGAAGCAATGCAAGTGCTCCAGCAACAGCAACAACAACAACAACAACAGTTAACATTAAATTAGCATCAAAGTGAAAGAAATCGCTTTAAAAAAAAAAACGCGATTGCGTTTCGCATGCGATTTTGAAATGCTTTGCAAGAGGCACAAAATGCTTAAATGTCAGGAAGTATGTGATTAGAAAATGTAGCGAAAGCATTTATTTTATTTAAAGTAAACAAAGCACAGATTAAAAATGAAATAAGTAAGAATTTTTTTAAATATTTTTTTAAAATGATTTTTTGCCAAAATCAGTACTTATAGTTATTTAGTCATTAATAGCACGATTTGTTTCCTTCTAAAACTGACAAAAAACAACAATTAAATGGGACATCTAATGTTCACTTTTAAATGCCAGATTTTATCTGATTATAGTTGAAAATCATACGCTTTGATTGATTAATTTAATGATTTCAAAATCTTCCTAGCCAAAGCACAATTTAACTTTTTAACCAGCAATAGCTTACAATTTGTGCGCATCTCTCTACTTGATTTGTTGAGTTGCTTGTTATTTGCACAAAGACCACTTCAGCTGAAGCGTTTGACTTTTTGCTCAATGACAGCTCATAGCCGCAAATATGATTCAATGGGCGCGTCGGTTGTGTGTGTGTGTGTGTGAGTGTCGAGCAATTAATTGTATGTCTGACATATATATTTTTTGTTTTTTTTCAAGCACTCATGTTCCTTGCAACTAGTTAGGGCATTGGTAAGTGAGTGTGTGTGTGTGTGTGTGTTTTTGCCTTTTTTCATTCATTGAAATGGCATAAACACTTAGCATAATAATCAATCACAAGCGCCTTGGACATGACACGGCCGTATTTCGCAATGTGAGGCCAAAAAAGTATGCTATAATTTTGCATTTCCAACTGATTTACAGCTCTGTATGTGTGTGTGTGTGTAATTGTAGTTTGCAGCTTTGACACCTGCCAGAGCTAGTCAGCCAGTCACGTTAAGTAGGCGTGTCAACCGCCCACACTTCAACCAGTACAAAACTCTCTCTACGATTTAAAATTTGGTGTAGAGTATAATTATTATGGTTGACAACATAGCAAATGCATATGTTAGTTAAAGACGCGATTTTTAGCTTAATGATGCAGAAATATGCATTACGTCATGCTTTATATTGTGAACAAATTTCATGTTTAGATCTTTTTTGCACTCTTCCTGAGAGCATTTTTATCATTTGAATTTTTCTTCTGGAAACTGCAAGAAAACTTTTATCGCGTTTTCTGCGAAGGAAGTAATTTTATTTTTATTAATTATAAATCGCCTTTAAACTGAATAATGAAATTTGTAAATGATTTGATATATAATGTTTATTTGGTAAGAAAAAAAAAAAAAAAATGTTCACAAACTAACAGTTTGAAGAACCTTTAAAGTGCTATCAGTTTCTCAGCTGCCAGACAAAATGAAGCTTTAAGCTGTTTGGACTTCACTTTGCTCAAAGGCTATATTATCTTTGGCATGCCTAAGATAACAATTCTTGCTTGCTAGCATTTTTTGTTCGTTGTTGTTATTAACTTTTGTATCAATTGTTTGCTTGTTGTTTTGTTTTGTTTTTTTTATGCCAGTTTGTAATTGACATGAAAATTTAATGGCATAATTTTATTTTATACTCGCGTGTTGCTCTTATTTTGCTCTTCTTTTTCTCTTTCTTCCTTCTCGACTTGATATTTCTTGTTATTTTTACTATCCCAGCTGTGTGCTTTGGCTTTTTGTGTGTTTTTTTCGATTAGAAAAGTTTGTCGTCGTCAGTGTTGCTTGTTGTTGTTGTTGTTGTTGTTGTTTTGCTTGGCTAAAACATTGTTTATATGGCCAACGCGCCTATGCAGCAAAACTTGCAACGACCCACAAACAAAACAGCTACACTCTTTTATATATAGTCTGGTGCATTGGGCAAAAGTTTTTGGTTAGCCTGGACATTGGGACATTGTCTACATTATCTGCAACTTGACTAAGAAGAAGAAGAAGAAGATTGCAGCTGCATGGGGCAAGTGCTCTTCTGCTCCTTCTTTGCAGTGCATTATACTCTTCTACTAAATTGCTCAACTTTTTGCCGCTTTTTCTCCTTCATTCTCAAGCTTAAGATTTACATTTAAGTCAACTAATATAAACCAAGTAGAGATTTCACTAGCTTTGTGTTTCTTACGGCCAGCAATAAAAACAGTTAATTAAGCTTTAAATTTCATGTAAGTATTAACTTTTTTAATATAATAATTCAATACACATCTAGCCTAACAGATTATCAGTGTTTAAAGTAAAATAAATTGTTGTTTGATTGCATGAAAAAAGTATTTTTTAACTTTTACACAAATCTTTTAAGTTAGCTTAAGGCTTATAGTAGAGTATACCAAAGTCTCTTCACATATATGTAAGATCCATATAGCTTTTGCTCGAAGATTGGCTTAATTCATTTATTATTTATTAATTATATTTTCATGTAAGACACAAATCTCATCGGCCTCCCCATTACCTCAGATATCCTCTTCAGCTGTGTCATTGCCAGTTCTCTGGATAGGGATAGGGTATGCGGGAAGAGGATTGACGGTAGCAAGGGTTTTAAGGGCATCAATTGAAGACCGCCAGCTGCTGGGCGATTTTTTTATTTTTTTTTATTTTTAGTTTTCTGGTGTGTTTTCATCTCTTCTATTTGCAATTTCTTTTGTTTAGCATTCGCTATCACCCTCACACTCTCTCTGGCCCTCTCTTTCTTCCTCTGCTCCATGCGCTTTCGCTCTGTTTTGTTGTGCTCTTTGTCGCTGCTTTAATGCACCTTTTTTTTTATTTGGCGCTCAGCCTTTCGCCGTTTGTTAACATTGCATTGCCAATGCATTGTTGTGCCTATCCGTCTACCCATACCCATTCCGATCCCGATTCCAATTCCATTTCCAATTCCATGCATTCCTTTCGCACACGTTTCGTCTGCGTTTTGGTCCCGCTGTCTTATTTCTCGCTTCAGTTGGTGTCTGCCGCTTTGACAAAAGTTTTTCTGCTTTATTTTTTTTTTTTTGTACTAGTTTTCTTGCCTTTTATTTGCTTCACACGCCGCGGTGCCTTAAGTTTGTGTGTGTGTGTGTGTGAGTGAATCAGGAAAAAGCATAAAAATAAAAAATAAAAAGCGATCGGTATAGAGGGGAGAGAGTTAGAGCGCAGTGCGCGAAAAGTAGGTAAAAACTTTTTTGGCCACCTACTTTTCGCTGTTAGCATTACGTTTTGTTGTTGTTGCTGTTGCTTTTTGGCCAATTTCCGGTAATTCAGTTTTATGATGGAGCTTTTTGCGTTTGTATTTATATGGTATATCTATGTACTTATATAAGTATTTGTATATATTAATAAATATGATGCCAGCGGCAAATGGCGATGCTCAACGCTGCCTCAAAACATCAAAAAAAGAAAAATATCGCAAAACGTGTGTGTGTGTGTGTTTGTGTGTGCGTGTGTGTGTGTGTGTGTGTGTAAGGCATACTTTAAATCGCTGTGGCTATGGCAAAAGTTCTTTGACTTAAACCAACAAATAATGAACATTTTATTTAAGTTTTGTTCTGCGTGTGTGTGTGTGTGTGTGTGTGCATTAGTCTTTGTTAGCTGCTTGAATGGACACTTGCTTTATGTGGCTACATAATTGACTTTGATAATATTCACTTAGTTTTATTGCCTAGTTACCAGCAACAACAAAAACGCAACAGATTTAAATTCTCTGTTAATTTGATTAGAAAAGTTTTTGGCGCTTGTTCCGCTTGCTATCATATTCCGCCTCCCTGCTTATTCCCGCTTCCATTCCCTGATTTCATGTAACCAGTCTTGCGCTTATGAAGCGCAAATACTTCAAACAAATTTTAAGCACTTGACAAAGTTTTTTACTTTCCTTTTTAATTTTTACCCACTTGAGTTTCGTATACAGCGGTTTTAAAGTTTTTTTTCCCTTTTTTTTCCCCAATAGAATTTTATTTTATTTTTATAAATCAAATTTGGTTTGCTATATTTTAAAATTTACTTTTTGGAAGAATTAAATTCAAAATAAAAAATCTCAAGGCCAAGTAAAAACTTCGCTGTAGAGAAAATTCGTAATATAGAATGGGTTTTTGAATAAAGCAAATTGCAGAGTTCTGAAAATTAATTCGTTTTATGGAAAACGTTGTTGTAAGGAAGTTCGTTGCAGCCAAATCATTTGTTGCGTTACATAAAAAAGATTAATAAACCAGTTAACAGAGTATTTGAGCAGTCCTTTATTTTTGATGCCTGCAATGCTTTTTACTCTTTTTTTTAAACAAGTCTTTTTCACAATTTGCCTAAAGGCAATTGAACGCTTAAGAGCTTAGAAATCTTCTCTATGCTTAGAACATATATACATATATATATATATATTTTAGTAACTATATAGAGAGTTAGAGTGTCTGTGTGTGTGTGTGTGTGTGTGCGCGTGTGTATCAAGTGTGTGTTAGCTAAGGGCGCACTCGAAAAACATTTTCAGTGCTTTTAAGCCCTGCTCTCCCTTTTGACATCCCCCGATTCTTTGTGTTCAAAATATTTTGTAATTTTTGTATTTTATTTTTATTTTTCATTTTTGAGGTTTGCACTTTAGCTGTTGTCCTGGCAGTACATTCCCGCTTTCCCTACCCCGCCCCGCCCCGCCCCGCCCCACCACGCCCTGCACTTCATTTCGCTTTATACGCCAGCACGCTGCTTTGTTGTGGTCTAAGCCACATTCTGTGCGCTGATAGTTAAAAGCTAACAACAGCTGACGGTGGCGGAGTGGCGGGGAAACGGAGGGCATGGAGAGTGTAAGGTGGCCCAATTGCTATAGGCAAATATATATATTACAAATATATACATATATGAATACACAGAAGACACACAAAATTTGATTGGCAGAATTTTTAGCCAACAACTTTGTCATTGACAATTGGCAAAAAAAAAAATAAAAGGAAATAAAATATGAAGCAACATACAAAAAAAGCTAACAGCATGCAAAAGTTGGCCAATTTGATTGAAGCTTAACTAGAAGCATTCGATTTAAAAGCTCGAAAAGAGAGAGAGAGAAGGATCAAAAAATTGTAAGCCCAACAAAATTTGTTTAATCGCCAAGTCTTTTGAGCTAAGCTGAACGTAAAGTTTGATTGTTAGTAACAAAATTCAAAAGCTTTAAAAAATATTCAACTTTCGGTATAGCATTTACAAAACGTTAGTACTTTAAAGTAATACTTAATTTATTTTAGCTTTATATGCAGCTCGTTGGAATTTCTTTTCTTCTTGTTTATATCTCAAGTTTGTAATGTCTCAAGTAACTAAAATATTTTCGATCTGGCAATGTATAAGCATAGATTTGTTCAGATCAAATTAAAAGCTCTCAATAAAGCTTACTATAACCCTGGATTATTATGGTTTATTAACTTTTTAGCCAATTGGAATTATTTAGCATGTTAAATGAAACACACAAATTTACATTTGCAAATCAAACACAAAAGCCTTTTGACAACAAATTATGCATAGTTAAACACAAAATATGTGTCTTAAGAGAGTTGAATTTCCAATCGGAACGATTTTCCGAATGTAGAATGCAGATAATTTAAAATGTTATGCAAATTTGCTCAACATGAACTTGCATTGTTATTAAGATATTCATTTAGCCTTTAAAAGTTAACATAAAACAACATGCGTTGCATGCTGCAATTTGGTTAGTGTTCAACACACACACACACACAAATTATCACCAACAATTAATTACACCCATGTGCTGAATATTTCCATTAGACATCTGAGCTGCTAATTGGATAATTTCACCAATTGGTAGCCTGCCTGCCTGCCTACCTGCCTGTTGGAAAATTCTCTTTGATTTCCAAAAAGGTGAAGGGAGGAGAGGAGGGGTGGGGAGAGGGTATGACTTGATTATAATGCCATTAAACTCCGATGTCATAAGATTAAAACTGCATGTGATATTCGAGAACGAGAATTGACAAACGGGGAAAGTGTGGGGATGGGTGGCTTGTAAATCAATTGGCAACTGTTTGATTGATTTATTGACAGATGCAATTGATTGACAATCAACAAAGCGCTAAATGCACACACACACACGCACACGCACACGCAAACACACGAAAACGAATACGCAAAAATTGCTAGCATACTTTTCAGCGCTTCAAAACTTGCATAACTAAAAGCCTTTAGCATTTAGCCTCTATCTTCTTTCACACATTTCTTCCTTTCCCCCCTCCCTCCACCCTCATCCGCCCGCTACCCCGTGTGCCCCACCACCACTCAAGTTTTCCCCCTTCGCGTCTTAAGATATAAATAACTTACCATAAAGAAAGTGTCCAGTGGAAAAGTTGCAGGAAAATTTGTGCACAACAAACACACACAAAAATATATATATAAATGTTGTTTGCTTTGTGTTGTTGTTGCTGTTGTTGTTGTTGTTGCTGTTGGTGCGGCCTTGATGCTTGCCTGTGGCACAGGTCTTGGGCTTGGTTTGGCGTTGTTGTTGCTGTTGTTGCCTGTTCGAGCTAAGCAGCTTCCCAAAAAAAAAAAAAAAAAAAAAAAATATACAAACGGGTTTTTCCTTGCGCTTTTTCTTGCTTCTCTGTTTTATTTGTATATTTTATTATTTTTTTTTTTTAGATTTTATTTCGTGCTCTTTTCGCTTAGTATTTGCGGCGTTGTCGTTGCAGGTGCAGCTTGTGTTGTGGCGGCTTTGGGGGCAGGCAGGCTTATTACTTGTCGCCGGAGCCTGCGACCGGTTGCACAGGAAGCTGCTGCTGCTGCTACTGCAACACGCACACACACACACACACACTAATATACACACACTTAAGCACACACAAGAACAAAAATAAATGTATATAAAAAGATGTGTTTTTTTTTTTGTAATTATTTGTTGCAAATTAATTGACTGCAAAATATTTTGTTTAACAATTGCACTTGTTTCCAATCCCAAAAAATTTTCAATTACATTTCTATTTATAGATTTTCTTTCGTTTTTTTGCTGTATTTAGTTGAGCCTACGACAACAAAAATAAACACTTTTGCACAAAACCAAAAAAACATATTAATAATTTAAAAAAAAAATTTCGTTCTGAATTGCAGCAAATATATATAGTTGTTATATTGTTATTTATATTTTTGGCGATCTTTTGATATATTTTTATTAACGATATGTTTGGTTTGTAGAGTGGCGGGGGTGTAGAGGAGAATTGTACGCGTAAGGCTCTGTTTTCGTATTTTTGTGTGCGGCTATAAATTTGTTTGGTTTTTCCGGGCTGCGTTTCGGACGATGTTAACAGAGTTGCGCTATCGCTAACACTACTATCGTCGACGCTGCTACTAGGCTATGGCAGTTTAACCAGAGTCAACGTACACACGTACACACACACGCACACAAACAGAGAGAGTGTCCGCTTTTGAGGTGACGTCTGTTTGCTAACACGGCGGAACACGTACTAAAACTTGTTTTACGCGCTTGCTTCGACAGGCAGTCCAAGCGCCAAACAACGACGACGACGTCAACGACGTGAACGACGACGACAACGATGACGACGACAACGAAGAGTCAGCAAGCGTCGCAGTCAAAGCAGCAGCAGCAGCACCGACGCTAGCCTTAACAGCAAACACTAAACGGCACGCGCAGTCAGCAGCAGCAGCCCATTGCAGTTTAGTTTAAAAACAACAACTGTTCCCAGCGCGTCGCGTGCGCTGCTGCTGCTGCTGGTGCTGGTGCTGGTGCTGCTGTTGATATTGATGTTACTAAAAACGACAACAAGAACAAAAACAACAACTTCGTCGCATTGTCGACCCTCGACGCTGTACTAAAAACGGCAAGACACGAACAAAGCAAATTTGACGAACATACCCAACGATTCCTTTATGAAAATCAGGTCGTTGTCTTCGTGCCCTCGTGCTCTCGTGCTGCTGCTGCTGCAGCTGGCGCTGCTGCGACTCGTGCTCTGCTGTTGGTCGTTGATTAACAGCCGCATAAGCAGCAGCAGCAGCAGACGTTTGCTTAGCATTTATTGCATCTGTTAAGGATAACAGTTTCCCATTCCCATTGCCAACAGCAGCAACAGCGGCGGACAGACTTAAGTGATATTATATACAAGCATAAATTAGCCTTCCTTCCCCCATGTTTCTCCTGTATTTACACACCCACGCACTCGCTCTTGATTGGTGGGCAGCAGATGCAACAACAGCAGCAAAAGCGCTAGCAGCAACGTGAGGCAAGCAGCCGGAAGTAAACAAAGTGACAGCAACAGCAGGGAATCAGGAAAGGGGGAGGCGTAGGGGACATCGATGGTCGATCGCACGCTGTGAAAGTGTTATATGGGAATGGGGTCTCCTGTCACGCACAAACACACACAGACACACACACATTTACACAAGTGCCATTGGCACAAAAGTTTAGCGAGGGAACAGAGTGGGAACAGTTTGCCTCAAGATGAGAATCCATTAAAGTCTCACTCCACAAAAAGTCGAAGTCAAAGTTAGGAAAAAGTCTTGAAGAGTTTTTGCATTTTTGTTTTATTTGCAGTTTTATTCTAGTATATCCATACAAAAAAAAAAAAAAAAATACTTATGCAAAAATATATAAGTTGGCTTATTATCGATTATAAGTTGGAAATATATTTTTTTTGTGACACAATAAAAATAAAAAAATCATATTTTCCTATAGCTGCTTTCTGTTATGAATCTCTCTGTTTATTGGCTTGTTTACTCAACTGCCAGATTATTGCAATCTTGTTGATCAGCTGAAAGTTTTCATGTTAAAGTTAATTTTTGGGAATTTCGTGAGTTATATAAAAACTTAATACTATCTTAATTTGAATCTTTCTCAAAAAATCATAAAAGTTAAGCTCGAAAATAATATTTTAACTTCTTCGTGATTCACTCGCTTGAGCATTAAGTCGGATTTACTGTTTTTATGATCGTTTCGAGCTGTTCCCAGAGTGAAGAACTTTTACTGTTATTACAATTATTGTCATCTTGGCTTAAAAGAATATTATGAGTTTCTTAATTTGTTTTTACCTGAACCTTTTTTATTTTGTCAAGGTGACTTGAATTCAATATTTATGTCGATTGATTAAAGTCTGACCAGTAGCTCTAAATACGGATTTATTTTTTGGTTTAAGCTCTAAATATTGAACTATTACTTTATTTAGAGTACGATAAATGATAAAAAATTTATATTTAATAACTAAAATCGCAACTGTCAAAGATTTATCCGGTTTATTGTTGATTTCTTGATTTTTCATTCTGTTAATTTACCTAAAGATTAAATTTAATAAAATTATTTTTATTATTATTCGCTTCGATCACAGTGACCTAAAATCACACTTTGTATCACAATAATCTTTTCACCTTGCCGAACATATGACTTGCAACACAAAGTGACTCGATTCACACACACACACACACATCGATGACAAAGTTGTGTGGAGACGCCCTCGAATCGGTTTCAAGAAACTCAGTTATATTGACAATGCAACAATGTTGTTGTTGCTGTTGTTGATAAATTAACTGATTGTGAATGAGGTTAAAAAAAAAAGATTTGAATAAAATGCGCATGCAAAAATTGGCACAAAGCATGTTCAGAGAGCAAAAGAAATTATCATACACAACAAAAAAAAGGAAAAAAGAAAAGAAAAGGCAAATGAAGAACGAAGCACTAAGAACAAAAGAAAACACATGCTAACAACAACAACAAGAATAACTATAACAATAACAACGGCAAAAACAGTTGCCGCCTCATAATTAAAACGCTTCGAGAGTGTGGCCCAGAATGCAAGTTGGCTCAGTTTTGTCCCTTCAAATAAACATATGTATATACTATATACATATATATACATATTTATATTTACATATGCATGCAATGTGAACGATGATTCCCCACTGGCCTGGGATGAACTCCCTTTTTTTTTTTTTATTTTGGGTTACCTTATCCATGTGCAAATTGTTTTCATGCCCAAATTGTTTGACGGCCCAACAGAATTTACGAGCAACGCCCCCTAAAAACACACTCAAGAGGCTTCACGAAAGAGAGGGCGAGTGAGGGATTGGGATGGGGAGATGGGTGCGTGCGTGCGTGCATTGAGATGCGGCGTTGTGACAGACAAATGTCAATAGTTTCTTGCCGCACCACCGCTCACTTATCTACTTCATCCCGCCCCCACCACCAACAGCCCCTTGACTCTATCTACTCATCCCTTCTTTAATCCCAAACGATTCCCAGTTTTTGGGGAAAGCAACAAGAGCCGCCCATCAACGACAAATCAATGACGACGACACAAGTTGGACATGCAACAACAACAGAAACAGCAACAGCAACAACAACAACTTGAAAGAAACTGAAACTGAGTGGCAGACAAGGCAGCAACTGCCACAGTTAGAAATTGAGGCAACAACAACAGCAACAATGAAAGCATTTAAGCATTTGGAAGCAATTACCACAGCAATGATGCATTGAATCAATCTCTTTGTACACAGAGCGAAAAGAATGTGGTATTTTTTGTAAAGTTGGCAAAGTTGCCAATGGATTTAATTTATGTTCATTTTGACTTCAGTTTATATTTATCTTACATTAAAACTATTTTAAGTATTTTCATTTTCCTCTTAATTGATTCGATTTTTCAAATTGCTTGATTTCTCGCTGTGACAAAAGTTGCTTAAGCCAAATAGAGTTTTAGTTGATTCAAAATATTTTTCTTTTCAATTAAGTATATTTCTACTTGTTTAAGTATTTTTGGCTTCATATTAAGCATTCGTACTTGAAACATCACAATTCAAACCTAATTCCTTAATGGAAATGACAAGAATACTCGATTCAAGCTGAATTTTACTCGGTTGATGTCGAACTTTTATTGATTCAGAATAATATTCTCTTATATTAAGTATATTTGTAATTGATTTAAGTAATTTTATACTCAATTCACTTTTCGAAGTTGGTTCCTCACTAAAAATATCAATCAAGGCTGAAGACGAGAATGTTGATTTTAGTTCAAGTTGGGTTTCACTTAATTCAAGACTATATTATTCTCTTATAATAAGACTATTGAGTTAAGCAACAGCATAATTATTTTATACAATTAATTACTAAGACAAAAATATTTAGTTTTCAGTTCGGAAATACTGAATACAAACTTCATTTTTTGAAGAACATCTAATTTTTCTCGCAGTGTATGTGTGTCTTACTGTGTATGATCGCCTTAAACGAACTTATGTGCATTTTCCAGGGATCGGGATTACTTACTTACGAGCACAACATTTACGCAGAAGACGAACTGCGGACGATGACGAAGATGAAGATGAAGTTCACGGGCGGAAATACGAGAAGCTACCAAATGTCAATGAGCCAATACGATAATCTATAGCTTAGTGAGGTGCGTAAAAGAGAGAGAGAGAGAGAGAGAGAGAGAGAGATAGTGAATTTTTTGGAGTTAATGACAACGTTGCGTGGATGCTGCTGTTTCCTGCTTTTCCCTTCACTTTCACCCCTCTGTGCTAAACGGAAGCGTTAAAGCCGCCAGGCGAATGTTGTTGAATGTTGAAAGTTGTTGCCGCTTGCAACGCTTTTTGTTGCTGGGTGGGCAAAAACAACGATCAATCACTTGAAAGGAACAGCGATAGCGAGAGAGTAAGAGAGGGAGAGAAATTAAGAGAGAAGAGAAAATAAAGAGTTGCGTACTAGATCTTGCTATAGGATAAAATCTTTCAAGCAGTAACATTAACTTATTAGTTTTTGATTTATTCAAATAGCAAATAATGCCAATATTTGCATTTTGAGTTCTGATTTGGACCCTGCAAACTTTGAGTCCATTATAATTTGTTTTGCTGTTGCTGTATTGGTCTTCTATCATTTACATTTGGCAAAGACAAGAAAAGAAATCCATTAAATTTGAAAAGGTTTATGTGTTTATAACTGAACAAATGTAATCTTATATTATTAATAGCCTAGTTATGCCAGTGCAACAAATTGTAAGGTATTTCAATGTCCTTCATGTTATTTTCTGGGCTTGTTTTGTTGGTATTTTTGGGCACATTTTACGATGTTGTTCTTGGGATTGTTTATGTTCTGGCTCTTTAGCGGTGTTATGATTGCAGTTGTTCTCTACTATTCCCAATTGTTGTTCTTGTTGTTGTTTGTGGCCTGCAAGCGTCGTTGACAGCTGGTGTTGCAAGCGTCGCTGAAAGTGTCGCTAGCGCAGTGGGCGCACCGTGAAACAAATGCTGAGCATTAAAATTAAATGTTAGAAATTACTAAAGTATGCATAAAACTCCAGCTTCAGCTAACACTTTTCATAAATCTATTCATACAACATTTTGCTCCTATTTAACTTTATTTGTGTTTCGACGTTCCTTGGACCACGGTAAACAACTTCAAATCACTGCCCAAAATATTAAAAGAAAAAAACAAAACAAAAAACATAAAAAAATCTAATCGGAAACGCTTTGTACTTCCGTTTTTCTTTTTTTTTCTGCGTTTTGATTATTTCACATTTTATACTCTTTTTTTTAAATTTTATTTTATTTTTTTTTAACACCTTTTTCAGAACCCAAAATTTGAAACATTTTTAATGCCTAAAACTTTGAGGGTATAAATAGTAGTGTTTAATCTTATTAGATGCTTATTTTATCACAAATTATACAAGTTGTGCCTAGGAATTTCTTATAGTATTTACACTTTTAAATACTTTATTTATTTATTTAATAAATTTTTTTAGAATTATCTAACATTTTTCTTATAAGTGCATTCAATGTTCGTTGTTTATGTTTTTTTGCATTTCAATTTAAATATATATATATATATATTTACATGTTATACAAACATTTTTGAGTACTTTTATTCGGTTTGTGTTTTTTTTCAGTTGTTTTTTATTATTTGTGTATAAAGCTGCCCTTTCTAATATTGTTGTTTCGTGTGTTTTTGTTTGAAATTGAGTTTGGTTGTTGATACTTTTATTTAGACCTTGTCCAATTTAACCACCTTCACTGCCACTCCAACTCCCACATCCCACCCCGAGGCCCAGACCTAGTTTTAGTTTCAGTTTTGAGTTCTTCGCTTTTAGTATTTTTTTTTTATATATATATATTAATTTTTTTTTTGATAATAACCAAATGCTTTTATTATACATATGTGAGAGGGAGAGTGCGTGTGTGTGTGTGTGATTGTTGTTGTTAAAGGCGGCTTGATGAGCTCTTCCGTTTCCGCAGTGCCAGGCCAATTATAAGGCTGTTCAAGCCGTTCGAGCGCAAAGCATTCGAAAAGTACAAGTTGTCTGCCAAGAAATTCTACATTCAGCTAAAATATCAATACGAAGAACTTTAACACACAATCATCAATTGCTATTATTGTTGTTGCTGCTGTTGTTGTTGCTGTCATTGTTATTATTGTTGGAGGGGCAGCACACGTCAATAATTGCGCTTGAAAATAAGTTAAGAAAAACACAATCAAGCAGAAGAGGGCGACCAGACTCAGCGACTCAGCGAAGCGAAGCTCAGGAGTCAGCCAGTACTGACAACAAGGAGCTTTATACCCTTCCCCCCCTCCTCTCTCTCTCTCTCTCTCTCTCTCTCTCTTTCTCTTTCTCCCTCTCTGTTCATCCCTTTAATCTTGACGCTGCTCGACTCGCGTTTAATGTGAAAATCATGCAATGAACCAAATTCAAACGGAAATGATTCACACTCCAGCTGTAAAGCCTTCTCGCATGTATATAGTATATATATATATATATATGTATAAAGTAAAGTATTTCATGTTCATGGGGGAGTACTCATTATTATCATCATCATCATCATCATGATGATGAACATCAACTACAAATCTTCATCGTCATTGTATTGGAACGTAGTGAGCATCTTCAAGACAGCAGGCCAAATGAAATTGCGTTTACGAACAATTGTTACGACAACAACAATAACGCCATTTGAAACAACAACTTCCCCTTCCACACACACACACACACGCGCGAACACATGCACCCCAATTGAATTGTACTCAATTGTGAAGGGGGTCTGAAATACCACGTAACACTACCACGTGAAATATACTATGTAAGTTGTAACAGTGATGCCAACTACGAAAAAAAAATATTATATATAGTATTATAGATAAAAATGGTGAATCTAGTTAAGTTAAAGCCAAATGAAAATGCATATTTACTTATTTATATTTAGTATAGTATAACTGAACTTTACTCAAAAATTTGTTTTTATGCTTTGGTATATCTATTGCATTGCTTATATATAGTTATATCATCTTGTTCCATGTCTTATCTATCATTATTCAATATTCTGTATATTCGGCTAAAAAGTAAACAATAATTGGCTTGAAAAATTCAAAGCTATTGTTAATTATGCAAATCTTATAGTAAAAAACTTATATTAAGCAACCAAAGTTTCTTGGCTTTTGTGTGATTTTGCAAACGATATATTTTTTCACGTTTGCTCAATATTTATTTAAACTTTAAATGCAAGAAGCTACATTTTGATAGTTTATTATTTAATTGTTGTCAATTACAATTCTATATAGGCATCGAGAGGATTTATCGATTAAATCGAAGCAAACTTGCCCTGCCTTTGCTTTAAAATCTCTCTCAGTAAACAATTGACATATCTAGCCGAAAAAAGGCTAAGAGGGCATGACTAGTGCTTCTGCCACACACACACACACACACACACAAGTAACACGAACGAGAAACGAGAACACATGTATGAACATATTGCGAGCGATGTCAACGCAAATATTTCACTTCCTGTCTTCGATTTGCCGCTTTAATATTTATGGCTGCGGCGCCACTTGGCTGTTGCTGCTGCTGCCTTTATTTCTTATTTTTCCTTTTTTTTATTGTTGTATTTGTTTTTTATTTTTTTTATTTGCTATCCTTACTTTTTACCCTTGTTCTGTGTGTGTGCTATGCTCGGCTTAAAGGTCAAGGCTCTTCACGTTTAATTAGACATGCGAATGGGTGGGGGTGGAAGGCAGTGGCTTTAGGGGAAAAACTTAGTTAACATCTTATGCGGCAAGTATTTGTATTTCAAATTAGCCACCTTGATAACAAGGAATGCGGATAAGGAACATCCTCGAAGGGTCTTAAATTTGACAAGGTTTTGTCTGGCATTTCAACATCAATTTCTGTAGCCAAACAACTTCAATATATAACTTTAGAAAATTGGTTTAGTTTTGACAAACGTTATGATTGTAAAACGTCAAAGATTTTAAGTTCTGGTTTCCAACCTTATTTATATAATAATAATATTCCGAAGGTCAAATTTGTTTTTTCTATAGCGTAACAAATATTGATTAAAAGAAAGTGTGTTTTCATATTTAAAAAAATCCTTTAAAGCAAACATTTTTTAATTGAAAATATCTAGAATCTGGCATTTTCATTGACTTATACATATATATATATATTTTCAAAACTGTCAGTTTGAATGAAAAGCTAAAACTGCATTAAATATGAATAGAAAGACCAAAAAATAAAATGATAAAATAATATTGAGATGACAATTGTGTTGTCATTGGAATTTGCAGTTGTTGCTGTTGTTGTTGTTGTTGTTGTCAACAGTGTTATTTATTTATAATTAATTGGAAAATGCGCATTTGCACAATTTGCGCAAGAGTTTTTATTTTATTTGCTTACAAGACAAAGACAGAAAAAAAACGAAAAGAAAACTAAAAACGAAAAACGAAAAGACAGAAAACAGATTGTGTAGCAAGCAATTTCAATGACTTGCAACTTGCTGATAGAAACTTGCAACAAATGCCATTCGCGCAATGAGTATTTAAATTGCAATTCAATTCATTCACTGTGCTTTGCGCACAAACACACAGACACACACACACACACATATATACACATGCACATATATATAAATATAAAGATATATATTTGTTTTAATTCAGTTTCTTTGCACATTACTTAACCCATTCCACATCCTTTCATTTATCCCATTTTGTGGCTGCTTACAGGCAGGCAAAGGGACTGCGTTCAGTTAAAGGTTTTGCCATCTGCAACATTCTACATATGTACATACATACACATAACTATATAGTATATACATGAGTATGTAAGCTATAATTAAATTATGCTTCAAATATGCAGTGCAAATAAGTTTTTTTTACATTTTTAACATCAAACTACATAATCGTTTATTCATATCGATATAGTGTCATTGCCACATGCCACATGCCGCATGCCACATTAATGATTAAAAGTAGTGAACATTCCCATGCGCATTTTCACATATCCATTTACAGTTGATAAAATGATTATTATCGATGCCAATGACTTTCGATATGTTTGTTTGAGTTTGTTAATTACAGTGTCGGAAGACGCAAAATGTCATCACAACGATTAAAGCTGCCATTGAATATTGTTCTATATGAGCACTTAACTGTACTTAACAACATCAATCGTACTTTTTCTTATATCGATAAAAGTCGAATATATTAATAATCTTTTTTTTAATGGAAAAATGTTCACTAAAAGTATTCTTATACTTGAAAATCTTCAATTTATCCCAGAAATGTTTGTCTTTTCTTTAGTTTGATATAAAGGAAATTAAATCTTATTTATAGGTAGAACTAAGAGAACCTTATATAAAGACATAATTGTTCAAAATTGTTGTCCAGTCAAGCTGAAGTTTTTATTTCTTGAAGGTCAAAAAATAAATAAAACAAGTGGAAACGTTGCAGTCGGACGCAACCGACTGCGGTATGCTCGATACCTGCATTAAAACCGGTCAAAAGAGGCCTGATTGCAAAGGGGTACGGATGCGGGAGAGGTGTAGGCTGCCTCAAATGCCACCAGCTATTTTCCGTCCAAATTTGGTGACCCTAGCTCAAAGTTTGTGGGTAGGGGGTCGTCATCACCTATCTTGGCACCAAATTTGGTGGCTCTAGCTCAAAAACTGAGGAAGATATAGGCGTTTCTGATTTACAAATGCGGAGGCTGGGGGCGGAATGGGTGGGCGTGGCTCCAAAATTTTTGATGCAGTTTTTTGGGGGTTGCTAATAGCTATCTTCTCACCAATTTTGGTAGTTCTAGCTGTAAGGATGTACGAAATAGGTGAATTAATCGATTTAAACCTATCGAATTTATCGATTTGCCAGCCCCCCAGTTATCGTAGAGCCCCAATTGTGACACTTTATCTTGAAGGGTGTCGAAAAAAGTTGCGTTCATACGGACGGACAGACGGACAGACACCATGACAGACATTGCACAAACCCAATATACTCCTAACCTTCGGTATCGAGTATGAAAATGTTATAATTGTAGTTGGATTTGTAATTCATTAAAAAACTTACATGCATGTATATATGTATGAACAAGTAAGATCTACACTTTCTAGCACCTAAAAGCTTAAAAACGATGAATTTTCAGATTGCCATGAATCCTAGTTGCTTTCTTTCCTTTCTAGCCGTTTCGACATCTGAACATGTTGTTGACATGGAGCTGCTCAAAACTGTTGCATTCTTCGTCATTCTTCAGTCAGTTTGTAAGAGTGTGTGTGTGTGGGTGTGTGTATATGTGTTGCCTTTTCCGGTCTTTGACATTCACAACAGTTTGCCATGACAGCGTCGAGCTATACGTATGCACTAGTTGATGGCAAGCGCGGGTCAGTGCCAAAAAGGGGCAAGGGGCTAGGTTTGTTAGTCATAGTATGTAAACTTAGGGATGAGTAACTGAGACACACACACATACACACACACACAATAAAATGGTTAAACCATAATGGCGTCATAAAGATGATATCATAATTTCCTACTTTGCTTTCCATTTATTGTTGTTGTTGTTGCTGGTTTTTCTCATTTTACTGTTGCACAGTTTTGCGTTGCGTTGCGTTATGTTGCGTCCAGCTCGTTCATTTGCCCCAGCTCTGTGGCATTTAACATTTTTGTATTATTATTATGCTTTCCACATTTTTTCCATATTTCTATTTCTGTTTTCTTCTTTTTCCTTTTTTTTTTTTAATAATGTTGCCATTTTTGTCAAGCATTTGAATTGCGGCGTCAATATTTGTTCAGGCCAGCCCTCAAAGTCCTGTTAACCACTAGCTGAGGTCCTGCCGAGCAGCTTCTAAGCTCTCTTACGTTCCCCCCCCCACCCCCCTCCTCTCCTTCTAATGTGCAATGGCCAGCAAATTGTTTAAGGAAATTGAGCGAGCTGCACTTCTCAAGTAAATTCCTCAACTAAAATACATTTAATAGCCATACAAAAAAATTAAAAAAAAAAAATGTTTTTAAACCAACAACAGCAAAGGCAAGCGTTTGCCAATCTGCAGCATTTGAGCGCTTTGGGTGGGAGGGAGTTTGTGGTTGCAGCACTGCAATTCAAAAGAACCTGCCTGCTTGCCCCCTAAGCAGTTGGCATCTATTTAAATCACTCGACCCAAGACGAAGACGAAGAAGAGAACTCGACTCTTGAAGGAAGTGAATGCAATAAAACGATGACGATCGCAAAAAGAATTTGGGAATAACGCTTCAGATAATAAGAGCTTTAAAAAATATAAAATAAAGAATATCTTTAAATAAATTGAAATATATACGAGACATTTTTAAGTCCATAGTGCAAAAGATAAATTAATTATTTTATTATATTATATATATTTTTTTAAATAATATATATCTGATTTTGTTTGCTTAACGTAATGTAGTTTTACTTTGTTTTGTTTTTTTATGTTTATTTTTTTAATGTAAATTCATTAAATAAATTAAACATTTGTTTTTATGACGCTTTTTTCGCCTTGGTCTTAATGGCTTTCCGTTTAGGCACGAAACTTTGCGTTTCGCTTCGTGTTTCGTGTTAACATTTAACGCACCCTAAACGTATAACTCCCTCCCATAATCCTTCTTTCTCCCTCCGCCCACCACTCAGCTCTTGGGGGTGGCACCTCAGGCAAAGGAAATGAAAGGTTGCTAATGGTTTAACAGTAACCGCAAGTTCTGGGCAAGTTTGTCATAAAATTTTGTTTGCATTTTAATTCATTTACTTGCGTTTTATTATTATTGCATCATATTTTATTTTGTGTTCATTTTTGCCACTCAGACAATTGACATGAACTCAAATTGAGTTAAGTTTATGATGAACATAAAACTGAATTGTTGGCAGAAAAAAAAAATATAATAAAATTTATTAAGCTGCAATAAACATATATTAAACTTGTCATTTAATGTAAAACTTGCTAAAAAAAATAAAATTATTATTTATATTTTTCAATTTAGTTTTGCACCTTTTCCTACATTATATATACATAGTATAGCCAAAATTTTATATAACTTATGGAATTTCTTTCGGATAATTAGCACAGAATCCTTATAGACAACAAAAATGAAGGATGTCTTACTTAGATAGTGTAAATGTAGTATGTATAAGTAGGTATTTTTTTGCTTTAAAACTTTAGCGGAATATCATTTCCATAATTTTTTGCCATCTTTTTGTTTCTTGTTTTATTTTTGTTTGCACTTTGCTATCTTGGTTAATGCAGACATTCCTGTTGTGGCTATTCGAGAGAGAGAGAGAAAGAGAGAGAGAGAGAGAGAGAGAGAGAGAGAGAGAGAGAGTGAGAAAGTGTGTGCCTAAATACTATCTAATCGCGTTGGCCTTTAACATCTGTTTGCTTTACTTGCTTTGTGCTTTTCTTTACTTTCGAGCGTCCTTGTTTTTCCCGGCCTATTCTTGGCTGTGCTTTTTGTATTATGTTGCGGAGCCAAACTCTCGTAAATTTAATGATGTTTGATCTTTTTTTTCCTAGCCTCTAGCTTGCTCTCTCTCTCACTTTCATCCTCATAGCCACTTGGCGCCTAATGAAGGCGTTGATGAGACGCTTGCCGACAACCGAGAGCCTTGCTGCCGCTTGCTCCAGCTTTAGATACAGCTTTAGCTCCAACTGCTATGTTGCAAGTGTGTCTAACGTTCTAGAAATAACATTTGCTGGTAATAAATTCCAAAGATAATACACCCACTGCTCTGGCTGCTGCCTTCTAGTTTACTAGGCAAGGCGGCAATAGCAGCCATAACTCGACTCAGCTATTTATTGCAGCAACCCAGCCAAGCAGCAGGCATCAGTTGCCAGCTTCTTGTTGTTTTAGTTGTTGTTGTTGTTGTTGTTGTTGCCTGCCAGCCACTGAGCTAAGCACAAATATAAATTTGCAAACACAACAAAACACAAACACACACACACACACATTGAAATATTACACCTGCAATTGGCGCGGCTGAGAGGCGTTATTCACACCCACACAATGACACACACCCACACACACACAAACAAAGGCACACGCATTTCGAGCTGTTAATGAGCTGGCGTGTGTGCGTGTGTGTGTAAGCATATAATTATGCGTTTATTAATGCCAGTCATAGTCTTTATTAACAGAATGTGGCGCTCATCTAAACTAATTTTGGCTGTTCCTTTTAATTATCAACAATCTTTTTGAGTTTTGTTTAATTATTTCTAGATATGATCGCACACAGGGAATGTCATGATGGCACACCTGAACAATACAATAGGTTTGTCGAGAAAATTCTGAAAGCTTTCGACAAGACGAAGAAGAAGTACATCGATTCTATGAAACTAATTCTATGATTTCGATGTTAAGTTAAAAATAAATCGAAGTGGAAATTTTTTTAAAGTTTTAAGTCAAATCTTACCCATAGTTAAAGCACCTACAATTTTTATTTGATATTTTTATTTAACGTTTTTTCTTGTATTCTTAATGTTCTTGTGCAGCTTAATTGTTAATAAAGGGAATACGGTCTTCAGGCCTTTCTTACTAAATGCCGGGAAACTCTTTCCCATTTTTACATTTTGTAAGTATCCAAAAGTGGTTTTTGATAAGCATACAAATTATTTCAGTTCATAAATATTTCCCTTTAATTTCCGTATGAATACGATAAAAATTACTTAAAAAACATTTCAAATCTTAAATTGTTTAACTGATTTCAATCTTTAGAAGTTCCTTTTTACAATCTATTTATGCACAGCAACCACAAAATATGCTAGCCTTAGGGCATGTTAAATTTCGTCACGCACAAAAAACCTAAAAGAAAAAAAAAAAAAAACAAAAATATGTTAAAAAACAAATGCCAGCCCCGCCCCCGTCAATGTGTTAGACTTGTGTTTCTTTCGTTGTTGTTGCTGTTGTTTTTGGTTTTTTGTTTCAGTGCTTTCTTTTGAACAACATTTGCCACTTAATCATGTGGCTATGGGAGATGGGTAGAGGAGGGCTAGAATGGTCACATGTTGCTTCATTTCAACGTGAATGGGCGCATGGGGCGTGTCACACACACAGATATACATGCCAGTAATTACAATTCACTGGTGGAACGCACAAAATGCGCCACATGAGTCGAATACCGAATACCGCAAAAGGCCATGTTCTTCCCTACTTATGCTTATGCTTCTTCTTTTTTGTTACCTTTCACATGAGTACGAGTACGAGTACGAGTATGTAAATCCGTGGCACGGTGCGGCTGCTGTTGTTGGTGGGTCATCGATGCCAGAGTTTACACAGTCGTATGTAGATTGTCTTTTGAAACAAGGTGAGCTACAAAGAGAGAAAGCGAGAGTGAGAGTGCGGGTGGGTAGCTTACCTTTTTTAGGTGGCGGCAACAACAACAACAACAACACAAATTATGTCATAAAATGTTTTTGCATTGGCTGCGCTAATGTTCAAACAACCTTAAGAGCGAGTGGGATAGATGTACATACCTTGCCACAAAATGCCGCATTAAAATCACAAACACACAAATACAATATGCAGATTGTAATGGGATGGCGGTGGAGCTGGCTGCGGGGTGGGGGGGGGCTTGTTGCTGCTTGCTCCACTTGCCACTTGCTACTTGCGACTTGCGACTTGCGACTTGCTATTTGCCACTTGCATAAAACCCATAAGCGACCCAAAAGCAACACCCAAGCGACCCACTGCCGGGAGCGCCAACTTTTATGTTTATGAAAAATTACGTGAAAGCCCACCCCGCCCTCCAAACACAGTGGGTGGCTGTGGGGTGGAAGGTGGTTTCGTGCCACACTGCCACAAACAAACAGCCAAGTGGACTAACTTTGCAAAGTTGAAAACGAACGATAAAAGGCGCTACAAATTTCGATATGGAATATTTCCCGTTATTATCCACCCAAAAACGGCAGCTGCTTTGACTACCAAGCCAAGCCCACTGTAACTAGTATCTAGATGGAGGCGCCACGCCCCATTTGCCCTTAGACCCATTTGCAATAACAAAAACAACAACAACAGCAAGCACTCAGCCACAAAAGTCTGAGACAGTGTCTCTCAGTATCTTAGTTCTTAGTCTGTTGTGGCAACAATGTTATGTGTGTGTGGCAAATTGGGCACAGGGCTGTGTGCTTTGATCCATTGAGAACCGGCTTAGGTAAGCTGTCATTAGAGACAGAAGCAAGCTTGATCTTCATATTTTGCAAAACTGATTTCATTTGACGAAACATATATCGTTACCCAACACTAACACAAGCTCAAGCTCATGCTCAAGCTGAAGCTCAAGCTCACCACTTTAACTGTAGTTAAGTCGCCATTCATGTGCAAGCTGTTAACAGGTTGCACTGTACTTAACTTAAGACAATGCTTAACTTGTGGTTTTAACATAGCTTGATTTTATTTCAAATAAAAATTGAGCAGAGAATCAATAATTAAATAAATAATAATTAGTTTCACATGTTCTTAATAAGACAAAATGTAAGTATTGTTATAATAATATTATTGATTCGACATCAGCTTTTATTTATATATTTATTTGTTGTCTACTTTGAACAGCCGACATTCAACAAGAAAATTAGGTATCAAACATTTAGTGCGTGAACTGGGAAATACCCAGAAAAACCCAATCATGATAAGCAAGTAATTGGTTTCGATGAGATAAGGAAAAAAGGATCGATGTTTTTAGAATTGAGGCCTCAAATGAGACAAAAACATAGAGTTTAAAGTTATAGCAAGGATCAAGGTTAAGGGATAAGAAGTTACGGAAAGATCTAAGTGAAGACCTTTCTGATACGATTCCGTTTACCCTAAACCCGAAGCAGCAGCAAAAAAGTTTTGTTTGAGGCATACTTTAGGACGCTTTCGGTTAAGTTCTGGCTCTAAGTTGAGGTAGGTTTGGGTGCCCATAATAAAGCTATATGTAATTAGACAATGACAACGACTCCGAATTTGAATTTGAATCTGAATCAGTTTTGCAAATTGCTTAGATTATATCAATTTGAACAAAAATGCGAGCATTTTTCACATTCCAACCAAATTTTTATTTAGTTTTATTTTTTGTGGTGTGGCTTGGTACTTTGTTTTATGTTTATTACACATTGTTGGGCGGTGGGTTGGTTGCTTCTTAATGTGGCACACATACATACACATATATTAAAACGTCATTCATTTTGTGGTCGTGAACGCAGGACACACAAGAAAGCATCAGTCGCACAGTCGCGCACTTACTCAAATCTGATTCGAAAACTGTTATCCAGATGGGATCTTCTTAATGGGCGGTTGCCAAAAAGGAAGCTGCTCAGTGTCATGCCGTCAACAACAACAGCGAGATAACAAATACCAGAAATTAGATGAGCTCCATTCGCTTCAGTTACGTATCCATCCATCCATCCCAGTCAACTCCAGAGCCAGCTGGAGCCTCGAGTTTGAGTTGGAGGAGTTGTAGCAACAAAAGTCCATCTGTCAAACATCGTGCCCGGTGACAGTTTATGTGGCTTTATATTGTTGTTGTTCGCTCATGATGTTCTATGCTATTTCTTCTTCTTTATCTTCTTTATTATCATATAGTCTTTCGTAGAGGGTGGCTTGGTTTTTTCTTCTTCTTTTTCGATGATGTTGTTTAATGTTGGGATCCAAATTTAATGTTTGGGGTGTGTGCTGCTACACACCTACCCCTACCTCCCTGCCTTTATCCCACTCTATTACCTCTACCTGGCCCATGGAACATATGTGGCCTTTTACTACGTTTATGTTTGTGTGTACTAAGTGCAGAAGTGGAGCGAAGACAAGAAAAGAGATTTCAGCTGACACAGCTGCAGAGCCTCCAGCTTGGCTTGGCAAACTTGGCTCCAGACCTGTGCTACCTCGCATCGTTTTTTCTTCCTTCCTCCTTCACACATAAAAACACACATACACGCACATCTCATTATGCTAATCATATTCATTAGCGTGAACTCTAAAAATAAGAAGAAAAAAAAGCGACAACAATCGCCAGCACTAACTAATTTGTCACGCTGACAGACCCCAAGACAACGAACCGCCCGTTTCGTTATTTTTCGATCGATCGACAAAGATCTTGCGTATCAATCGAACTACAGACAAAAAAAAAATAAAATAAATTATGTAACCAAAATCTTAAACTTAACTCAACTTTAAATGCTCTAACAAATGCGGTTAGTTGCAAAAATAATTGAAATCTTGACAAAAGTAACAGTTGTGAGATATAATAGGAAAATAATGCATTAAGCTAAACCAAAATAAATAATATATAAAAATAAGCAAATTAATATTTAAATATTCAAGGGCGGTCAAGGATCTTCCATTTCTTTAAAGTTATGGTAATCAAGTTAAACTTAAAGGGTTTTTGTAATAGTAGAAATAATTTCTTTTCTTAATTTTGGATTCAATTGAAATATAAGTGAATATTATTGAAATGCTTAAATGTTTCATTTAGCAGCAAGTGTCATTTAAGCATAAACCAGTTTAAATGCCTTTAGGCCAAATGTCCAGAGCAGTTCTCCGTTTTATTTTTATTTTTTGTTGATGTTTTAGGTTCAATAATGTTGACTTCGTTGTCGAATGTGTTCATTGATTATCATAATCAAGCTAATGATGCGGCAGACGATAAGCTGCTGCCGCTGCTGCTGCCCCAATCCAAGTTCCAGTTCTCAGCTCTCTCTCTCCCCTTTTTACCCCCTCTTCTATGCAGGTCTTAGCTCCGTTGTAGCTTCTTAACGATGATGCAGAACTTGACCGTTTGCTTGGGTCAAGTCGAGACATTGATCGCATTGAAGTGACAATATCTTCAATTGGCTCTTTCATTCCTCAATGGCCTGTCACACACACACACAGAGAAAGACAGATAGAGAGAGAGAGAGCGAGAGTGGGAACGAAAAGGAGAGAGAGAGAAGTGCTTGGCGAGAATGTAAGATTGTAAGCTGACAGCTTTACCCAGACAAAGTCGATGGGCTTCGACAACAACTACGACTACTTATCCAATGCAATTATCTATCAACGCATCGGGAGCAGGGCTAGGTCTAGAGAAAAACCGATTGGCTCATCGAATTAGGGGCAGTGGCAAACGATTCTATCTAGATAGCTGGTGGCAGTAGCAGTAGCAGTAGCAGTAGAAGTGGCCGTGGCCATGGTTCCTAGACCCAGTTTGGGGCTAATGAGTGCAATTTGCTTCTGTCTTGGCTACTAAATGCTCGAATTAGTTTAGATAAATAGCTTAATTAATACAATTTCTGTGCTGTTTGCCTGGGCAATGGGCGATGGCTAACAACGGCCACAATAACAACAGCAATAACGACCAGCAATTATTACCCTAATAGCATTGTTTGATTTCCGCAAAAAAAAACAACACCAAAACCAACAAAAAAAGAGTATTTACCTTCTCCATCTACCAGTTCCGTTAAGTGCTTCATATTTGCACATGGCAATAGGTTATTGGTCATTTAAGCCCCTCCCCATCCCCATTTTTTTCTCCCTTTGCTGGTAAAAGTGCCTGTCAATTACATATTCATAAAGACAGAAAATTACTTTTTATTTTAAGTCCTTTGAAAAGCTCTTCAAAGCGCATTTTACTGTCACATATCGATTGGGGATTTCAATTTTAATGCACTTTAATCACTTACAATGTTTAAATATACTAATTATGACTATAGTTTGCTTCTAGGGCAAAGTTATTTGATTTACAGTTAATATCCTCTCTCTTTGTCACTTTCTTAAGACTTGCATACTTTATGAAGTTATTTTAACTGCTATTCATGCATTGTGCTGCAATCAACTGTCGGATAATTTCAATTGATTTGAAAATTATTTTTATTTGTTTTTTATATGAATATTTTTCACGTTTATTCCATTTAAAATATTTGTTTTGCAATATGTTTCCTTGCTATGTATTTCTTTTATAAAATATGTTTAACATCTTTTTTTGTTACATTTTTAGTATTCCGTTTAATTAATCGAGCTTTTTTATACCCTTCACATGTGAATCAGGGTATATTGACTTTGTCATGAATCTGTAACGCCTTAAAGGAATGATGGGAGACCCCATAAGCTATATATCAAAATGATCAGGACGAGCTCAGGAATTGATTTCCGTCCGTCCGTCCGTCTGTCCGTCTGTCTGTTTCAACACGATTTCCGGCCAAACTGTTGAATCTTGATGAAACTTTCACAGATTGCTTAGATCATGTCGGGTTTGTTCACTATGAAATTTCATCCCGATCGGAGCATTCTACGACATAGCCACCATACAAATTTACCATATCAACACGATTTCCGGCCAAACTGCTGAACCGATCTTGATGAAACTTTCACAGATTGCTTAGATCATGTCGGGTTTGTTCACTATGAAATTTCATTTCGATCGGAGCATTCTACGACATAGCCACCATACAAATTTACCATATCGTACTATCAATTGTTGTCTCTGTCGTGCACTTTCAAGTACATACATGTCAAATTGTTGTTGTTGCACACGAACAAGTAAATGACGCTCAAGAGTAAAAATATTAGCGAAAAATTACCAACAACTGCACAGAAACATAAGAGGGGGAGCATTGATTTGGCTGTGTGAAGGGTATCATAGTCTTGGCATAGCCAAAATTAACTATGCGCCACTATGTTTTTTATATAATATTATTTAATATTGTACTTGTTATCGCGTGAACGCGACAAATCAGCTATGGCCAAACTCTAGGGTCGGCAAACCGTTTAATACGCACTAGATCACCAAACACGTGGATGTAGTTTTAGTTGTTTAATGTTCTTTCGGTCTTATAAATAATTATTTGACATTGACTTATAGCGTCTCGTGTTCTAAGAGCGAATAAACTAGTGTCTGCCTGTACTTTATAACTTAGCGCGATCGATTCATCTTTGCATGTTTCATTTTCATAAGCGTTTGTTCATTTCTTTTCAATTTACACTTATTTCTCTCTCAATTTCTTATTCTACGGTGTGACGTTGTGACGTCACAAGTATTCAGCTATCTATCGATGACGCTAATGACCATAACGCAAGCATTTTACCATGCAGGGCTGCGTTGCAGTTTTGCGCGGTAACAATACTTAAAATTATTTTAAACTCATACCTCAAATTGAAGTATAATATAAGTACATATATGAATAAATATAATGTTTTCTAGAAAATTTAGGTTAAACCTTATCAACTCAAAAAAACCTTAAAATTTGGATTCAAAATGCTGTAAAGAACTTTCTTTAATTCTTGTGCAATTTTAAGAAATAAATCTAAAAAACGAAAAGTTCATAGGTTTGTAATGCTTTATGGATGCTTTTCAGTTGTTTTCGATTTCATTTGGCTTCAGGCGTAGCAAATTGTGGCGGTTGCCCTAATGTCTAATGACTGACCATAGATAGTCAAACAAAGTCAGAAAAAAAACAAAAACAAAAAAAAAAACGAAAACGAAAACGAAACAAAGCGAATGCCGACAATCGGCAGTCGTCAGTCAGTCGACGCACGAACAACCGTCAGTCAACGCCCCCGATTGAAGACGCCACAATGGGCATGACTAATGCAAAATGCTGGGGACCATGCTCATAAACACCTCATCAGCGATCATTACGAAGCCTTCTACGAACAAAATTCGAAAATAAATAGCTGCAGACCGACGAAATTCCAAAAAGAAAAATGTCTCAATAAATTTTTTGTTTTTTGTTTTATCTTATTTATGATTATTTTTTTTCTATTTATTTTATTTTATTTTTTTGTGGGCAGTCAACGCCGACACAATCTTGGCATATAAATCTTCAAGCCGATCATAGCTCGTTAAAAATTAAATTAATAAAACTTAATTTGCACATAAGGCAACAGAATTGACCCAAAAATAATGGAAGAAAACAAAAAAATGTATAAAAAAAACAATGGAGGCTCGCAGCAAAATACCAAATCAGTGCTCCAAATTAGCTGGCTGTAATTTTAAGATCGTTTCAAGCTGCTTTTGACTTATATATATATTCTTTTTTGGATTTGCTTTAGTTTTCATACACATCGATATATATTTATATATTTTTTGCTCCTCTTATTTTTATAGTTTTGTGCCTGTTGCTTTTCTGAGGGCGTTTTGCGGCGCAAACTTGTGACGATTGTTAATGGTGATGCAGATGTCGTCGCTTCACTGCTGATAATGATCGATTTGGCGCTCTTTAATGTGTCAAAAGCAGCGCCGAAATTATTTCAATTGCTGTTATTTTCTCTCTCTCTCTCGGCCTGGACGTTATTAATTGTATGGTGGAAATGAGGACATTGAGGCAATGAAGCTTGGATAAGGTGAGCAAGCAAATAATGCATCAGCATTTGGTATTTATATTGAACAGAAATTATGTGACAGGCTTTTTGGGATAAATTGTCATTAAACAAACTTATGAATATTGCCCTTGAACGATAATAAAAAAAAACCCATCATGTTTGATATTTCCTCTTGAAAAGCATTATCAAGTTCTTCTATACTCTTTTCTTTTTTTTGTTTGTTGACCATTTTAGTTTTGAAGCTGTCGCTTTTTGCATCTACTTTTAATCGTGAGGTATAAAACTCATGGCAAGCACATATATACATATATATGTATATATACATATACATATTTATTTACTTAATCTGGCCAGCATGAGATACAAATCAATTACGCGCCCTCTTCAGTTTCCACGGCACACATTAATGAAAAATCTAAAGAAAACTTCACGGATGACGCCCGCCACATGCAGCGTTGCCATCAAATAAAGTATAAAGGAAAAATTAAAACCGAAATGAGAGCTGAGACAGAGCACACTTTTTTTTTGCCTCTATTTGGGTAAAACAAATTCATTACGCAACAGCAACAACTACAATAACAACAACAGCGCAACGGATGCATCCCATGACAAATGAAGGGCCGCCCAGCGGGTACGCTAAGCCAATATAGCAAACCACACACAACGAGAGAGACACGTCGCGCTGTTTCTTTCAACTCCGACTTAGACCTCTCTCTCTCTCTCTTTCTCTCTCTCTTTGACTCTGGTTTCACGATGAGATCGACGCCAACTGAAGCGGACGCCGCTCGGCGGGTTTTGCCGTGAAAAATGTGTGAGAAAAGCCACACAAGTTGTGCCAACCAAGTTGGCATCTTAAGCGTATTTGATTGAGTTGCATTTCCCTTTCTACTTTCCATATAAAGAAAAAAAAAGAAGAAAAACTGTAACGGAAACTTTCATTGGAAAAACGCCGTGCGTAACCGTACACAACTGAAAAATATGACAACCGAAATGTTGACAAAACAAACAAATAAACAATAATCGCTGACTTTTCGTCGTAAGTAAGGCAACCGGCGCCAATTCAAAGGAAATCCGAAGCCTTAGGGCTGAAATCCAATAGCAAAAAAATAAATAAATAAATAAAAAATTAGAAGAGAAAATGAGGCCAAGCGATGTTAACAAGAGCACCAACCCAACGTGCACAAAAAGTTGCCACTCAAATTACAGCAACAAAAATTTTGGTTTCAAAAAAATTTCAAATATGATAAAAATGATGAGAAAAAATTGGTAAGAATTCTGCAATCAACGCTGCTCGACTTAGAAATTTCCTGTAAAAAGTATTAAGTTCGAGATCCTGTTAAAAAATAAAAATATAAGACGTTGTCTCTTCGGAAATTTCTTAGAAACATGATTGTTATCCAACTTAAAGTGCTACCAGATTGTTAGACTTAAATAACACATTTTTGTTGCTACTGAAGTATCAAGTATTTTCAATTTATACTGTAACTAAAACGTTTCCCAGGTCTCCGCTAGTATCCTCTTTAGTGCTCGAAAGTTATAGGACTAAAAAAATAGCCGATAAATAGTAATAGGATTTAACTGAAGTTTGTGTGCTTATGTTAAAAAAAAAAAAACGTTATTGTTGCAGAGCAGTTCAACATTTTATGTTGTCAAATTTTTCCATTAAACATAATAAGTTTTTTAATTCTAAAAAAAGAAAGTTTCAACATTTAAATATTTTAAAGAAAGAGCAACTCCTTTTGCATAACAAACTTTATAATTATAGGGTAGTTTAACATTTAGAAATCGTGCAGCATTTGAAATCGATGCCTTGAACTTAGTCCAAGGAGCACAAATCTAAGCGTGATGTTTTTTCCAATTCCTTTTGCTTGACATGCTTGGGATGTAACGAAATGCAGGACAGCGCCTGTCAATATCCTTTTGTGCATTTCCTGACCGCCTTCTCTCTGTGTAATGCGAGACCTCAAAAGAAACGAACTAAAATATATGTATATATGAAGCAGAATATTCTAGTTAAGCAGCGACAAAAAGTAAAGGACTGTCAAGTGCAAGTGCGATTGTGATTGCAAGTGCCTCAAACTTCCACTCATTTGGATATTTTTGAGTTTTTCTGTGTGTGTGTGCGTGTGCACTTGGCAAGTATCTTAAAGGATAAGTGCTCATAGCCTGCCGCTTGGCCACTTGAGTGCATGGACATTTGCATAAAACTGGCATTTGATGACCACACCACATGCGGAGTAGCCCTCATTTATGGCGCCCATTATATTAGATGCGCTCAAGTGGTTAGCCGAACTTGGCACAAAGGTTTTGACATCTGCAACCTCCGAACTACGCCCTCAAGTGCATCCGCATCCATCAACGGCAAACGAGTCGAACATTAGGACATAAGGACATGTAGACTGAGCCACCAAGAAGGCGCTGTACTAATTGCCCAAAAAGTGTCCGGTCACAGAAAGAGACGAAATTTGATTTTCATGTTTTGGATGTTTGGGTCTCGCCCATCCAAGCAAAGGCAACAGGAGAATAATAAGCTTGCTTGGACACCAGAAAAGAAGCCTTGTTCAAAGTGGGTGCGTCCAACATTGTCACAAAATAAATCATAAGTCCTCTCAAAGGGGCCTCAATAGCCAGCCACAAGTGCCAGCTGCAACTGCAACTGACTGATGGCCACAGCTAACAATTAAAAACATTCTGATAATGTGAAGTGCTTTCGAGTCAAAAGATTTGTTGGATTTCTCTACTACTAATAATGCCAGTTGAGAGATAGAACAATGTGACAATTTTTATTTCGGGAGCCCAATCAGGTGCAAAAGGCGAATTGGTCGCATTGCCTTCCTCTCTGTACTGAGAACCCCTCCATTTATTTATGTATTGAACGCTACATTTATTAACTTGAATAAATCTGTAACCATGAATCTAAAAGTTGAATGGTTTTTTAATGTTTGTTTTTCCTGTCAAAATGCCCAATGCTCATTACTTAAGGCTTTTTTGTAGGATTTTATCTTTATCCAATGAAAGATACTTGCAATTAAATATGCATATAGATGCACAGTCAATCTTAACTATAATGAACATCTGTATCCGTGCATGAATGAAATTAAAATATTTCTAGTCGAGTTTGACTGTATATAGTAAAGGGAGAACATATTTTTTGCTCATTTTTTGCAATTGGCTCTGAGACTTTGGCTCCCCTGAATGGACTTTGGACTTGTGGTCTTGTGTGTGCGTGCCCCCGTGTGTGGCGTCAGCTGTCTACAGTCTACAGTCTGATGTCTTCTTTCTGCAGTCTATAGTCTACAGCCTCATGTCTGATGTCTGATGCTTGGCATTCGGAATCTGCATTTGAATCCGCTTTTGGATCTGTTGCCAGGCAGCCAGGAAAAATGTTGTCTGGAAATAGATGCACAGTTGCCAGAAAGAATTTCTTTCGTCTTGCAGCCTATGTCAACGTCGCGTCGCGCCTACCATAAATAGATTTTCTTCTGACCTCGTACCTCTCTCGCTCTCTCCCCTCTCTCCTTTTCTTCCCTTCTTTCCACTGTTCTTGTTTTGTTTCAATTTTTTTTTTCGCATTAAACATGTCAAACGCTCGTCTGGGCGCGTCTGCATCAGCGTCGACTGCAATTAATAAAGGTGCGACATGTTGCAAGCTGATCGCTCATCCATCCACCCCCTATGCTCCTCTATTAAACGCATACGTTTGTGCCCCCGTCCCCAGCGCTTTAAAATGTCTGTGTCTGCTCTGAAAATAGATTTCATTCGATGGTTTGTTCATCTGTTTGGGCTTTTCTTCTTCTCATGTCTTTGTCTCATTGTTTTTGGTTGGGGGATGCCGCTTCCTGTTCCTCCTGGATGGGTATCTCTCTGTGTTAATTTGTCGCCCGCAGGGCTGCAAATGCCAGCGACGTAAGTGGTAAGCTATGGCTACTACCCAACCCATCAGACTGCCTCGATTCATGTTATTTATTTGCTGCGTCTGTTTGTCATTTCGAAGAGTGTAACGATTCGCCCTCTCTCTCTCTCTCTCCCTCTCTTTCCCTCTTTCAATCTCCCTATTGCGCCGCTAACGCCATCTTTTTATGACTTTGGCCTGCAAACATTTTTCAAAGTGCCAGGGGGCTTACCTGCAGCAGTAGGAGGAGGAGAATGATGAGGATGAAGAGATCGAGGGAGGGTGAGCGATCTTCACTGCTGGGAGCGATTATTGATCTCTAAGCATAGATTGTAACATTTCCGTGGCTATTTTTGTTTTGAATCCAATCCAACAAAAAAAAAAAACAAATTAAATAAAGAAAAAATTTTGAAAACACTTCCGTTAATGCACGGATATCACGTGCCATGTTGACAAATACTATGTCACTGACACAAAAAATTGTTAGTTGTTATATTCAAGATTTCTTAAACATTTTCGTGCTTAATACTTTTTTTTTTTTAATATTTTTATAATTTATATTGAGATGACCCTGGTTAAGTTCCTTTCCCAGATTATAGTTTAATGTACGAACAGTTTAAGTTTCAAATAATTCTGATAGGAATGCTTGACAACATTCGAACTATATTCACTCTTTCGAGCCCAACTCCCTTGATTCGTTTTCTAGAAAATATTCTTTTTTTAAATTACAATGCATAGGAATTTCGCTGCCAATATAAATTTGTTTATTATTTTAATTTCTTGATAGTTAATTTGTGGTTTTTTTTTTAACATTTTAAAGATCGTTTGATGCAAAAGCTTTTAAGCTTCCGCAATTCATCAGAGCTTTCAAAAGCTTCGGTGCAAAAGCTCCTTGAAATCCTCAAGTTTACGCAATTGTACAAACAAATCTTCGATTGCAATTCAAATTACAATTTGCTTGTCTTAAATATGGTCTGTATAAATGGAATAGCAAAAGCTCTATGCCTTTGTCGGTTAAAGAGGATCACAAGCAGCTGTCTGCGCCTCATTCTCGCCCTGTCTGTGGGCGAAGAACGGCTGCATTTGAGTGTTGTTTGGCCCAATCGCAACCCCATTAAAATGTCATGGAATTTCACTTTAAATTCCTTGCAATTTTCGCTCATTTTGGCCAAAACTGCTTTTTGTTTTGTCGCAAACAGCATTGCGGCGGTTGTGTGCGCAAGTGCGTGCAAAGGAAAAGAGTGGCGAATGGGGGCATGAAAAGCAAAAAAAAAAAAAAAAAAAACTTTGACTGGCATTTTCTATTGCTCGACACAATTTTGCGTTGCCATTGCACGTGAAAATAAAGTGCGTGCGGTTTTCGTTAAACGTTTTTGCATTTTCCGTTTGGTTGGCGTGGGGAGGGGTTCGCTTAAGGGGGCTGATTTTAAGCCTGTTAATATGCGTAAGGCTTTCATTTGTTGTTGTTGTTGTTGTTGTGCTATCTTGTCAGCTGGGTGTCCTGCTCGTGGTCCTGGTCCTGGTTCCTGGTTTTGGTCCTGTCATTGATATGGCGCTGAGAACGCAAAACAGCGGTGGTGGCGGCGACATCGGCGTCGTTTTCTTTGCCGTTGCCTGTTCTTAATTGTCATTGCGACGCTGTAAGCCGCATGCAACAACAATTTTCAGTATATTTCTTGTTGCTGTTGTTGTTGTTGTTGTTGTAAGTGCTGTGTTGCCATTTTCACGCGCGGTTAGCGGCTGTAATTGCATTGCCAAGTAAACGACGCGCCACATGTGAGAAGTATGTGCGTGTGTGTGTGTGTGTGTGTAAGCGTGTGTGTGTGTGTGTGCAATGCGTTGGCGTAAGTGAAAATTTATTACAACAACCCCGCCAGGCAGTCGTCAGCAAACTGTCGTTTTCGCCAACTTAGGCGCAATCTTCTACTTCTCCTCCTCCTCCTCCTTCACCTTCTCAACTCAGGCACAGTGGGCCACAGGCTGGCGAAAATTACAGCTGTTCGTACTATGGCGCTAGATTTAATTAGAATCGTTGTTAAGTTGCCTGCAAATAATAAACTTACAACTTGCCCAAAAGACATTTTGACGCCATTTTAGGTTAAGTGAGTTTTGTGCCAGCGGCAACTTCAACAAAACGAATTTTACTTTAAAGTTTCAAAGATTAAATTGTTGTGTTCAAGTTGATTTGTTGCTTGAATCTTAACTCTGTGGCATTTCATTAAATATTTATTGAGCAAATCTTTCATAAAAATAATACCGATCCGACTTTAGCGGGTTTTTCAACAACTTCATTGTATTTGCTTATGTCAAAATGGGCGTGGCACTTCCTCTCTTTCTATTGAATAGCGTATGCAAATTTCTTTTTTTTTCAAGATATCCAAACCAAACTCAGTTATGAAGCATGTTTTTGTGCTCTCAACCTCTGTGCAAAATATCATCAACATTGAGTCCACTTTATCGTATAGCTTCCATACGAACAATCGGACGAAAATCGAGTATTCGCTCAAAAATCGTATTTGATTTGAAGATATTTAAATAAAACTTACTAACCATGGGTAATATTATGCTCCCGACAATTTGGACAAAACTCATTGTGTTTTGGCTGATCTTTTTTGTGTTTTTCATACAGATGCTTTTCCATGTTTTTAAAATATGAAACATAAAATATCTTGGCGAATTTTCGTTTTCATTTGTGTAAGTTGCTCGAAAAAGTGGAACTTGAAGGGAACTGTAATTTGAGCTGTGCTAGTTATGATGATGATGATGATGATGATAATGATGATGATGATGATGTTGAACGGGTTGATAATCTTGTTGAGAAACGACGGGTTGTTGATCTTGTGCAAACAATATGTGCGTAGTTCAAGTACTTGACACGCTTAGGAACCAAACGTGCCACAGCTTTGAAATGGATTTTATTTTTATTTTATTTTAGCTGCAGGGCCTTTTTTCATGCGCTGCTTTCTACAATATTTGCAATAATAATTCGAATCGAATAGAATCTATGCGAGACGAAGAAAGCGTAAACTATAAAACAAAACCTTTTTGCATATCATTCACTTAACTTTGACGGGGTCTGCAGTATAAAAGCAGTTGCCAGACTTCGCCAAGCCACCAGTCACAAAATGATGCGAGCTGTTTACATTTGGATTCTGTTGGCCTCAGTGCTGCTTTCGAAGACTGTGGCTGCGCCCGCCGGATCGGATCAATCCCGTTTGGCCGGTCTCTATGTGAAAGATGGCAATGAGAATGGACAGTTGCGACAATTGGCTGGCGGCTTGAATGGCAATGGCAATTTCAATGGTGGTGGAAATAATGGAATCAATGCGGCACTCAATCAGTTCATCACCAACAAACAGAATACGCTGGAGCAGCTGCGTCCAGGTAATGCAAACGGTGGCATCTTAGGATTGGGTAACGGTCTGGGCAACGGTCTGGGCAACGGTCTGGGCAACGGTTTTGGTACTGGTCTTGGTACTGGTCTTGGCAATAATAATGGCAATGGTCTTGGCACTAATCTTGGCAATGTTCTGGGCACTAATCTTGGCAATGGTTTTGGCAATGGTAATGCAATCGCTAGTACTACTTCCAATGGTGCTATTCTAATAAGTTTGGCCAATCTGAACAACGCTTTTACCTCAACGAGCACGGCTGGCACAGGTGTTGCCAACAACAACAACAACAACAACAACAACAACAACAACAACAACATAAATCTGGCGAATCTTGGTCAGACCTTAGGCATTAACAATCGTCGTCGTGTGCGTCCCGTCATCATCAATAACAATCGTCGTCGCAAAGGCAACAATCGTGGCAAGAGGCCTCAAGCTGTTGTGGTGCGTCCCAATCGCGGTTGAACACTTTGGACGCCACGCAACCCTGGCAGTTATCAGGGCTACTAACCTTTATTTATAAGCAACAACAGTTTTTTTTTCTTAAACCAATTTTTTTTGTATACCTGTATTAAAAAATAAATTATTTATTTAATTAAAAAAAGTACCGGATTGTTATTTTATGTCAACTAGTCAATCAATTCAACCTTAAGAAAAACCTAATGCAAAAGTATTTGGAAAAGTTCCATTAAATTTAAACATTCCTGCAATGGAATAGAGGAATAAATCAATTCAAAAAATGTAAATAAAATATTAAAAAAAACATTTACAGCTATTAAACAATGTACCACAAAATGCTTAAATAATAATGCAGTGGCGGTCACATAAATAGGTACAGCTAAAATAGATAAATCGGCTGATGGTCGATGGAGTATTTGGAACTTAGTTTTTATAGATACGATACTTAAAACATGTGTGTTTTTCGGGAATGGTCTTAAGAGACATTGATGTCCTTGCAGGACGTCAGCTAAACTATCTTATATGTAACCCGATAACGCAAAAGTTTGCTTATATCTAAGAGTACAAAATATTAAAGCTGTCAGCATGTGGAGAAGATTGCTTTTTAAATTACAGACTTTACGATCAGTGGGCGAAAAATAAAGAATAGCAGCTTTTTTTTTGCTATTCTTATATTCTTATATTTTTTAGTTCTTTACTAAATTAATCTTCATCAATTTACTTCGTTAAATCCTATATTTATGAATTTTTAAATCACATTATTTGATTATTTCGCGTGTTTTTTTAATATTTGCTATACCATTTTTTATTTTTTCAGTTTCCAGAATAAAGTTATTATAAAAAGTTATAATAAATATTCCAAATAACAATAAAACTTTTTTTTTCAGAGAATAAACAACATCCAAATATAAAGACAATTTATATCAAATCGTACAACTGAGATATATATTTAATCTAATATTTAAAGATGTGTTTTCAAGGTATATTTTCTGCCGTATTTTCAAGAATTTTTCTTCAATGCACTTTGCAACTTGCTTTAATGTATGTGTGACATCTTCTTCTGGGGCCCACGTGCCGCTTTCCGCAAGCAACTTGGCTGCCAAACTGGATTTGCTTGGTAGTAGCCAGCTGGCTAACGGTGTTCCTTATGCAGTTAAGTTAGTTGGGCCTGTTGATTTAGTTGCTTTGGTGGTGTGTCTGCCTGGTCAAGTGCAAGACAAACGGCCGCTGCATGTGGTGGCCGGCCCAATGCCTTGATAAATGTTTCAAGTCTACTTTCAGTGTATGTATGTGTGGGTGTGTGGGTGTTTGTGTGTGTGTTGGTGTTTGTTTGTGTGTGTAATGAGCCTGTAAGTGGCCCTAATCAGTGTCATAATAATATAAATTAATCACGGCCAGTGCCGACCACAGTGACCAACTACCTATAGCAGCATGTTGCATCTAGTTGAAGGTAGCACGCGTGGGTGGCTTTCCTTCAAGGCTCAATATCCTTGGCATTCCAAGTTCACTAAGTTGGGTTGGTTGGTGGATTCCTGCGGGTTTTTTTGTGTGCAGCTTGCTGCGCATACTTTGTAAATGTTTTGTAATGATTTGATTTGAAATTCATTTGAATTATTGCTTGCTTCCGGCATCCGGTGCCTTCGAAATACTTTCCTGTTTCAGTTTAGTTAAGCCACACACATACACAGACATTGCCACAGAGCGCCACAGGCGGGCCGCACAGTTGTATGCTATGGCAAAAGGCCACTCTAAAGGCCACACTGTGACTTGCAGCGCTTTTCCTCATTCCCATTCCTATTCTCAATCCCTACCATCATATGATGTACGAGCAAGTTAGTTGGCCCACTCCCTAGCTACACACTCACACTCACACTCACACACATATTTATGTGGCAGTCCGTCTGCTCGTCATTTTCTGTCTCCCTTTCTCTGTTTCTCTGTATGTCCCGGGAGTTTATTAAGTACTGCCAAGTATATGCAAGCAAGTCCAAAAGGCAACGTCGACGTCGCTGCCTTGTGCGGAACTTTGTTAATATGCAAGTGAATGGACATTTCCGGTAGCTAGTAAACGTGCCAGGCCCAGTCGCAGTCCACAATAGCAGCAGACCATTGCCAGAGACCCCAAGTCCAGGGACCAGAGAGACCGAAGACAAGGACATAAGACCCGCACACACTCGCACACTCAAACACACACACATACATTGTGGGCCAAAGCCAAGCCCACTGTGAAACTTGCCCAGTTGAAGGGCATATGCTTTGTTCCTGCATAAAACACACACACACACTCCTACATCATACGAAGATGATGTACACGTTATACATATTGTTGCTCTTTTCAATTATGAGACCTTACTATATGTGCTCAATTTTGTATATTAGAAATAAAAAGTATCATATTGAGTTGGTATTTTAGTATTTTATTTGGTAAAAATCTTATTTTCTTCTTTGAAAACTGAAGAGTTAAGTTTAGGATAAGTTAAATGATGTTAGGCAAATGATCAATCGATGTGCTTAGTGCCCCAAAATAAAAGTATAAATACTTGTAGCGCTAGAAAAATAAAACCTAGGTTTTTTATTTCCTTGCTCCGCAAATAGAGAGCACGAACTTAGCAAATAAATATTTTGTTCGGCATAAAGTAAGCTTTTTTTATATTTATTTATCATTATTTTTCGATCCTGAGCACATTATTTCATAAAGAAAATTTTCTTTAACTGTTTTTAATAAAATACATTCACTATTCTTATTTTTAAAGTCTTAAAGAGTATTCAAGTTTCGTTGTTTGTCAATTGATTTTTTTTGACCATTTGCTACGTATTATTATTTATTTTTTTTTGTCTGTTCTTCGCTCATGTGTAATTTTTTTCAATTAAAATGATTTGAGCAGACAACTTTGAACGCTGCTGCTGCTGCTGCTTCTGGTCCGCTCGAGCCTTTTCTGGCCACAGAAATACTTTTGCCAAAATCATAAATCATGCAGCCTGGCAGCGGGCAGCGGGCAGCGAGAGAGGTAGCGGTAGGTCAAAGCAGACATGAATCGCATTGGAAATCGACATCAGTAGTTGCTGCCAGCAGCGAATAGAAAAAAAGCGTTGACAGTGCGCAAAGGAGGAGAAGCCCAAAGGGGGATGTGAAACAGAGACAGAGAGGTTGGCCAAGTTTCGCTTTACTTTTGAAATAGTTGCAAAGTGGAAAAGTTTGAGCCGCATGCCGCATCATCAGCTGCCACAGTCTTCGTTTGCATCATACACACACACACACACAGCCCACAACTAATGGCAGTTAATGCTCGCATTTGGCATGCAGAATGCCTCGAAGAGTCAAAGCTCAAAGTGGAAGTGGGGTTATATCCAAATGTAATTGGGATCTTATCCTGCTACTAACTGCTGCTGCTGCTGCTAGCTTTGCAGTCGGCGTGCGGTCAGTTAGCAATAGTTGTAGTTTGGGTTAATAAATGGGCGGCTTTTTGTCATTTGTCAGAACACACAAAAATAAAAGAGAGAAAACAAAAATAGAACAAAATCAACAACAAAAAGCTTAGCTTGGTCAACATTTTGCCAAATGTTCAATTGCCATGCCAAATTAAATTTTAGCGTTTACGTTTGTCGGTCATTTGGTTATTTATTTATTTACTTGTTTTTTTTTTTTTTTTTTTTTTTTTGTATTGAATTAGAGATTTGAGTTTCTTTGAGCTTGGTCGGCTCGTTGTTTTTAATTGCCGTGACGTGTTTGAATTTTTTTGTGCGATTTCTGCCTTTAAGGCTATAATTCTCATGCGCATCGAGTATATGATAACGGGAATATTGAATTGAACTAACGGCCTAAATGCAATAGAAAATCTGCCTTGTTTCATAACTGAAAATTCATTTCTAAATTCAAAAAAAAAAAGAGAATTAAATTGGGAATCTTTTAGGAATCGTAGCTGTGTCAAAATTTCAACTTCGATCAAAATTTATCTTAAGAACTAACTTTATTATGGTTATTAATTTTGTTCATTTATCACTTTAATAATCGTAGTGGTTTCTTTAGCTAGAGTTTAATCTCAAACCGATTAAAGTAAGTTTATACTTCCAGATTTTTGTTTGTTCTTTATCTACATCCTTCTACATGTAAGTGCTTGTTATGGACAAAACTTAATGTTCTGGCAGTAAGGCAATGCTCTTGGATTAAAATTTTAACTTATTGCCAAACATTGTTTAATTTTTTTGTTGCTTTAAAGCAAAGTATGTTAGTGGTCGGGCATATTTTTTTAGCTCAAAGCTGTTACCTTTTCAATTGTTGTTCTTGTTTGTTTTAATTTTGTTTTTTTCTTCTTTTGGGGCCACTTGACTTTTGATTTACTTAGTTAGTGCTTGTCCGCTTCACTGGCCAATTGTAAGCCAATTTTCGGCTTTGCGGCCTTCGCAGCAAGTGTGCGACCTTGTCGTGAATGCTTTTTAGCACACTTGTCGTCTCGATTCGAGCGCGATTCAGCTCAAAGTGTGGAGTGTGGTGAGTGAAGTGGATACGGTCATATTGTTGTTGTTGTAGTCTCCCCGTTGCGACCATTAAAATGTTGGCTTGTTGGTTTTTGGCTGTGCGACTTTGGCTTGACACAATCTTGCTGATTGATTGATAAATGACTTTTAAAGTTAATTACTGAAATCAAGATAAGCATGTATCTCGCTCACACAGCAATCGATGCTTCCAGACACGCAGAGAGACAGAGAGAGAGGGAGAGAGAGAGAGAAGGAAACAATTCTGAAGCTATTTGTATAAAAAATGTTTGTTCTTGATGAAATTCTTACAGATGAATAATATTTTTGTTATTATAAATGTTTTAAATTGTTACTTTTCTCTAATACTGAATCGATTTATCGATCAATTTTGAAAACAGTATCGAATACAGAGTTATCCTAAGCTTATAAGAAGACTTAGATACCAAATTTGTTAGAGTTAGTAAGAAAGAATGAGCAGTTTTTGTTGTTTATCAAAATTTGACCAACTTATTAATATATCGTATTAAAAGTGGGATGGTGGGATTTAAATCCCCGATTCGTACTAGAATCAAAGAATTTTTGTACTTGATATCAGTATTTTTGGAGCTATATTGATTCAAGTTCACTTTGTCTTATTTTAAGATGTTTTTATAAGATTTTTTATGGTATTTGCATGCTCAGTTCAAATAGTTCGTATTTGATTTAAGTGTTTTCATTCTCATTTCAATCATTCCTTACTTGAATCACCGAAATCCCAATTTAAGTATATTTGGACTTCATTTTAACACGGCCCTCTCCTCCTCAGTTGTCTTCGATAATTTAAATTTATGGACCAACAGTAGAAATTAGCTTAAACTGTTAAGCTTGTTCCTCAATTAGTATGTTGAGTTAAACAATGGAACTTAATTCGTTAAATTTAAATTCCTCATATGCATTTAAGTCTCATTTTTAATAGTTGGTAAGGGGTTTCTTCTTCGTTGCTGTTGCTTGGCAACGTCCTTCATAGCCTTTTACACTTGCTCCTGCTGCTGCTGTTTTACAAAGAATGCTTGAAACAATGCATTGATCATAAATTAATTGATTGATGCCGCCTTACATAATTGCAACACATTGTCTAGTTAGATGAATGGATGGAAGGGTGAAAGGACGTCCCGCACCCTCCAAAGATGTGCCCACATGTTTGGCCCTGATGGATGATTGAAATTTGAGGCGCGCGCCAACTTCAAGTACAGTTAATTAGGTGCAATCAATGGACGAACAGCAACAGCAACAGCAGCAGCAGCAGCAAAAATAATTAAATCTAATTAATTGCAGCTGTAAGAGTGTGAGAGAGAGGCAGGAAAAAAACCTGCAAATAAAATTAAATAAAAAAATTAACAGGAGAAAACTGAATAAAAAAAAAAAAAAAACAAGAAAGAGAGTATGAGAAATCAGCAGGAGCCACAACGTAACGAACTTATAAAGAAAGGCTTGAAGGCTTACTAATTGAAGGGTTGGGAAAGTTGGAGTGTTTTTTTTACGGTTTTTATTTTTTTTTTGTTTTTGTGGGCGGGTAGGGTAGTTTGGCACCTCATCGATTCGAGCAACGTCATGCAGAGGCGTTCAGGCATTTCGCTCAATTTTCCTTCAGCCTGCATTCAGCAGCCAAGTCAATTTGCCAATACGCCAAATTTGTGCGTAGTAATGATCGAGGAAAGGGACGCGGCAGTTAGGGTTTGGCTTTTAGGGCTGCTGCCCTGACTGCCTGTCTAAGACGTGGCGTAAATCAGCGTTTTAAGTGTTTTTTGAGCTGTCAACGGCACTGTCGCAACTTTGTTTGCCTGCCTTCAACTAAAAACACAAGAAAAGAAAAGAAAAGAAAAATGAACCAAAGCAACAGCTACACAAATCAAGCTGACAACAACAATTCTTAAGCGTCAACTCGTCGCATTTGTAATGCTCTACTTATAAATGTGGTTTAAGTTTGACAAAACAAAAATATAACTACATAGTATTTTGATCTTTGATATAAACAATTATATATGCTGGTTGATTGTGCAAATCATTTATGAGACGCTTAGAACGACAAAGTTATCATAAAGTTGGCATTGGATTGGATAGTAAAATCATTAAAAATTATTAGCACTTTCATTAGAACAACATGAGAGAAAAGTGTTAAGTCTTCAAAAAACGTTGCAACACTAAAAAACGAAGTGTTTAAAGCAACATATCAAGTGCATATGGAATGTTTATGTATATTTTAAAATTCAGCCTGCAGACCACTTGTATACCCTGTAAATCATATGGAAAAAGGGTTGCAAATGGCATGGCAATGGCAGCTAAGCAGCTTGCCAAGTGTATGACAAGTGTGAAGTCCACAAAACACACACACAGTTCAACATCTAAATCAAATAAATCTTTGCAACAGAGACTTTCTGCTACTGTTTCTGTTCTGCTTTCCACACTTCCTGTAACTGTGTGTGCCTCAGTATGCCTTTTTGCCAGCTTGTTTTGTTGTTGTTGGTGTTGGTGTTGCTGTTGTTTGGCTCGTCTTGACTCGACTTTAGCTAGGCTTGGTTCAAGTGGCAACTTGTTAAATTTACGCAATTCTCGAGCACTGTACACGCATACACAATTAGGCTGCATAGGCGGCCAAGAGGTGGGTGGGGGCCAGGCAATAGCAGCCAGGCAAAACTCTTGGCTCAGTTACGCAAACGGCAAATCAAAAAACCATTTGACGGCACTTTCATCATCAACAAAAGTGGGCATGTGGCATGGTGCATGGGGCGTATGGGCTTGCCTTGCCTGCTGGCACCTGCTGTTGCTGACACATTAAAACTGCCAATAAGTCGACGCCTGCCTCATCCACACACACACACACACACACACAACAAAAAAAGTGCAAGCGCCTAACAACAACAACAACAATAACAAATTGCAGTAAGCCCTTAAAAAAGCTGCCAAGTCATATTGGCTCCCAAAGTCTGCAGGCTGGCTGACTGCTTTACTCTAACCGCTTACTAGCTTTAATGAACGTTTAAGTCTGGCCAAAGCCTTTTTTGCATTTGGGATAATGTCCGTTACAGTGTGACCAGAGCAGTGAAAGAAGTACATATATATTTTTGTAAAGCTAAGATTTAAATATATTTTATCGAAGCGGAATAATAGCAATTATTCTTACAATTATTTCGTTAAATTTAAGTTAAAGTCGTTCTTTAAATTGAGCTATTTTATTTTTCTAGATAGGCAGATACTTAAGGGACATGCTAATAATGAGGTAGTCTCAAATTAAACCAAATGTTGGCCAAGTATCTTGCACTCTTAGATTTATTTTAGTTAAATAATAGAAATATTAAATTAATTTTTGTATATTCACTTTTAAAATTTCACTCTTAACTTAATAGAAACTTATTAATATTATTTAGTAATAATTTTTTATTTTATATTTAAACGTAGTATTAACAAATTTTTTGCATAACAAATCACGTGACTTGTTCCCGGGTTCTGCCTTTATATCGTCTGGCAACGGAAATTTGCTCAATCCCGTGTTGACTTTGTCTACGGCAAAATATTTTGGTCCAATCATTTGGTTTTTTTTTTCTTCTTCTTTTTAGGTCAAGTGTTGCCTTGGCTGCTGCTGCTGCTGTTGCTGACGTAGCAAAGCTTTTTTTTTTTTTTTTTTGAGTACGAATTAAATATCAAGCAATACCTCATGGGTGTGTGTGTGTTGTGTGTGTTGTGTTGTGCACACATGTGCTGTTGTTGTTATTGTTCTTCTTATAGCAGCTTTTCCCATTGCCCGAATCTTTGCCAGTGCTTGTTGTGCTCTTTGTGCGCCCGGCCCTGGTCTTTTTGCATATCACCATCATCATCATCATCCAAGTAAAGTTTGCTTTTGCCTTTTGCTTGATTCCTCTGCTGCTTCGGCTGCTGTTGTTTGTTCTGTTTGTATTTTTGGTGCTCAAAAGCCCACACATCACTTTAACTTCCCCTTTAGCCACTCCTCCTCCCTCTATACCAATGGACCAATCTGCCCCGTCTTTGTGTGTGCTATTCCCCTCCACTTTCCCCTGCTCAATCTTCAGTTCTCGTACATCAACTTGAAGTTCTTGTGTTTGGGTTAAGTGAAAAGTGATTGAGCAGATTTTTGTGTTGCGAATCTTTGGTTTCATCTCTCTTTCACACACACACACACTGCCTTCTCTGTCTGCCTGCCAATTTGTTACGGCCTCAATTGTTGTTGTTGTTGTTGCTTTGTCGGGGCCACTTTTGATGAAGGTAGCCAGCCAAGTGTTTTACTGTGTTAATTGATGTCTTTGCCTCGTATAATTCCATTTCTTTTCTTTAATGCGATTTTTTGTATTATTTTTTGGTGTTTTTGTTTTCTAAATTTGCACTACAACAAAGATCTGAGATAAAGCTTCAAAAAGACAACAGAAAAAGTCAAAGTCAAAGCAAAAATATTTTGTTAATGTTAGGCAATTGCGATTGTTGTTTTTATGAGAATTTCCATGTTAATGGATACATTTCCGGCCATTATTTTTCTCTAGAATTTTCTACAGTACAAGAACCGTTGTTCAATCTTTGACTGTTGAGCCGTTGTTGAGCTCTAGGAGAGCAAACATTTATATTATTTTTGTTCTAGTATATATAAAAACTTAACGCTAAGTTTATTCAACCAAGTCAATCATTAAGTTGTTCAATTTTAATAAACATCAAGCTATCAATCAAACTTTCTTATGCAATCTCATTTTTGGAGTATGAAATATATGCGTTTGAATTAGTTAAGGTCTTTGTCCATGACGTGCGAGCAGTCAATCAATCAATCAGTCAATCAAATCAACTCGTGTTTATTTTTAATCTTTCAATCATCTTATGATGTTTTTAAATTATTTTTGTCCATTAGACTATTGAACCAAATCAATCATTAAGCCATGCAATCTTAATAAACATTAACCTAATGTTTCAGTCAATCTTGCTGTTGGTCAATCAAACCATTAACACCTAAACCATTGGCTAGTCAATGAATAAATAAATCAATCAGTCAATCAAGTGAATAGTAAAATAAACAAAACGATTAGTCAATCTATTATCTTTCATTTTTGAGTAATCAATCATATCAATTCTTAATTTATTTAATCTTTTTATAATTTTGATGATTTGCTTAGAACTTAAAACTAAAATGCAATTGCATCACGAATAATTATTAGCTAGCTATCAGATCAGATCACATCGCATCACATCACAGCACATCATCCATTGCATCCCATCAATCAAAGTGATCAATCAGCTTTTGTCGGCACCTTAGCCATCATCATTTTGATTGCTGTCGTTTTGTCGATTTCACAGATTTTCCCTTACCCGATAGCCAATTGGTTGTGTGTGTGTGTGTGTGCTGTTGGCCCTCGATCTCCTTGTTGCCGTTGTTGTTGCTTGTCGGCCGTTGGCGCTTTTTGCAGCATAAATCAAAAGCGGAAATTGCTGGCCAATGCGACGCATTTGTATGCAGCACGCTGATGAGATGACTTCATTAGCATCTGCTGTTGCTGTTGCTGCTGCTGCTGCTGCCGCTGCCGAGGCAAGTTTTGATTGTTTGCACTTGGACTCAAACTGTCCGGCCTGGCAAATCCAATCAAATGAGCAGCCGCAGCAAAAAGAAATTCACATTGCGCCTGTCGCTTGGGCGACAATTAGTGCGAATGCTAATGAAAGGCGCTGAAAGTGCAAATGTGTAACAGTGTGTGTGTGTATGTGTGTGTGTGCACTTCATTAGGTATATGATAAAGAATGCGAAACAAGCAAACCCCAACCAACAGCATCAACAGCACCTCTCATAAATGCCAACTGTGAACCAAACCAAACCGAATTACAGCCGAGAACCAAGCTAATTAAGTTTCACTTCATCTGAAGTTGGTAACCAACTGGCGCTTAATGTCTTATGCTACATATATATTATTATTGGCTGGCCAGACTATATACATAACTTAATTTCCGTTCGCGCACACACACACATAGGGATTATCATCGTTTCGATTTCTGTGTGTTATTGTCGTTTCGTGATAATAAAGATTTATGCGATCAAAAAAACACAAAAAAAAGAATCCCAAACAAGATTCCAAAATTTGAACAGAAGCTGAAAACGTTGCCCAGTTATCAAACACAAAAAACTATATTTTACATCTACTTGTTGGGGTTTGTAGAGAGAGAACGAGAAGAAGAAGAGAGAGAAGCAGAGAGAGAGAAAGATGAATGCATTTTTAATTAACGGTTCAGCTGCCTGCGCTCTACACAATTTTCTCAGAAAACTTCTTATTCTGAGCCATCGAATTAATTTTGTTTTTTTTTTTTTCTTTGATTTTCTTTACTCTTTAAATTATACATTTAAAAACTTTTTGACTTGGCATTCGTATCCTGTCGCTTCAAAATTAGGCGGCAAAGTTGAAACAAAACAAAAATCCAGCCAAATTATAATATTTATATATGTACTTACTTAGTACACTCGAAAAAAAAAGATGAGCAAACAGTGCAATTTGTATGCGAGAAGAACAGAAATTGTAATCAGTCGGCTCTTTTCCTTGGCCTGAAATGATGGCACAACACTCTCATGGGGAGATAAAGAGGAGAAGAGTAAGCGAGAGGTCATAGTGAAGTTATATGCCTCATAAAACACATAACCTATAGCCCCACCCCTCCCCCACCACCAGCCTACACAGCACAACATAATACACTGCGCACAGCATTTACACACACTTTGCTGTGCTGTAGTAGAAAAAGTGTTGTTGTTGAGAAATTGTCTCAATTGAAAAAGCTGAGAAAAAAAGACACAGATACAGATAGTTTATCAGAAACAATGCGTTATTTGAGATGAGTGAAAAGAGGAACAGAAGCTTAAACGAATAAACAAATGGCAAAAGCCAAAGGTTTCTTTTATCTCTTTTTATTATTTATTAATTACATTATTTTCTAGTATGAAAATTAACAATTAGTTTTAAGATTCTTATTTATGTTCGTAAGAAAAGAGTTAATTTTAGGACTGTATTTTGAATGCGCGTCCCTAAGATTCGTCGCTGGGCTGGTAGATCTTAACGACGACCTCTAAGGTATTTAACGTTTTGTTCCCTCACAGTTAGGGATTGTTAGGCCTCTCTGCTTGTTTTCGTTTCGAACATACCACGCTGTATCGGTGACGGTTCTCAAGATCTTCGACTGGGCTCGCTGGACAATGTCGATGTTGTTAAGTTGAGATTAGTTTTAGAGCAGGACCTTGCAGACCAGACAAGTGAAAACCGAGCTTTGCCAATGAATTCTATTGGGTTTCGGTCGGCACCATGTTAATATTCTGTCTAGGTTTTGTGAATAAGTCTTAATGCCAATGTTATAAATGATTGAATCTGCAAGTCGAAATTCAAATGCTCTTTTCCAACGAAATGTCTTATAGAAATAAGCAAAAATGTTGATTAAATTCAATTCAACTTCAAACTAACTAACTTTATACAGATTAACTACCATAAAGCGAATCTCAATATTTATAGTTTTTACACAACATTTGGCTGTTTATTACTGTTTTACTTACTTTCACAAGCTCATTAAATGAGTATCAAATACTAATCTAAGCTAGTAAACAAAAATATTGCAGATCGAAAACAAAGCTTGATTGGAACTCAAGTGCAAGCATATTAAATTGCAATTGTTGCCATTGTGTATTGTTTTGTGTTATTGGAAATTGTCTAAAACTGTTGTTGTTGTTGTTGCAGTTGGTTTGCATTTGTTGTTTTAACTGCGGCACTGCAGTAGGCCGTAAATTTATGTTGCATTAATTTATTGCATTTGCTTTTATGCAGTGCAAAAATTGCCAATTGGAAAGAGAACTCGACAGAAAACGGGTTCAAAGCGAAAAGAAAAGGGAAACTGGAAAACACCAAAAAATTGTTTCAGGGCAAATATTGAAATCAACTTGAAAGTAATGCAAATGTGTCTGTGAAGAGCGTGTGAAGGGGGTTGGGTGGGCAAGCTGCAATGACATCCAAAAGGCTCTTGCAAGTCTTTGCCTCTCTCGCTCAACATTAAGTTGTCTGCTGTTGTTGTTGTTGTTGTCTGCTGTGGCAGCTGGTTTGTTGTGCGGCGCTTATCTGCATGCGGCGCAATTATTTCAGCTTGTCACACGTCTGCAAAACTACACTTGGCAAAAGGGGGTGAGCGGAAGTGGGAGAAAGGGAGAGTGGGGTAGAACAGCAGCGCGTTTTGCCTTTTCTGAACTTTACAAATTGAAATTAATTACTTTGTGCCATTGTCCAGCACAATGGGTAGAACGAAGGGAGGGGGAGTGGAGCATGGAGTTGCCTTGTGGAATAAACTACGACAACATTGCCACAGCAACTTCTGCCCCTCTGCGCCGCCCACCCTCACACACACACACACATTTAGCAGCAGTTTATTTGTTTGTTTGTTGCATGCAGCCACGCTTTGCCACGCCCCAACTCCCACTCCCACTTTTATTGCAATGCGCAAAGTGTGTGTGTGTGTGTTTTGCATGTATTTGTCATATTTACACCCTCCACCCGCCCGTCCACCACAACCCTTTCCCCACTTTCTCTCTCTCTCTCTCTCTCTCTCGTTCCCTCTGTGAGTGTCTCTCCATTTAGTTTGTTGTGTTTCTTGTCCAACTTCACTCTTCTTCTTTTTGTTTTTGTTTTTGACCGCTTACCAATCCCTCTCCATCCGTCACCCACCACCCTTCTGCTGTTGCTTCTTTTTTGTGGGCTCAATTTTGTTTTTGTTTATTTCGCTGTGCAAGTTTGTGCAAATTTTTGCCAATTTTCCTAGGATCCTAAGCAATGCAATGCAACACCCTTTAACTGCCCTTTCCCTTCGAAGCAGCAGCCCCCCCCCCCCCTCTCTCTCTCTGTAACTGTCACTGCTCTTACAAGCTTGAAGCTCACTGCTTAGGGTTTTTTGCTAAATAGTACAATAGAAATTGCTGGTCCCCCCTCGCCAACCCCTCTTACCACCAGTTTCCTTGCATACTCTTGGCTCACAGTGCTGTCAGTTTTTTTCATTGCTGTTTGTTAGAGTTTGCCGTATTCTGTTTCAAAGTTCTTTGTCATGTTTGTTGTTTGCCATGTTGCGCATACGCCGCATTTGCCAGCTTTTTGCTTGTTTCTAACTTGATGTTGTTGCTGTTTGCCTGTCGCCTGTCGCTTGTCGCCTGTCATCCATCGCCTCAGCAAAAGGCAAAATGTTTTCATTTGCCTAATAGACATTGACAATGAAGACGTCGACCAGCTTACATTAATAAAGTATACAATTTTCCTGTTTTCCTGTTTTTCTGTTGTTTTTATTTTTTCACCTACTAATTTGCCGGGGCTTACAAAAAAAAAAAAAAAAATTAATAGAAAACATAAAATTGATTGTTTCTTTTTATTTTTTAAGACAATGGATAAATAAACTCTATGAGTTATTAACAATAGCTTTTATTTTGCATATTGCATATTATGCTCAATAAATTCATTTAAAATTCTTATGGGTCCTTAACAGTTTATCTTATTTGAAATTTACCCAATATTATCGAATTATTTATGATATTATATTTCTTCAATATTATTGATATTTTTATATATATTTTTGTCTTTAATTGTTGGAATTTGCAAGCCTTTTTTTATATAGAAGATTTATTTATTTTTTATGTGTTGTTCTAGTTAGGGAGTAAACACTGTTATAAAAGCGTGCTGACATTCGAATTGAAAATCAGCTTTATTGGGGGGTTTTCGAGCACTTGCTCAAAGTAAGATTAATATACTATTTTACATTTTAATTAAATATATATTGCAATGAAATTTGTATGAGATTTTAAGTTATTAATTTTCCCCTGAGATATATTACATACATTTCGTTTAGGTATTTGATTGGAGCCGCAATAAGATTATTTTACTTGCTCGAGTTAAAATCCATCAAAGGAAAACACACGAGGGAGAGAGGGAGAGAAAAGTTCATAAAATCATGTTGTTGTTGTTGCAGCTAAACATAAGTTATGTGTGTAACACAAACACACACACACATGCATATACTTGGAGACAGTCATGAATATGAACACCTTCTAAAGACACACAGCCAGTGGGTGTTTGGGTGGTTGGGTTTGGGCTTGTTGTTGCAAGCAACGTGTTGCATGTCTTGCAAACTGAAATATCGCGCATAATTGTTGCATTTTTCGTTGCGGTATATGTGCGTGTGTGTGTGTGTGTATTTGAGTCATTTTTCAGCATGTTTTACAACAGTTTTTCTAGGGCTTTTGGTTTATATAGTACATATATATTTTGTTTCGTTTTTGTTGCTCTAGCTTTGTCTGTCTGTCTGTCAGTCATCAAGGTGGGGAGAGAAGGGAGCATTGATGTAACAATTCTCAGCTTCAATTTTCACATCCAGCCAGCTGCTTTCTTTTTATTTTGTACAACAACTGCGCTTGCCACGTTTGCTTGTTGACGTTTGCTTGTTGACGCTTTTTGTTGTTGTTATTTTATACCCTGGATTGCAAGGGTATAATAAAGTTGTCCAAATGTACATATGTAATAAGAAAAAGGCAGCATTTCCAATCCTGTTAGGTCTTTATACATATATGTACATATGTATGTACAGTGGCGCTCATATAAACAGGGACAGTTAAATCGATTGACCGATAAATTTGTCTATCAAAAGAATTTGAAAAACATTACACGAAGATCAAATACTATTGAAACTCAAATGCTGTGTTGTATTTAAACATGTATCGATAAACCGATTGCCGATAGTACCGATAGGTACACCGAATATATAATGCATTAAGATTTACTTAAGCCCACAAGAATTTTAATTTCTAATTTATTTAGAGTTTAGGGGTATCTTCACGTCGAGCTTGCTTCGACTGGATTATTTGTTGCTCACATTGTTATTGTTGCTCCCAATAAAGTCATCTTAATAAGCGCAAAAGGCTTTTGCTCTGCTCCGGCTGGTGGTGCCGCTGCTGTTTGATTGGCGTTGATTTGCCAACAGCTGATTAACGTTGGCCTAAACGCTTGCATAACCCATAAAACCCAAGACATTTAGACTGCATTCAAACCTAAAGCTCGACTCAAGCAAATTATAGAGCTGCTGCTGCTGCCACTGCCACAATATTGCTGAATGCTGCTGCTGTTGCATTTACGAAACTCTTTTTCTTTTTTTTTTTTTTTGCGACGTTGACTGTTGACGTTGACGCCGCTTGGCGCTTGCGCAAACGTCGTCCAAATTGCAGGTGGGCCAAAATGCAAATTGAAATCATTATTAATTATAGCAGTCAGCTTCCGTCCTAGACCCCAAAAGCACGTTTGCACACATACACACACACAACTAGAAACAAAGCTCCCAATCAGATTAACTACGCTGCCAAAATCCCAAACAACAAAGGCCGTCAGCATAGTATGTGTGTGTGGGTTTCTGGGGGAATAGGAACGGGTGGCGAATTAACTTGTGGAGTGTCTGGGAAATGTTTGCAATTTTAAGCGACTTAGCTTAACAATTGTTCCAACAACAGCGACAGCGATTCTGTGTGAAAATTGCGTAAATGCCGCCAAGGTTTTTGCTCTGCGTTTTAGAACTATTGAAGCAAAAAGCCTAATGCTCGAATTACGCAAATTCTATGGAGAAGAATAAGAAGCGTAACAAACGAATTCTGTTAATTAGTGTAGAGTATACATTAAGATTGGTATTTTGAGCGTATGAACACACATATATCTAAGCATCTTAGGAACAGCCATAACAATGCTTTTCATTCAAAAGAGTTCAGCTTAAAACTTTGGCATTGTTTGTTATATTTTTCATGGCTCTTAGTTATAATTTTATGTTAAGTATAAGCCTCTCAAATAAAGTAGTTATAAAATGTAGTTGTAAAACATTTCAATACCATGGCATTGATTATTCTAAATAAACAATATGATATCGATATCGATATCGAAATGAGAGCTTTACTTTTTGGTTTAATAAAAACGTCAAAATATTGCAAGCTTTTAGTTTAACTTATGAACTGGAAACAAAGTAATATGTTAAGTAACTGTGCTACTTTCATTCTGATGAAATATATCCTATAAAATAATCTGTCCTGACTGATTTATTTGGCTATCAACGTGGAGCGCAAGCTGCAAGAGAAACAAAGTTGAAATATGTACACAAGTTAACTTGTTTCCTAACAACGCCCAATAAGACAGCATTTTGGAAAATGCCACCTCTAAAAGGTTTTCCGGCAACGAAAAAGATTGAATAGAAAAGTTTTCAAAATCAGTTTGAAAGTTAAGAATGGAAAATCGAATCGACAACTGTTTTCCCACTTGTAGGAAATGCGCTCACAAGAAAATGCCTGGAAAATTCTCTTTAGAACCTTTTCTTCATTCCATTGACTTCAATCTAAGCTTGTCAATACGTTGTTACAAATAAATACACAAGCGATTTGATACTGTGCAAGTCTATAAAAATTGTGTGACAATTGTACTGTTATTAAAAAAGATTCATATTGTCTGATTCGGATAGGGATGCCACCAGCTATCTTTCTATCAAATTTGGTGACATTAGCTTAAAGTTTAAAAAAGGTGTGCTGTGCTGCAGTTATTTGGGGGTCGTTACAAGCTATCTTCCTACCAAATTTGGTGACTCTAGCTCAAAAACTGTGGAAGTTATAGGCAATTTTGATTGGGGGGTTGCTAGTACTTATCTTCTCACATAATTTGGTGGTTCTAGCTGTTAGGATGTGCGGATATAGATTTATCGATTTTGTGTTATCGAATGTGTGTGGAAAGGGTGTGGAAAAAAGTTGCGTTCATACAGACGGACGGACGGACGGTCAGACGGACGGACGGACAGACACCATGACGGACAATGCGCAAGCCCCATATACTCTTTACCTTCGGTAACGAGTATAAAAACCACCAAAGCAACCCGCAGATGGGGTCCAGTAGTTTTATTTGAAAATTGAATTAAATATTGATTTTTACTAATACTTTCCCTAATTTTTTTTATTACTAAAGTTTTAAAGTTGATTTTATCATTTTATTGTTTCAATTGTAGCTAAATTATATTCTTTTGAAGACAAAAACTGAGAATTTTATTATTCTAATAATTTATAATCTTTAATATATGTATAATAAAATTTGACACACAAAAAAATTAAATAAAGAAATTATAACACAAATACTTTTATTCTCTTTATTCAAACTCTGTTATTCATTCCTCGCCATTTTTGATGGTGTTGAGGAGTAGTAAAGTTTTCGCTTTGTATTTGCATTCTGCACGAATTTCAACGCCTAATCACTGTCCAGCAGCTAGCCATCAAATTAAAATTGAGGGGAGAGAGAGACACAAAAAGGGGACATCAAATAGTAGACTTTGATGCTCTGTTGATACTTATGAAGCTGGCCAAGGTTTGCCTATTTGCCTGTTGTTGCCTGTTTTTGCCCGGTTGCTTATTAGAGTTGTGTTTTTTAATGGTCAAGTCGGCCAACTGCTGGCAAATGCTGCTTGGGACGTGTTGTGCAGCTAACAATCACCACCAAATTGACAACAATAAAGATGCTGCTGTTGCAGTTACAGTTGCAAGCGAGGCGCGTGCAGCACCTGTCATCAAGCGAACAAGAAATAGCAGCAGCAGCAGCAGCAGCAACAAAAGATTCTCGCAACACACGCAACACTCGTTTGCATACGTGGCAAGCAGCAAAACGTGGACATGTTATTTTTCAATTGGTCACCCGGCAAAATTGGCGATGAGGCGCGTGGAGTTCCGTGGGCGCATTAAGATTGAGTTGCCGCCGCGAGTAGCAGTGTTGCTGTTGCTGCTGCTGCTGATGTGGCAATTACCCAACAAACAAAGCGCTTGCTTACCTGCTTGCCACACGGTAGCAGGTAGATAGGTAGCCGGCTGGCAGGCAGGCAGCAACAAAAAAAAAAAAAAAAAGAAAACTAAACACAATAACAACAATTTGCAAAGCAAGCGAGGAATGCGCCATTGCCATCGGACTTGGCAATTTCATTATAATGATAATGATGATGATGGCAGCAGGGGCGAATGAGGCAAGCAAGTTGCCGCTGGTGTGGCAGCCACTGCTACAGCCTCGATGCTTATCCGTTTTAAGAATATCAATTATAAGTCATTTACTTGGCGGGCACGTCCGCGCTTCGGTTCGGTTTGGTTCGGTTCGGTTCGGTTCGGTCCACTCACCCAGTTCCAGTTCCACCTCACCTAGGCGAGAAACAAACCCCCCCCTCACCGGAAAGCTGCGTGTCACAAGTGTGAAACTGTAAAAGTACTTTTTAATTTAAGCTCATTTTAATTGTGAGAACTTTATTCCCATTTTGTTTTGTCTCTCAAGATTCCAAATCACATTTAATTCTCAACTCTCTCGATTCCTCAAAAAGTTTGCTAGCATTAAGCTTGTCGCAAGGTTTCTTTTCTACTTGTGGTAATTTCGGGTGTTGTTTTGTATTGTTTTGTTTTTTTTTTTTTAAATTCAGGCTTACAATTACCGAGTCATTTAGCTGGAATTACACTTGATGAGTGTTTTCACTTGGCATTGTCTCCAATTAGTTGGTTGGTTTTGTTATTTAATAGCTTACAAGTTGTCTCTATATAAGCTTAAGCTGGGATCTGTTTCAATTTGAGAAGTCGTTAAACTAACTATACTAACTTGATACTATCGAGATTTTTTTAGAATTCATTTCAAGTTTTCTTTGTTTCACTTTCTAAACAATGTTTTAATGGCATTATACAAATTGATAAGCTAGAGTTTTACAAAAGTTATACAAAACAATCCATTGATTGTTATTTTTACAACGTTCCACAAAAATCAGTTTTTTAAGAAAGTTAATCAATATCCAGAAAGCAAAGTTTTCATTGCAAAATTGCAGGTAGTGAACATAAATTAGATCATTAGCTTTTAAGTTGTTTTGGGAGGCAAAAGATATTTGTTGGCAATTTCCAATTTTGCAGCTTCCAATCAAATGCAATTAGTTGGCAAAGAAAACTTTTAAAGTTGCAATGCAAACAAAAAAAAAAAAAAAAAAAACATCTGAAGATTCATGCTGCAGCTGAATTTGAGGCCAACACCTGGCCTGCTGTTACGCCCTCAAATAAAGGCAGAGGTAGAATTGTTGTTGTTGGGGCCGCCCAAAAGTGAATGCTGTGAATGCGGCTGATGTTGTTTTTCTTTTTTAATTCGACTTTTGATTTTGTTTTTTATATATTTTTTTTTATGGCCATTAATTGAGTTTTTATCTGTTGTGGATTATGGCCAGATAGTTGTTGTTGGCAACAATCGTCTGGCAGTTTCCTGTTTGGTGGGCTATCCCAAAGGGATTTGGCAATGCGGCGCCTGCTAACTTGGCCAAGACTGCAGCGTTTAATTGATGCGCCAGTTAATTAATTGTAACAAGTCTTGCACAGTACAAAACACCGCAAATGATACCAGCCATTTATGGCAGCTGTTTGCTCTGCGCAGGAAGAGGGCAAAAAAAGGGGAGCTTCAAGAAAAATCGACCTCATAAGCACAGGCAGCTACGTTAACTACCTGACAGTGCCCACAAAAAAAAAATATATAAAAACAAAACAGAGTGGAAGGAAATAAGACACAAAAACGAATATAAAAATTGGAAAGAAAGAAACAAAAACTAAATCATTGAAGACTGCAGCAAGGCCAGAGTCAGAGCCATATAAACAGATCTGTTACAGAATGGTTAAGGGGAAACTTAAAAATCTCAAAACTGGACCTGCATCTGAACCCTGCCTGGACCTGCCATTTACTCCAGTTGGAGTTGGGGTTGCTTTTGAAGCTAGGGCCGGCTGCTGTGGCATGAACTGCGTTACACGAAACGGCGTGTTGATGCCAGTTGAATGAACAAACATAAAACGAGGCGAGACAACAACAACAAGAACTGAAGAACCTGAAGTCGTTGTCGTATAACTTGCACGATAACGACAACTTTAAAATACGCTAACATAAACTTAATACTAAGGAAAATGCCAAATGTATTTGAATTTGTTTTTGTTACTAATATTTAAAAATGAAATAAGATTAAAGCGTAATAAAAATAGCTTAAACTAACATTATTTCGATAAACTATTTAATGATATGATTCCTTCTATTAAACGATTTTTGTTAATGTAAAAAGTATATTAATTTTTTGTTGATGATATATAATAATTAATTTTGTATATAATAAATTTTGACTAAAAATATAATTTTAAATTATTTTGTGTGCCTTAAAATCTTTTTTTTTAAAACAAGATGACAAGCAACTTTTATGTATTGTACAAAGTCGCCCCAATTTATTGCTCCATTTTTAAGCGTATGAAGTTATCTTTTGAATTTTTTTTTTAACTCATGTTTGACTTATTTACAAAAATCGGCTGGCAACAAAATATCGTGCCTCACAAAGCAGCATATAGCAAATGGACACCACACATCAAAGGCTATGTAAAAATTGTTGTGCTGAATAAAAAAAAATAAGTTGAAAAAGAAAAAACGAAAGACTTAAGGCACAAACTTGAGCTAGCATAAGTGCATGAGCTAGTGCACATTTGTGTGCGTGTGTGTGTGTGTGTGTGTGTTTTTGTTTCAAAGAATGAGTACGTGTATTTAAGCCCGGTTTAGAATCAGCGCTCGTTGCCCCACAGACATTCCGATGCAGCAGGTGTTTAGCATAAGTAATTGATATTCTACACACAATCACTGCGAGGCAGCGTCAGCAGCAGCAGCAACTTGACGTGCTATGGGTGCAACATCAGCAGCAACAAATTAAATGAAGCAACTTGAAATTGCAAAAGCAAACTCAAAGTCAATTTGGCCCAAGCAGATGGAAATGAAGTTCGAATTGGAATTGGAGTTGTTTTTGTTTTTTATGTTCTTAGTTGGAAGTTGAAAGCAGAACTTGATGTTGCAATAAGTTGAAACATTAAATTAACATGCCCCAATGAAATGCTGAAATCATTTTACATTTCACATCCAATGACCAGCCAACGCCTCAAATGCTGAAGGTCTATCTTACATCATTATTTATGATTATTAATATGAATTTACATAAACGCTGAAAACGCGAGCAAAACTTCACACAAATCAGAAGCTTATTGATACCATTTAGCTGGTGTTCCATTATTATTGTTATGATAATTATTATTCAGTCAGATAGCCCAGACAAATAAACAATAACAACAACAACACCCTCTTGACTAAGTGACCGCTTGGCGTCAGTCGGCTGTTTTTAAAGTTGTTGCTTTGAGTTTTGCATTTGAAGCCGCAGACTCTTCGAGTCCCAATCGTGCGCCATAAGTTTACTTAGTAATTTATTTAAATTTTTCACTTAAGTTTAACATAAAAATCGAAACGCCTAAACAAATGCCAGTCTGTCGAGACGTTAGACGCGTTATAGATAGATAGCCGTGCAATGCAATGTATCTTTATTTCTTTATTGTTGCCACAGAGGCGTACAAAAAAATCAAAGGGGGTTAATCAAAAGAGGCAAAAACCGTTAAGAATTTACTTGATCTTTTGCCATATTGTTGACAAAACAATTAATAATATTTAAAGCTGCGTTTGAAAGAAATATTATAGGTTCATACTAAAAGATATAATTTTAGTATTGGGAAAACCGTAACATAAGCTTAACAAACTTGTGTTTTTGTATATAGTTATAACAATAGTTTCTTAAGAGATTTAATGCAAACACTATTTTTTTAAATATTCTTTTTAGATTTCGTTAAATGTTAAGTGGGATTAGAATAGAAAAAGCAATATATAAGTATATATATTATTATTTAAAACATATTTTTATAGATAAATGTAAGTATATTTATGTTATATAACTAATGTTGAGCTGAAATAAAAGTATAAAGCTTAGCCCCCCCCCCTCTGCAACGGACTTAAACTATGCCACTGGCTTGCATTGACGTTTTTAAATATCGCTTGCCAAATGAAAAATTACATATCTGCATTGAGCCCAGTTGAGAAAAAATAAAAGAGAAACAAGCTAAATGAAAACCCAACGCCTACATGAGACAACTGAATCAAGTCACCTTAGCTCGACTCGACGCGACTCAAAACTAAAACCAAAACCGATTTTGAACATAAATAACAACAGCAACAATAGCTTGGTTACTCGGTCCTGAGACGGTCAAAAAACATTTTGGCATTGACTTGACGAGTGCGGCAAGCAATTAATGCAAAAGGTCAGCCCAATGTCTTGTGGTGAGTTCTTTATTTTTTTTTTTATTTGACTGCAATGGCAGCTGTGACGATGGTGGCAACACCGGTAACACTGAGTACGCGGGGTATCTTGAAAAACCTGTAAAAAACGATCTCGACAAACGAGGGCCCGAGGCTAGTTAAATATGTTTCTTGCATGCAACTTGAGTGCCAGTTGTGGTCAGTTATGATTGTTGTTTGTTGTTTTTTATTTTTGTTTTTGTGTGACACGGCAAGCATTTAATTATAATGTATTCAAGCTTTGCAAATCGTTATAATTGCCATTGCGAAGCCTTCATAACAAAGCCTGAGCCGATTAAAGAGCGATGGCGAAAGAGAAGGCTTCTTTTTTTTGGTTAATTTCGGTTAGGTATTGTCAATTTTTTGGGAATTTATTAGAGTAAAGTGCGCCATTTCTCTAGATAACTCTCTCTCTCTCTCTCTTGCTTTCATTCTTTCTCTCTACTTTTATCTGTTGGTGCTCATCATTAGGCTCGAGTGCACCAAATGGTTTCATGTGTGTGTGTGATTGTGTGTGACCTTTTCCTGTTTTGATTACCAAATTCTACCGAAATGTCCTTTTTGTATTTGCCTTTTCCCTTTTTGTTTACTTTCAAATTGCATGAATCACGACTGAAAATGATTCGCATTTGCCGTTAAGTAGCCAGCGGCAGTCGAAACCAAATTTCCATTGAACCTTTTTTCTTTGAATATGCCCTAGAAAAAAGAGAATTATTGAATGGGCTGGGTAGACTTGAAATGTGACTAGGCGTTAGTGCGAAACAGAGTAAAAGTAAAAAGTTAACTTAACATTTCGTTTATTTAATATTTTCTTAATGTTGTTCATCTAATTTTGTTATTGTAACTATTTTTAAATCTCATTTTTCAATTATGATTTGAATATTTTATAGCCTTTAAGTGGGTTAATTAATGTTATAGTAAAATTTGTAATATTTTGTTACTGTTTTTTTTTTTTTGAATCTTGAGTTTTGTTCAAAAGTTTTTTTTTTTGTTTTGTTTCCTATGCAGGGTATCTTTCGAGTCGTTTTGCATTCGCTTATCTTGCTTTTTGATGACTCAACAGAAAATAATACTTTGAGAAGAAATGTTTCTTCAACATTTTTCAGGCATTTTCATTAGGCATTCGCGATGATGGCAATCAGTTGTCCTCTGTTCTGTGTCCTGGGTTCGCTTTGGGTCATTCAGCCGCAACAGGATAGCACAGGCCACATACTACATATAGCCTTGACTTCCGCTTTGCGATTCCTTAAACGTATTCCAATGATATGCTCATTATGATATTCCTGTTCTTCGCTGCCTCTCCCTTCCCCCTTCTCATTCTGCCCGTTATATGGCTCACTTAGTGCCGGAAGTGTTCGTGATCTGTTACCAGGGTATTAACATTTGTATATTGTATGTGTGTGTGTGTGTGGCACATCACTTTCGTAATAAGTGTTAAGTCATTTTTAGTCTGATTTTTTTTTTTCTATTTTGGCTAGAAGAAGAAAACATTTATTGCCTCTTGCCTCAAAAAAAGTGCAAAAGTTGGCTTCAATGTATGTACATAATATTAAATATTATTTCAGATTGATTTTTATGAACTATTTATGATGATAGTTTTTTACAATCGAGAGGGTTTGCCCTAAGACTAACTTACATGCAACAAGTACAGTAGTGTCTAAGTACAGTGTCTTATTTCCGTTCTTAAATCATGGTTCTTGTGTAAATAGATCAAGTCGGATGAATGGATTCTGGCATCAACAATATTCAAAGCTTCGATTTAAATTCCTTGAAAAAAACCGCTCAATTACCAACTTTACTTGACATAAAGTCAGTTCTATTTGTTTGTTGAGTAGGTTTTTTTTTTATCGAATATCGAAACTGCAAAAATTCAATTTTAGCGCGTTTAAAGCATAACAAATTTATATTTTCCATAATAACTAAACGTTGTAATTTGTCGAAACTCGCAAACTGTATACCAAATCAACTTTGTTTTTTTCTTTTTCCACAATTTGACACATTGTCATTTATTATTCTTCGACATATTTATTATAGCTCATGTCCCTGAACCTTCCCTTCAAATAGTAAATTCCATTCGCTCTACTTGCCTGCTTTTGTATTGTTTCATTGATCCGTTTATAAATATAGTACTATGTAGCTGATACATGGTGTGTTTTTATTTTTATATATTATTAGTCGAGTCGTGATTGCTGACAATGTTCCCATCCCCTTAGTCAGTGCATTTGAATCAATTTAACTGCCTGCCCCCACCCCCCGTACAATCGCCTCGTTAACAGCATGAAACGCATAAAATGCTTAGCAATTTTCTGACCATTTGCAATGCCGAGTCAACATTCTTGCCTCTAAAAGCCGACTCACACATTGATGTTTGGCCAATCAATTAGGATGTTAGAGGCATGTTCGCATCGAACGGTAGAGGAGGGGTTGGGTTGGCTAGGCTAGGGTAGGGTAGGGTAGGGCAGGTGTGCCAATGTTCCGACCCTATTTTTCAACACTCGCCAATAATCCAAGCTAACTAACAATGTGTGTGCCGCATGCCACAAAATGTGTGCAGGGTCTGTAACAAAAGGTGTGTTCAAGAGAGCGCAAGAATCAAACCCTACTCCATCTCCACCCCCCCCCAAAATAACCAATTGATTGAGTGACATACTATATACATAAACATTTATTTAGTTATCTTTGCTGGTCATTTTTTATTGTTAGTTGTTTTTATATATTGTTTTTTCCCTGGGATTTTATGCTAAGTAGCTCAAAGGAATGGTTATCTCTCCCTACCCACCCCCCCCCCTCTCTCTCTCTCGCTCTCTCTCTCTCTCTGGCTGTCTTCGTATGGTTTTAGGCTCATATAAATTAGGCTACCTGACTTACATTTTCATCGTTTGGGGTTTTTTTTTTTTATTTCGGATTCCATATTTATCACAGCTTTTTATCAAGTGACACAACAAGGAGACATCATTTCCGTTCGCTCTCTCTCTCTCTCTCCTCTTTTACAGCCCTAGACGGGAAAAGGTAGGGGCGTGGCACAATGCTGTTTTGTTGTGATAAGAAAACAACCGCAGCGACAAAGCGAAGGCAATCGGCAAACAACAATGAAAATTCATTGGTAATAAATTAAGAATTGTTTTTAAACAACTTAATCGAATTTGCGTTTTCTGATTGACTTGCCCTGTCTTCTATACGTTCTATATATCTTTAAATATATATAGGTAAATATAAAAAAAAAAATGTAAAATGAGCGAGGGAAGCTTTCATTGTTTCGAATGCATATACATATAATTATTTTTCACTGAAAACGTTTTAAACACTTTAAAAACAAAACTTTGTACATCATTTTATGCTTAAAGTAAAGAGAACTGTTATTAATGTATATATAAACTTATAACTTAATAGAAGTTTTCAATATTTTAATAGGATTCTTAAGCGGAAATGTAGTTAATTCAAGAAAAGCTCAGTCAATGTGATCTGAATTTAAAAATGCTCAAAATTCTGGATCTTAAGGTTCGAATATCGAAAAAAAGACCTGACTGGAATTATTTGGATTGAAATAAACTAAAAAACCTTTGAGAAAGCATATATTGCATTTATTAATAAAATCTTTTGGTAGCATATAACTGAAATATTGCGACTTATATAAAATAAGTTATTTGTTAAAACAATAAAATCTATATTAACATTTAAATGTATTAATCAACAAACTATCAGCAAATTTTCGAACAAAAAATGTCTAGCCTAAAGCCTAAGCCTAAGCGTAATAAGAGAAGCAGATTAATTTGAATTCATAGTCTTTGATCAGCCCTCGCAAAAAACTGTTGCAATGCCATCTTAATGCTTGGTATTTTTATGCGTTCGCCTTTTGGCCTTTGAGTTTGACATAAAAAAACAAACAAAAAAACAACAAAGTGCCGCTGCATGAGCAAAGGAGGGGGGAGGGGGTGGTTGTTGGTTTTGTACTTCTGGAGTTCTGCTCCCAAATGCGTTTCTGTTGTTGTTGGAACACAATACAATTTTTATGACGCAAGTGCCTCGTAAAATGGCATTTGCTCTTGTTTCTTGTTATGTTCGTAGTTGTTGTTGTTGTTATTGTCGCCTGGCATTGTCCTTGTGACTTTTGTGCGAGCAACAAAAATTGTACGTATTTGTGTCTAATGGAGAGCCGTTTGCTGCCGCCGTACAAGCTTCATAAACTTACTCACCCCAACTCTCCCTTTCCACCTCTTATCAGCTGACACCTACACATACACACACAAACACATACACATACACACACACATATGTGAGGTATTTTTAGCATTCCGATTTACGAGATTTTGGCATTCCGAATTCGGTTGTTTGACAGCTTTGCTCTCGTTTCCCTCGCCTCTTGCTTTCTTACTTGGCAACAAAGACAAGACGTTTGCTGACCAACAACAATATGAGCTGGCCAAGTGAAAGTAATAATCAACATTTCAAAGAGAGCAACAACCATTTTTTTTTTGAAACAAGCATTATAAAATCATAGCGCCAAAATTACACATGTTTTGTTGTTGCTATTTATGTTTGTAATTATTGTTGTTGATGTATGCTGAAAAAACAAGAATGTTTATTGTATGTTTTTCTCTGTGTAACAGCCTACAAGCCTACAAAAAAAAAGAAAACATAAAGTTGGTTCATAAATAACTTAAACAAGATCAGAAGACAGATCTAATTGATTGTTCGGAATTGTAAATGGATTGTTAACTAATTCGAAAGTCGATCAATAACAATATCTAGTTTTTATTAATAATTTTCTTGTTTATTCGAAATATTTACAACTTTGATATGTTTTCATTTTTTTTCATTGCAAACTTACATGCCGATTTTTTAATTAAAAAAATTTGTTTAAAAATATTTATTAGGATATCAAAACAAAAAAAAAAAAAAACTGAAACTTCGAAAAATTTTAATAGTAATTATATATATCTATTTGAAAACTTCTTTAGGTCTTAAGCTTTAAGCATAATATGACAAAATTGACGTAACATGCCTTCTACGTCTCTGTATGACTTAATAGTTTAACGTATTTACTTTTAATTGGTATTATAGGCGCCTCTACTCAGTATCCTATAACTGAGTTTCGTATATGGTAAATCACCACAAAACAAGTCGAAGTCGAAGTCGAACAAAGGCAAAAGGCAAACAACATAAATGCGCGTGCGTTGCCAACGTTGCTGTCAGTCAAGTGTTGCAGTTGGAGTTTGAGTTGGAGTCGGTGTCCGACGCCAGTTCAGGTAGTCATGAATGAAGGAACTTGCGTGTGTGTGTGTGTGCGATGTCTTCATTGAAGCAATAACAACAACAACAGCCACGACGTGTGGGCAGTTGGCTGCCGTTTTTCGCGCACCAAAACAAAAAAAACAACAACAGCACAATTCAATACGAAGCGAACTTCGAGCACGCGCACGACTGGCGAGCGACGCGCGCATTTTGCCAGGATCGTGATATACCGATAGAGAGCGTGCAAAGTGCACGAGGAGAGAGAGAGAGAGAGAGAGAGAGAGAGGGACTGTGCAGTTAACTTTTTGTCAACTTTTTGTATGTGCAAGTGAGTTAGTTGTTGTTGTTGTCCTCGTTATAGTTGTTGCTGCTTAGCCGACTGCTGCATAATTACGTATGCATGAATGAGCGAGAGAGAGAGAGAGAGAGGGATAGAGGGAGAGAGGGAAAGTTAGTCAAAACACCTTCCCATCAATTGCTTTGCTTTTCTTTACTCTTTGTCTTTGACTTGGGATTTTTTTTTTGTTGAGGTTTTTATGTTATGCGACTTGATGTTGTTGTTGTTGTTGTGTTCGTTTGCCAACCTGTAAATGATACAAAATCACACACATACACACACACACACTGATGCTAAAACCAAAAGACTGTGGCTTTTCTGTCTTTTTGCATTTATGCTGCATGTTGCATGTTGCATGTTGATGTTAATGTTGATGTTGTCGCTGGCAACATTCTGTGGCCAGCAAATTGAAGCACCGCAGCCAACTTCTCTTCTTCCCAGCCAGAACCCCCCCCTCCGCACACCACCTATCACTCACTATCTCTCTCTCTCTCTCTCTCTCTCTCTCTCTCTCTCGCTCTGTCTGTTGCATTTGTATGGCTTGCAGCAAATATTCGCCCCTATCGCACATCCATTCCCCAGTTATTCTAGTTGTAGTTATAGTTACTGCACAAAAAAAAACCAGTTATAATGCACACCCTACCCCTACCCCTACCCCTACCCTGCCACCATTCAACCCTCTTGCGCCATGGTTCCTGTTGCTTTCTATATAAATATATGTATGAAAAGTGATTTCTTTGCATAATATACAACGGTCCCCAAAGTGCACTGAACAAAAAATACTATGACTTTAATTACTCCAAATTTAAAAGGATAATCATATTATTACAGCAAAAGCGTATTTAATTCTGAGCTAAAAAAAATTTAGATCAGAAATAACTTTTTTTTAATCATATTTTTCATTAATGTTGAATTCATATATTACATATTTACATACATATTTTAACAATGTTGCTCACATAATTTATTTTTCTCATAACAAATTTCTCTCAGTGCAGCATCAGTTTGTTTGGGGTCTCCAAGATCCCGATTTATCCAAGCTGGACACTCTTGTTCTTCTTCTTCTTTTTCTGCATCTTCTTCTTCTTGTTCATCGTGAGCTGCTGCTGTTGCCTGATGATGATTGGGTATAATGGGTTTTATGGAGCAGCTGCTGCTGCTTTTGCCTCGCATACATGGGTGTGTGTGTGTGTGTGTGTGTGTGTGTGTGTGTGTGTGTGTGTGTGTGTGTGTGTGGGGATATGTGAATGCTGCCTCGTTTTTTTTTGTTTTGTTGCTAGTTGATTCAAGTTTTGTGGCTCACACCTGTGCTGCCTTTTTCTCTCTCTCCCTTCCTCACTCTCCACTCTTCTCTCTCTATATATCTCTCTCTCTCTCTCTTTCTAACTGTGCCAAAGGCCTGACATTTTGAAATATTGCCATTGATTTGCTCAACCAGCAGAGAGAAAGAGAAAAAGAGAGGGAGAGAATAACTGATTTAGTTTTTTGAATACGATTTTTATTCGACAGAGTCCCATTAGGCAAGCCCCCCACCCCCCTACACACTCTTCCTTGAATTGGTTCCCATGGCAAAGTTTTTTTTTTTTGCTGTTGTTGTTGTTGCTATTGTTTATTTGTTTGTCTTGTGTTTGTTCTACAATTAACAACAACAACAATAACAACAACAGCAGCAATGTTTTAATTTGGGTCAAGCAATTGGCGTCGCCTTGCCACCGTTCATAATTTCCATACACAGCCCCAAACTTCCCCCTTCCATCGCTATAACAAAAAAAATGAACAAAATGTTGTCTTAGCCCAATCACATGCATAAATAAAACTGTTTATTTGTTTATATAAGCGCATAAAAGTCGCATACATATGTTTTACATACATAGTTATATTCGTCTCTTATATTTTATCAGAACCAAACACACACACACACACACACACGAGCATAGAGCCATAACCGAATTTAATTAACATTTTCGGCACGCATAAATTGTAAATCTTTTAGCATAAGCATAAAATTCTCTCTCTCGCATACAGCAGCAAGAGCAAGAGCAAGAGAGAAACATAACGCAAAGAGACAGCAACAAATCGATCATGTTAAGAGAGTTTTTGTGCAGGCAACTGGTTCGTTCGATCACAAAGAGGCTTGCATGTTTGAGATTGAGTTCGATGTTCAATCTGTGGTGTGCGACATGCATGATTGAGTCTTGTGCGTTTATTGTTGTTGTTGTCGCTTAACACTTGTCTAAGCAACTAACATCTCTTTGTTATTGTTGTTTTTGTTGTGTTTATTATGCTCGCATCGTTTAGATCGTAAGTGATGAAAATTATATAGCCTTTGAGCAGAGCGATAGGATAAGAAAATACCACAAACTAAGTAGAAGAATAGCTTTATATGTACTTAAAACTGATGCGAAGTGGAAACTGAGAATTATAATTGTGATATAACAGTCGAACTTCGATATGACGAACCTGTTTTTTATATCGAAATCAGTTACAGAACTCTGCAATTTGGTTCAATCAGGAACCTTTTCTATATTACGAATTTTGCTCTACGATATAACGAAGTAATTTCTTATCTGCTTGAGGTTCGTTGTATGGAAGTTCGACTGTATATGAATTGAATTTTGCAACTTTATTATTTTCAATCATTAGGTTTTATAATATATGTATATAAAAAGATAATGAATGAATAAATCAGAAAAAAAGATTTTAACGTTTATCGATTAATATCGATAATATCGTTTACAATATATTCATGCAGAAAAATTCAAACTATTTTTGTTTTAATTTTCAAAATAATTCTGTTATCTTTTTAGTTCAACAAGTATTTTGTATCATTTTGTAGAGTTTCAGGAGAATTTCGATTTGGGCTCATAAAATTTTTTGTTGCTTTAAGAATGACGAATTTTATTTTTTAATATTTATTTTTGAGCACGTAGAGCATAAGTTTGACTTGAAATTTGCATTAAAAGATTTTTAATATTTTATAATTATATTTTAATTTTTTTTTCTTCTACTTAAAGTTTTTCTTTAAAATATTATCGTTGAGACAATTTTACAGTACACACTCACACGATGGAAAATTCTGTGCTTGCCCCCAAAACACACACACAAACACACTTACTTGCAACAACATTCAATATTCAACTCGTGCTTTCAGCTGAATTCTACCCAACCAAAAAAAGTACATATTATTTGAATTGATTTTGTTGTATGTTTGCTTATCCCCACCCTCCCTCCCTCCCCCACCTTACAATCCAACACCTCCTTCTTGAATCAAGTGTTGACCACTTCAGTTAGGCAAAGAGTCAGAAGAGGTTTTTTTTTTGCTTAGTCCAGATTTAAGTTCAGAGAAGAAGACGAAGAAGTGTTTGCCTTTGGGCCAAAGTGAAGTCTTGTGGGTCTGTATACATACATATATATAGATATAAGTATGTGTATATAAATATAGTATATGTATATATTCCCAATATCGAACTCTCACCTGTTAGAATGCTTATTTTGGTTGCATTTTTAAAATTAATATTTGGATTTTAATTAGCAAGAAATTTACATTGGGGCTTTTGCCTTTCTGTTTACATTAGAGCCAGGCGGGTAGCACAGGTGTGTACATCTGTGTGTGTGTGTGTGTATATTTAATTAGTGTAAACACACACACACACACAGTCACATCAATTGGCAGCGGTAAATTGGTAGTGAAAAGGTGGTGAAGAGTGGAAAGAGGGGCGAGTCTGCCCCATCAAATATGCAGCATTTGCTTAGCTACAAATTTAATTTCGTTCTCCCTCAAATCGCATACGAAATGCAATTTTCGCATAATGAGACGCACACAAACAATGTTTATGTGTATATATTTATTTATCGTTTGGCAACATACGAAAAAAAAATAAATTATTGTTTATGTTGCACAAAACAACAAAAGGCCAACAATGCGCTTTGGGCTAACTACAAATAATAATCATAATATTGTAAACAATTTACAAGAATTTTCCTTAATATATACTTGATATTGTTACATATGGTTGCTGACCCCCCCCCACCACCACCAACACACACAATATAAACAATGACAACCCTTTTGCTTGGGGCGCCAGCACACTTAACTCTCTTCGGTTGGCAGCGAACATGTTGCAACTGACGCTGTTAAGTTAACAGCGCGGACGGTTGTGTTAACTAAGCAAACTGTTAAGGCAAAGTACCAAAAGTAATTTATTTTTGTGTCTAAATAACGTGAAAATCGATAACGAAATTTAAATTAACTTGACATGAATTTTAATACCATTAAATGAATACAATATGTTCATGAATAATGAATGTGAATTAAATTTATTTAGGTTTGATAAATAGGTTTTTGTGTTGTTGTTTTTTGATAATTGCATTGCATTTAGTTTGGTGATTAGTTGTAATCCAAATAATAACTGTGCATTAAATTGTCAATATTTGAGTGGATTTAATTGAAAAATGTTGCATAAATTACATAATTCATATAAATCCAATCGTTCGAAGGAAGGGTTGATTTTTGAATTCAAATAATACTTTATATAGCGATAAGTTAACAAAATTAAAAGATTCAACATTCAAATACTTTGTTATATACAATATTCGTACTCTTCTATATGTATATAGAATGGATTTTTGATTGAACCAAAATCGAATTCAATATGCTTTTGTTCGGTATACTGAAGTATTAAATATAAATTATTTATTTTTTTGGCAGAACTTTAATTAAATGTTGACCATTTGCATAGATATTAGAATTGCTCAAGCTGCTTTCAGGCATTGCCTGAATTAAAAAAGAAAAAAAAAATGTCGCCAAAAACATGGCACAAAGAGAGAGAGAGAGATGCGAGAGAAAAAAAGGCAACCCTGACCGCCAAAAATAATAGCAAAATCTACAGCTAACGGTAAACGGGTGCATTACTGTAAAAAGAAGGACGCCGCGACGTGTTATAATTCAAATAATAAATTCCACTTTAACGGTCTTCTCTTTTAGCTCGAGTTAATGGCTAACAAATGGCCTTGTTGTCGTTGTCCTTCTGGTGAAATGCAGACGAAAATGTGGAAAAAGGAGAGTGGGCAGGGGGCAGGGGGTAGCAGTTAAAGGGTGGCTTAAACCACAAACGACTCGAAATCGATTTAGCCAAGTAAAATCAATAAAATTTATAAAGTCATATAAAATTGTAAAAAAAAAAAAAAAAAAAAAATAACAAGGAAAAAAAAAAATAAAATAAATAAATTTATCACATCAGGATGGTGGCAATCAAATGTGGTAGATTGGGGTGGGGGAGTTACGAGTTTGAAATCAAGCAGACTGGCTTCATTCAGTAAGTCAATCACTCCATCATTCAAACATTCATTCAGTCAGAGTCAAAAGCCGTCCAGCATCTTCTCATGTTTGTTGCACACAAATGCTGCTCGGATTTTTTAATGTGTTGAGGCAGTTGGGTGAGGGGGGGGGTTGGTTGGCATAGAAACACACCCTTTACACCAAGGGGCTACACCCCCGTCCCAACAAACTATGTCTGCAACGCAACCGGCACTTATTGAAGCTGGCAGATTTATTGGAATTTTAAAATTCCTTTGTTAGTCAACAACAGAGTCGCGACTCTCCCCACCTACCCCCCCCCCAACCCAATCCGCTTTCACTCTCTCTGCATGCAATCTAATAAACGCCAAAAATATAAAAGACGAAGAAGAAGAAGAAGAAAACCCCAAGCACACATTCAAAATAGAATTTTTCGCTGTGCGTTCAACTCGAACGCTGAGGGACGGATGCTGTGTGGCTCAGCGGGTGGCACAGCATAATTACAGTGGGGGCATGTCGATAATCATGAGGCGATATTACATACACATACATTCTCGTCTATACTATACTATACTACTTTATAGTAGAAGTACTGCTTAGCCCCTAATATATATGCAAAGACCATTTGAACAACTTATCGTCCAATTAGCATAAGCATCTTTTACTAAGTGAAGTAATCGAATTTTCTTAACGATAAAAGCCAAGCAACAATTTTAAAGACCCAAAGAAAATGGAGAGTTTGTTGGGGGGTGTAAAGTACAGCTGGGGAACTTTTATGTTAAACTACATTTAAAAAGTAAAATACGTAAGATTAAAGTTATGCAAAAGATTTTCTATGAAAGCCAAGGAATCAGCTTCAAACCCATAGATGATTACATGTATTCTATCGATAACATCATTTGTGTCTATAAAATCGATTAAGATCGATTTAGTTTTTCAAGTTAATTCAATTCCGTCAATATGCAAAACATACTCAATTGGGTTTTTGCTCGCGAATCGATGCGAAAATTTTTGCTTTTGCCTTACATTCATATATACATATACATATATATATATATATATATATATATATATATATATATATACACTCAACAGATGTCGGCTGCGCTTTACACATGAATATAAAAATAAAAAAAATTCAATAAAATTAAACAAAAAATGGCAGCAAAAACAAAATGGCAGCCTCGTAAACAACTCGCTAAACGCTTTGGCGCTCATTTCGCAGCCGTTGCTTAATTTTTTATTTTTTACCCGTCCTTCAGCCCGCCACACCCTTTATTTTTGCTGCTGCTGCTGCTTGAGGCTCCCCGGGCACAAGTGAAAGTTCAACGGGACAATACGTGGGTGGCTTTTGGCTGGTGCTGCTGCTGTTGCTGTTTGGGATTTTAAACTGTGATCGGGTTTGTTGCAGGGGCGCCTCTTTGGCTGCCACGCATACGCCGCACTTCGCACACATTTTCTCTCCAACCACAGTGCCACCCTTCGGATTCCCATCTTTTTTTTCTCGCCTGTTTTACGTTTTTTTTATTTTTTTTTTTGGCATCAGAGATTTTCCGAGCATTCGGAGATGTTTTTGTTGAGTGTTTTGGGCATCGCTAAAGGAAAAAAAAAAACAAAAAGTAAAAGGCGCGCACACATTAAATTATGAAAAAATAAAATATGAGATGCGGCGCCAGCGTTTTGGCCGCCCTTATAGCCCCTTCAAGCAGAGCTAGCTACCCTGCCTCGACCCATCAAAAGGTCGTCGGCTGGGCAAAGCCATTGAATGAATAACTTGACTTCAACGATAACTTAATGAGCACAAAACGCAAAGCACAATACAGAATCCAGTCGAAATATATTAAGGGGCATACATATGTTTATATAGGTATATATATACAGATCAGGTGAAATAAAACTTTTCCGGAAAGAGATAGAAATAAATAGTTATGAAACATATTTAATATAACTTTCAAATTAAAACTTTGTGTATTTATTTTCTTAGCGCTTTGCTGAATCGGATTTTTGCTGCTGTTCTCGCCTTCCTCTATTAATTTTTTGTCTTTTTTCTCTCCTTTTTTTTTTTTTTTGCATTTCTTGTTGAAGCAAAGAAATTGATAATAGCTGCTGTAAGGGGGGGTTGCATGCAAATTGCTAAGCTCAGGCGGTTGAGTGGAATGGTAGGGGAGGGGCAAACAGCAAGCGAGCCTAATGAGGCACAGAGTTGGTAATTAGGGCAAAAGGTAGATCCAAGTAAACATTCTTAACACTTCATATTTATTGCCCGAAAGCGAGAAAATTTTAAATAATATAAGCAAAAGTACAGTCTTTACTGAATAAAGAGTATCAGTTTTGCGGTCAAATCTGTTAACAGGTTTATATAGATATATTCACACTAGTTTATCCAGGCAAGATATTAGAATACTCGGCATTTTGCTCTAGGCTTAAACAAATCTTAAGGCTCTTTATTTTGGTATTTTGTATTTTTTTTTTAATTTTTGTGCTTTTTACGAGCAGTTTAGCATAGTTTTTCGTTCAGTTCTCTTTTAAAGCATATTTTCTCATTATTTGTTTGACTTTTGCTTAGAGCCTTGAACAAATTTGTTGCCATATTATTAGTTTTCGCCTCAAAATTTTGGCCAAGAACTGCCTGAACGGAAATTTAATTTCGAAAAATCAACTCGGCATTGAGAAAGCAAATGAAATTATAATTAATAACAGCAGATAGTATAATGATAAAAGCTAATCATAAATGTTGAAATTAGCAAGTTAAATTGCACTCATTTTTAAGCATATGTCTGCGTACTAATATATATGAAGTATCGATGTTTGAATATCGATTTATCTTTTGTATCACCACTGTACTATTATTCATATTGATCTTCAGTTCTCGAATATAGTTTGTCTAAGTAACAACTCCCAGCTGCGCTTACTCTACAAGAGAGATATACTCTAACAATAAAGGAAATCGTAGTATTGAATAAAATGACTTTAAACTTATTTTGATTGTAAGTTTTGGTAAGTTTACGTTTCTTATAAAGTTTTCTTCAAAGTTGTTGTTGATTCAAGATAGTTTTTCCACTTACTTACCATACTTTTCATTTGCTGAGATTTCTGTTCGTTTCACCACTTATCGATCGAAACTTTTTCTTGTTCTTATTCACTCTTTTTCCATCAATTCAATTCACAATGGCTGATAGAGTGAATACTGTTAACCTTAGACTAACAGGGTTGGGAGCTTAACCTTAATTATTGGCTTGGGCTCTGATCCAACTCTTGTTTCTTAACAAGTTCCATTTACTGTTTATAATTTAACAAAATGCTTTGTGACTTTTGGGGTATTTAGTGTTCGCCTTTTCTAGCCTATTTCTATTCGTCTTTTGTTGTTGTTGCTGTTGCTGTGTGTTTTTCCCAAAAGAGTTTTCAGCCAGCCTTTTCAAATATTTTAGCATATTAATTGTTTTAATTGAAAAGCGCGTGCGCCTTTGAAATAGTTTTAATAATTGAAATAGGCGAGCAATGCAGGCGCCACAAACACACACACACACACGAAGACACCCGCATAAGCACACACACACATATGTTCCCAAACACAAGTACATATTGACGAGCTTTAATTGTTTCTGCCATTATTAATAATAATTTACCAAAAATATATATACAAAATTGTATTATTTTTTGGCAACGACGCTTTGATAGCTTCATTAGCTAACGCTGTTTTTTTTGTTGCTGTTGCCACACCCAGTGCTTGCCACATGATGAAGCATAAAGCAACAGCGGCACGCGTCTCATTTAAAAGTCATTACGCTTAATAAAAAAAAAAAGTAACAACAAAATATAATATGTAATAAAAAAAAAAAACACCATCATCAATTGTTACGCCTAAAGGTTTTAATGGAGGGCGTTTGCTTTATGGCCATTGTCGCATAAATCAATTGAATTTTTTTATAACAAATAAAATAAAATTTGAATTTTGTTGCCAGTCGTTATGCTTGTTGTTGTTGTTTGTCGGTTTTTTTAATTGCATGGCTGCATAGTAATAAATATTTGTATACTATAAGCATATTTAAACATTTATTTATGCTTCACGCAAACATTTAAAAACAAAAAATATTTTAAATACTCATTAATTTATTTGCCCAATCGAAAATTGCGACAATGACGTGTTGCGTGTTCAAAAGTTCAAAAACGTTTGCGTTTATGAATGAAGATTGAAGGAAAAAAAAGGTGCTCTAAGATATGCTTTGGATTTGAAATAACAGCTGTAAGCCACAAGAATGGGCCTGAAATCTTCTTTGTAAGGCCATAACTTATTAAAAAACATAAGTCAAAAACTTGGAATAGTTAACATTATTTATTTTTAAACCCTGAGCCCATAAAATAGGTAAAAAGGGTATAATGGTTTTGTGCAAAAGTATGTAACAGGCAGAAGGAAGCATCTCCGACCCCATAAAGTATATATATTCTTGATCAGCATCAATAGCCGAGTCGATATAGCCATGTCCGTCTGTCCGTCCGTCTGTCCGTCTGTCCGTCTGTATGAACGCGTGGATCTCAGAGACTACAAGAGCTAGAGACTTCAGATTTTGGATATAAGTTCTCCTATACCATGAGCAGAACAAGTTTTCTTCAAATTATCGATAACTATTCTGGTTTCCGATATACACATGGAATCGATTACAAAAAACATCGAATTTGGAAAATGTAAAAATGAGGGTTAAAATAATGACTAACGATAGAACTTTTCTGTAAATTTCGTCCAAATTGGTTAAGAAACACCGGAGATATCGAATTGAATCGATTGAAGTTTAGTCTGTATGCAGTAGTGCATTCACTTTTATACCCCGAGCCCATGAAATAGTTTTGTGACTTTAGGTTTCAAACATAAGCTCTCTTATAACATTATTATGTTTTATAAATAAAAGCATAAACAAACACACAGAGCTAAAGGAGCTATAGATTATGCGAATATTTGGATTTACATTTAACTAGCAAAATTACTCAGATTGCATTAAAAAAGTTAAGCAGCAACTGAAAAGGCTCACAAATTGGCTGCTTAAATGGCAAGTCATTTGTTTTTTGTTGTTGTTGAAGCTGAATGCTGAAAGCTGAAAGCTAAAAGAAAACGCGCCCAGCTCTCAGCTTGATAAATGCCTAACCCTAGAGAAGTTAAGACCTTAAGGCCAGCGCCCACATATCATAGTACTTTACGGTTTGGTGTTTGCCATAATGACAGCAAAGACAAGGACGTGAATGAGAATGCGAATGCGAATAAGGACTTGGACTAGGACTATAACTGAAACTAAAACTAACAAAACGATGACCATAATGTTGTTTGATGTTGATAATGATGATGAAACGGAGACGGAAAGACAGACTTGACACTCGCAAATGCTGTTGATCAGCGTTAAACACACACACACATACGCACCCTAAAAGCAACGTTCATTTGTCTAACATTCCCTCTTAACCCCCTTACCAACCCTTTCCAACTCCTCGCTTTATCAATCCTTACTGTAAGTCTTCGCATGTTTTGGGCGGCACAGTTAAGCACAGACATACACACATACAGATATGACACACCCACACACACCCACATACACACATAGACACAGCGACAGGACGCCTATCATCAGTCGTGTTACGCCCATTTTGTACGCCCACTTTCACAGCCAGTTCAGGCCGCGCGTCAGCAGCTACAAAATATTTACAATGAAAAATGTCAGCAGGTATTTATTTTTATGGGGCAACATTCGTCAGTCTTATTGTTAGCTCAGGCGGGCAATGAAAGTCTCGTGGAAAGAGGGTCGTTAAGAGGCGAGAGGAGGGATGGACGGACGGACGGACGGACGGAATGGGTGTGAATGTGGGTTAAGCGTTGAGAGCGAGAGTGTTTTGTGTTTTAACAAAACACCACAAATAATCAACGAACATTTTTTCGTAACATTTTTCGCGAAACAGCATTCGAGTTAGTCGATATACTCAATATACAGGAAGTATTTGAAGAGTAGAAAATGGAAACTTGTGAAGTAGTCGGAAAAGCGCGCTGTCTGTTTAAATATTGTTTTATGGCATGTATGAAAATTTGACGGCACCTTGCAACCATTTCAACATATTTTATGATATTTGATTAATTCGATTTTTTCCGTTTTTTTTTTTGTAATTTGAAGTGATAATCCTTACATAATCAATATTTTTCTACCACAAATTGTTTTTTCGTAGTTCAGCATTTTCTTTTGATTTTTGTTTTTAATTATTGTAAAAATAAAAAAAGCGAAAACGCTTTATGGAACATGACGCAGAGTTGCAGCTGTGTTTGGTACTTTGGCATTGGAATTGGCCGCCATGTTATGAATATTTATTTTATCTCTCATATTAACCGACTGTAAAATACCTTGCAACACTTTGCCTTTAATGGGCGTTAAAGGGCCGTTTGGCGTGGTCGTGGCCATGCAAATCTTTTGAAGGCATTACCAGCTATCTTTCCACCAAATTTGGTGAGTCTACGTGAAGATCTGTGCAAGATATATGCATTCCCGCACAGGTCTGGGAGCTAGAGGTGTGGGCGAGGCATTCTTTGATGCAGAACTTTAGGGAAGGTCGCCAACTATCTGCCTACCAATTTTGGTAACTCAAGCTGTTAAAATGTGGATAATATGTGTGTTTTTTTTATCGACTGCACGTCGAGGTTTATCGACTTGTTATCGATATAACGACCCTATATTGCAACTATGGCTGACGCCGACAAGGACCAACATATTTGCAAAGTTTCAGGTCCTTAGGTTTAAGGAAGAAACGAACAAACGCGCGTTCATACGGGAAGACAATGCACAAAACCAATATACTCTTAACTTCCGGTAAAAGAGTATTAATACAAGCCTCAGTCAACACACACACACGCACACACACACTAATACACCCAGCCAATGACTAATAGTTGTATATTTTATTAATATTTGTCTCGCTGACTCGCTTTCGGCAGCATATTAAAGAGCTGCCAAGCCGTCGTGACTAAAGAGTGTACAAGGTGGGAGGGTAAGGAAAGGGTCGGAGGCCTGCTGAGTGGGTACAAAAACACACGCACACGCACACACACATATTAGCAAAGCCTTGCATGCCTTTCGGACAACGGCCATAAAGCCCAAAAACTCTGGCAACACATTTTGCGTGCGTGGCCAAGATATAGTACAAGCAGAAGGGTCGCGCAAGACAGAGAGACAGAGAGAGAGTGAGAGTGCGAGTGAGAAAGTGTGATTTAAGAGTTTCGAGAAGGAAAATGCTGCCATATGTTCTTTTTTTATGTCACTTCCGGTTTTATTTATTTTTATTCACATGCTTTTGTTGTTTTTACACACTCTCAAAGCTGTCAGCGTTTGTTGTTATTTGTTTTTGTTGCATTTGTTATTGCTGCCGTCTAGCTGACGCTTTTGTTTTATCATTAGCAGCCACACTGAGCCGTTAGCCTCAAGCCCCACCCTCTTACAAAACACAATTCATATTTGTCCAAAGGAAAAGCGTTAAAAAGAAACTTCACTTAAAATAAAGTCATTGGCTATATCCATTATTACTAGAACATCTAAGCCGCAGTATAAAATAGTTAAATGGGTTTTGTTAATATCTTTTGTGTGTTTGGCAATCTACTTAAAAACAAGAACAACAACATCTTAACGCCTGCCAAGTTAACTTGAATATATACTATTTATATTTTTATACACTTATTTTGTCATAAAATGTGTAACGCATAGAAGAAAGCATATCCGATCACATCGATAAAGCTAAATCCATCTGTCCGTTTGTTCCCTACCTTAGATTTTGAGCCATCGAGCTGAAACTTTGGTCAAAGTCTTCTTTTGTCTTGCACTTAAATCATGTGTCGAAATCGGCCACATCGGACAAAGCATATGAATTAAAGCTGCTATACAAATGCAAGATCTGTAAAAAGATTTCACCATGAGAAACAAGTGTATATAGTATTTGGCATAACGAATATAGCTTCCATTCTTACTTTCTTTTTTATTGCATTTTGTAGCTTGGGTTACTAAAAACCAGTTCTTTGCCATTTTATAGCTACGTGTTGATTTGTGGTGTGTGTGTGTGCTTGTGTGTATGTGTGTGTGTGTGCATATTTGGCTGACTCATGACCAGCTCCGTTTCCTATGCTATGGTTTTATGGCATTTTTGTAGCAACGTTAGATTTGCTTTTTTCTTTTCTTTCTTTTGGGTAACAATAATGTCGCATTTCATTTCCTTTTTTCCCCATTGATTTTGGGGCTGGGCCCAAGCGCTAATTTAATATAGAAACGGATGCATAATTCGCAAATTCATTTTTCCGCTAACTACCCTTTAATTTGCCGCAGCTGCAGCAATGAGAACTACTCTCTCTCTCTCTCTCTTCTATATATCTCTGGTCACACTCTCTCACACGAATTCGCAAATTGAATAAATAGCAATTTTGTATGCAATGTTTTTCTGTAATTTAAGCTTTATTTTCATTTATATCTGCTCTTCTTCTTGCTTCCACTTGGCATCGCTGCCACCTGAGGTTAAATTTTCATTTATTGTAAAATCCATGCAATATTTTGTCGCTTAATGTCAGCTGAACGATGATCGTTTGGTTGGAGCTGCATGCTTTTGGGTATAGTAAACACTCGATACAGTGAACACTTTAATAGAACGAAAAATACTTTATGCACTTATCACAGTTACCAACTTATGTTAGATACATATAAATAAATGTATTATTCTAAGCTATATATCAACTCGATTGTTAGTATAGTATTCAGGAAATAACTAATGACTTGACAGCCCTAATGCATAGCAAGGCTGGTAAATAATGATTACTAATCATTATAATTCGAAATTATACTTACTATTTAACTTGCTTTGGCAAAGTAATCAATTAATTACGATTATTTTTCTGTAATAGATATCTAAAGTTCTCTTAACCTATTACAAAACTTTACTGTGTGACTAACATGACAACCCTGACTGACTTTATTCATTGTTATAATTGGAAACTTGTTCCGTTTTAAGCTGTCTTTCCTATATCAAATATATTATGAACATGATTTTTAGATCGAATTCTATTGCAGCAGCAGCAGCAGCAAACGCTATTAGCCACATTGATGGCTCCCTTTGGGCTTATAAAGGAAGTACTTTCGAGCATCCACCTGAATATCCTGAGCGCTATGAGCAGCGTAAGCAGCTTCCTTTGACCCTGCCAACCCTCGCACCAACACACACCACCAAACTTCAAGGGGCCTTGTCTCTTGTCTCTCATGTTGTCCTAGGGCAACGAAAAGTGCCATCAACTACTGCTATTAAATAAAACCCCCACTGCACTGCACCACACAAAAGATGATGGAAGAGAGAGAGAGAGAGAGATGATGGAGGGGCTGGGTTGGGTTTCGAAAACGCCAAAGACATAGACAAAGGCAATGGCATAGTTTTTTTTTTTTTGCACGTGTAGTATAACGGTAACTGAGACTGCAAGAGCGTGAGAAACGAGAGAATATAAAGAACCAAAACTACAGAAAAGAGTCTACAAGAGAGAGAGAGAGAGAGAGAGAGAGAGAGAGAGAGAGAGAGAGAGAGAGAGAGAGAGAGAGAGATAGAGATAGAGATAGAGATAGAGAAAGGGGGAGTGCCGTGCCTTCAGATGGATGCGTCGTCGGTATGTGTGTGTGTGTGTATGTGCTTGTGTGTGTGTGTGTGTGTGTGTGTATGTGCTTGTGTGTGTGTGTGTGTGTGTGTGTACTTTTCTCATTTGCTGCTGAATTTTTATTACAAATTTCTTCATGATGATGGGAAACTAACTTTTTTTTTCTTCTTGTCCGCCGTTTTTTTTTTTATTTTATTTTAGTGCCATGGCCAACATCGACGACGATGTCGGCGTCAATGCTAAGGCAGTATAAATAGCCGGCAAAAAGAAAAATCATTGCAATAGGAAATGAAAATGTTGTGGACTGCATGATGAGGAGGGGGGGGGGGGTGAGCCCCATGGCATCTAAAAAGCGAATGAATCGAACGGAGACAGCACAATCAATAGGAAACAGTTTGAGGATATTTAAGCAGGATATTTAATATGTGCACCTTGAGCAAGGCTCACCAAAACTAAAACCACACGACACCCACAAGCCCCACCACCTTGTCACAAAAAACATATAAAAGACTCTATATAAGAAGCCTTATATTGTTTTTTGGCTATTTTCTGCCAATACTAAATATGAAATTGTTGCGAAAAAAAACGACGCATAAATTGTTTTTACTAACCAATTTCGTAGAGATACACTGCAACATTTTGAAAGACGAGACGAATATTAAAAAATAAAAATTTTATTGATTTAATTTGAATATATTTTAAATTATATTGTTGGCGGTAAAAAAGTAAAGCTTTTATTCTTTGAAAATTTAAAAGAAAAAATACTTTTTTTTCCAATACCAAAATTTTTAGATTTGTCTGTGTTGTGAGTCAAAAATTAACGGACTTACTATTACTGATTTATTAAAAATAATTTTGCAATTTATTTTAGATATTTTAAATATATATTTCGTGTTGTTATGCTGTTGGCGTAATAAAGGTTTTATGCTTTTAATTCTTTACTATTCATTATTGAAACGAAAAGATTTCTATGCAAATTTATTCACTTCTATTTATTTCTATTTATAACTTAAGTCTCATAGCCCACGAGCCCAACATAAAAATATAATAGTAAGTACTATATGTATGTATGTATTTACGCATTTTGACTGTCCAAACATAACTAACACAATATCCACTTGCTGCTGTTGTAAGGGCATCTAAATGTTATTTGTGTTATGAAAGCAACTCTAACGCTAAGCCATTTAGTCGTAAGACACTTTCCAATTTGATATCAATAATAGCAAAGAAGCAACAACAAAAAATATTCCAATATCCCTTAAGCTTTCGCTTCGTTGCTTGTTTGCACTCTCTCTCTCTCTCTCTCTCTCTCTCTCTCTCTCTCTCTCTCTCTCTCTAGCTCCCTCTCTCTTTGTTGGTGTTGGTGTCCTTTGGTTGCTTTGCCAAACTCGCTGGCGATTTGGAACGTCTGCTGCTTTTCACTTGTGCATACATATATATATTTCTCTGTATCTTAAAGTGCGCCAGCAACTTGGCTTCAACTATTTATCTTGTTAGCGGAAATCTATTGAAAATGTTTATGTCCTGTGTGTGTGTGTGTGTTTGCTTGAGGCAACCACAAAACAAGCAGATGACACTATTCGAGTGTGCAACAATTTTCAAAGTCGATTCTTGCATTTGGTGGCTATGTCTTTGTTTTTTAAGTGTTTCTTGTTGGTAATTAAGGGTTGGGAACTAAATGTTTAGCATATTTGCCATCTTCATATCCATACTTATATATAAAAATTAATGTCTGTTTATATATCCTTAATAGAATCGAAAACTATGCATTCGATCATGTGATGATCTTTAGCAAAGTTGTTGTGCATGAGCCAACAAAAATTTCTGTCCGGTACGACCAATATTTGCCGTGGCATTTGTGCATTTCATTTTGAGTTGAATTATTTTTCAATACAGCAGGAAAGTGAAGTTACAAATTCTCACATTCTCACAGACAACTAGCCAGTTATTTGGGAGAAATCGAAATAAATTTCTAGAATTCTCGAATTCTGATTTTTTTCGATCGGTTTTTTGTTTCTTTTGTTTTGTGTATTTCATTGTGAGTTGGCAATTCAAAAAGAACAAAAAGTCTACGGCATTTGTAGCTAGCACCAATTATGCCTCCAAAGCAAAAAGCAATTGGCCAATATACACCTCAAGCACGGAAGAAAAGAGCATTTCGAGTCTCTGAATCAGACGAGCAACGAGCATTAAGGGTGGAAAAAATTCGAGTACGTCCCCAAGCGACACGTTCGTCGGAATCATCTGAACAACGAGAAGTGAGGTTAGAAACTGTTCGAATGCGTACTACTCAGTCCCGTTAGACTGAGACAACTGAACACCGGAAAATAAGGCTGCAAAATGATCGAACAAGAAGCGCTCAATCAATCAGCTAATTTAAATCTTGGTGCATTCCATAATGTCTGTAATAATGATGACAGTCTTCACTACAACAGAAAGCATAGACGAAGTGGTGCAAAAAGTTTTCTCAAACATTGCACAGAACTACAAAAATCATCAGTGGCTCGATTCGTGTGCTATATTAGCGACCAAAAACATCGATGTAAATACCATCAACTTAACTATTCAGAATGGATAACCCGAAGAAAAGGTAACATAAAAGTCCATCGATACTGTTGTGAATCAAGACGGAGTTCTCAATTATCCTACCGAATTCTTGATTTGCCAGGCATGCCAACCATCATTCTTCTTCGAAACATATATTACCACGACTTTGCAACGGAAACAGACGTTCAGTAAGGAGTATGATGATCAATGATATCGAGGCAACAATTTAGACAGGAAAATTCGAAAGCTGAAAACGTACTGTTGCCACGTATCCCAATGATCTCGACAGATATGCCAATCGAATTCAAACGTTTGCAGTTCCCGGTGGGACTCGCTTCGCTATGACTATCAACAAAGCACCAGGACAATCATTGCAATTGTGTGGATTCATTTTGGAGAATCCATGTTTCAGACATAGGCAGCTCTATGTGACCTGCTTTAGCGTCCGAAAACCTTCCCATTTATTCGTTCACGCAACAGAAATAACAGAAAAAACAAGAAATATTCTGTATCCCACACCCAAAAAAAAATTTCTACAGTACAAGTTGATAATGTCCTATCAAACGGCATTTGATAGGAAAAACGTTGTTTTGACGGGATATCCCGTACAATCTACGTTTTTATCGTACGTTGTACTTTACTTTTTTACTTTCAATTATTTTCTACGTTTTATACTGTTGAATTGATAGTATATACTGTAAAAATCCACAGCGTACATTTTATACTGTTGATTTGATAGTACATACTGTATGTATGCACACAATGTACATTTTATACTGTTGAATTGATAGTACATACTGTATGTATGCACACAATGTACATTTTATACTGTTGAATTGATAGTACATACTGTCAAAATCCACACAATGTACATTTTTTATGTGTCTAGCCGTTGTTTACCGTTAAAGTACAGTATGATCCTATCAATTCTACGTTTTATCCTATCAAAAGTACAGTATGGTCCTTTCAAAACAACATTCTATACTATCAAAAGTACAGTATGGTCCTTTCAAAACAACATTCTATACTATCAAAAGTACAGTATGATCTTATCAATTCTACGTTTTATCCTATCAAACAGTTCATTTCACGAACATTGAAAGTACGGTCCTATCAAAATTGAAAGTACAACACATCAGCGCAAAATTAACAGGAAAAAACGTAGAAATGTCAGTATTTCTTGTGAATTTTTTTTTCAGTGCACAGCACTGCAATAAATATCGAATTGAAACGAAACGCTGCAAAGTTACAATTGGACAAAATCAATAAAATAAATCAATAATGTGTAATTTCTTTCCTTCGAGTTGAGTTTAGTTGGTGGCGTAGCAACGCGCACAGGGTACTGCTAGTTCCATAATAAAAGAAATTAATTTTTTTTTTTTAAACTTAATTTCTTATTTCTAAGATGTTTTTAAATAATTGTATGGCTAGGAGAGAAATTGCGTTTATTTATGATAAAAAGAAAGAAAATGCGGCTTGATTTATCGTATTACTATTCTTATTATTATGTTTTGGGATAACCTAATAGGTCGGTATTGGGCCACCTTCTTCCATTAGATTCAGGTCCTACATGAACGCAAGTTTTTAAATCTCTTATTTGGATGAAATTTTTTGACTAGATTACTACAACTTTTCAATTCCTAATCTATATTTTCTTATTCTAATTTAACTAATTAAATAGTTTTTGTTTCAAAATACTTAGGCAACAAAGCATAAAATGTTCATTCTGAGCGAAATTCTTTAAAATATTTAACTTATTTCAATGTAAAAACTTCCAACTGTACCAACTTTACACCTTTCACATTGCGCTTGTGGTTGGTTACCTATGATACCACAGAAACAGTATATAATACACTACAAGAAAAGAAAAGGAAATAATATGTCCAGCAGGAAGCCGGAATTAAGTTTTTACTAGCAAAATCAATAAGTAAAAGAAACTTTAACGGATTACCTTCGGTTTTGTGAGTGCTTTCAATTACTTTGCAATCGTTTCGTCGCCGTGTCTCTCTGTGTGTGTGTGGGGTAATCGGAGGTGGGAGGGAGGCAGTGGCGTGGCATTTGCAACATATACGAGCAACTATTGTCGCTCGATATGCTCGAAATGCTCGCAACGGTAACTGTAACTTCTTTGGCACGAACTTTTCGTTCAGCACTTCAAATACAAATACAACTTCAACTGCGACATGTTATTGTCATAATGGGTTGCTCCTCCTCCTCCTTCGCTTCCATCTACCAACCATTGGACCTGTTCACCTACGTCACTTAAATACTCTATGTTGTATTTGTATTTGCTGTGCTTTGCTCTTTTAAACCCTTTTTGCAAAACGGCAAACGTTGACTCTTAAGCGCTTTGTCTTGTTGTTGCCCCCGCAACCACCCAAACTTCAGCATTGGATCCTAACGTTGGCAACTTTATTTGCGGTTTTGTATAACTGTAATTTACACAAACAAACGCTCAAATGAAACATATGTAACTGATGTGTTTCCCTCACTTACTGACTGTGTATGTGTGTGTGTGTGTCTGTGTGTGTGAGTTGCTGCCAAGGCATATAAATACATAAATTATTAAACAAAACTGAGTATCATGGCATTGATGATGCCGTTGTCGATGTCGATGTCACCAAAGCTCATATTTCGCCAAATCCCCCCCGTCCATCCTCCACCATCTTCGTTCTCGGCCAGCACACACGGCGTATGCGTAATTTTGTTTTATTTGCAGCCTTAGTGTGTGTGTGTGTTGTGTATATTATTTATGCATACGGCGCATGGAAAATTGCAATTGGTTTTTGGCAGCTTTTGGCAGCAGCAGAAATTTGCTTTGAGCATAAATGAAATATAAATTTATATACAACTAACATACATACATACATACACATGTATATATGTAGCATGTTGTGTATGAACTATATAGATGTATAGTATTATGGCTAAAGGCAAAGCGCGCTGAAAGTCACAATCGAATGCATAATAAAATAAGAAATCGATTCAAATCGAATTCCCCTGCAATATCGCATATCACAAACAACAACACAAAAAAGCAAAACCAAAATAGAAATAAAAATTAAATAAATGAAATGAAAATGCAAAATGCAAAATTGATTTAGATTGCAACGATTCTTTAATGCACTCTGGCAACTACACACACACACACACACATTTTCTTTGATATCTATATTTATAAATAAGTCTAGATGAAAACTTGAAATATTGTATCTAATTATTGCACAAATTGGCTGAGATAATCGTTTCTAAGAAGCTGCAATTTATTGAAAGACTTAAACGATTGCATTGAATTTCAAAATCAGAACTTAAGTCATAATAATATTTTGTGTGCCAGAATTAAGTTGTATTTATTGCTTTTATTTCAACTAGTTTATGTATTAAACATTTATTATTGTATTAAGCCATCCATATAATAATATATAAATAAATAATTGCATATTGTTGGGGCATTGCAATTTGTTGTCATTTTTTGTGACATTTTTGTCACCGAAATTGTTCGTGTTACCAAACTCATTTAAAAGTTGTAATATCCAATCGAAGTGCACAGCAAAAAGCAAACGAAATCGAAAAAAAATATATATATATATATTGAGCAAAACACACAAAAAAATACTAAAAGAAGCGCCTATCGAAACAGAAAGCATAAAGAAATAAAATCGAATCGTTGCCTGACAAAGGTAAGCAACAACAACAAGAAGCAAACAAGAACAATTGACAGGCATAAAGGGTAACGGAGGGTAAGTCAACCTCTCCTTACCAGGTTGCCCATAAATATGCAATGGCCACAAAATTGTTATGAATTTCGCCTTGGATGCTAAGCAGCAACAAATAATCATAGCTTGAGTAGGTTGAACAAAGAACTAAGGACAAATAAAACGACAGAAACAACAAGGACATTGGCTGCAAACAAAACTTAACTAGAATACGCAGGCAACTTAAAAGCGAATACAATCGATAATATCGATTGATAATAATAATAATAATGATAATGATAGTATATCAAACCTTTGCCTTTACTTAATCAAAAATAATGACAAATGTATTAAAACAACTGCAACTGCTAAAAACAATAAAAGTGCTATGAAGCACTCAAAATAATCCAAAAAATTCAACTATCTAACTATCGATGTACATACATAAATTAGTGAAAAGCCATATCCAAAGCGATTTGCATGCGTGATGACCATTTTGACCATTTAATAGCATTTTTAGTAGCCAGCCAAGTTGCCAACTTGCTAACTTAACCAGCACTTATTTTCTTCCCTTAACGTTGTACTTGTTGTTGTTGTTGCTGTTGTTGTTGTTGTTGCTGTTGCTGTTGCCGTTGCCTAATTTGTAACATTGTTCTACAAAGTTGGCTTTTGGGGGTTGGGCAATGTGCAACAACTCAGGCAAAATTTCCTAATTGAATTTCGACTTAGTTTTACTTTGCTCTTGGAAACGCTTGTTCATGTTTCTGGTTCCAGTAGTTTGACATTTCAAATATACATTTTACAAAATTCAATGATTGTGCGTTTTCAAGACATTTTAAAGGTTCTTCACAAATTGTTCATAGACATTCCATACCACCTGATCATAAAGACAAAAGGCTATTCATTTCACAATTAACTATCAACAGATTTGGTTAGTTTACTTATGCTGCCAATTTATTTGGTTATGGTTTGTTTTATATTTACTAAATAAAATCATTAAAATGTTTGTCCTGTCAAAACTTAAGCATTATTAAATCTCTAATTTAATGCTTAATAAAATATATAAGCATTATTATTCTTTAGCTAACATCATTGCTCTTAAGGCAAATTACAATTTTAAAATCTTTTCAAAATATTTGTCTTAATTTTTGCGAACTTAAAACTCTCGCCATTCTTACACTCGCATTTAAGTGAAATAATAAACATTTTTGTGGCTGAATCTGTCTTTCATCGTTCAATTTTGCTAGTTTCTGTCAAATCGCATTCAAAATTCGCTGTAATCAGCAGGTAAAAGCGACATATTCAAAAAAATAAAAATATAAAAGCATAGGGCAAAACAAAATATTATAAACTGCCGCAGCTGCCTTAGTCGAATCAGTAATGCTGCAGTCGACCCCCAAACCGTTCCTCCCCCCCCCCTCCTCCCTCTTTCACTGTCTCTCTTACACTTAGACGCTCGCCCAGTTTGTATGGAGGGCACAGGGCCGAGAACAGGCCAGCGTCTCGCTGCGCTTCCGCAGAATCACTTAACGCTTGATTACACCGATTGACGTTTTGACGAGGCAGTGATGCTGCACAAGTCGATGATGATGAGGATGACGATGACGACGACAAGGAGGACGCTGTGGCCGCCACTGTAACCGAAAAAAAAGAAGAAGAATCAAGGAGTACAAACAAAATATGAAGGGAGGCGGCTCAGACAACTGTTGAGGGCGAAGCTGGCTTGACAGCTAGCCAGGCCAAGGCGGAACTTGCAGCTCTGCAACAGCAACTGCGACTAAAGCATTATTATACAGAAGAAGTGAGCAAGATGTAGCAGAAAAATAAAAAAATAGCACACACACACACTAACTGAAACAGAAGCTAAAGCTCTGAGAAGCAGCAGCTAAAGCTAAAGCTGAGATGCTGATGCTGATGGTGATGCCGATGAAGTTGGAGTTGGAGTTGAACTTGAAGTTGGGCTCTGCCTGTCGATTAAAATGTCATCGCATTTTGCTGCCGTTGCAGTTGTCAAAAGGTTTCTCTTCTTTCCTCTTTATTTATTATTTTTTGTTCAAGTTGTTGCCACTTGTCGCTGGCAGTTTCGTGCAAACAACAAAAACAATCATACACATTGCGAGTGAAAGAAATAAAATAATAATAATAAAAACGAGCCAGAAAAAGAGGAAGCAGCAGCAGAAGCAGATGCACGCAATGGGCACGACATCGGGGGGCAAGCCAAGGGTTAAGCTGAGTTGTCTTTTGAGGCCAAACGTAGCCATGGCTATCTTTCTCTCTCCCTCTCGCTCTCTCTATCTCTCTGTCTGTATGCTGCTGCGGCTTGCTTGTCACTCTGTGGCATGCAGCAGAGGCAGAAGCAGCAGCAGCAGCAGTTCAAAGGCTAACGAAATGCGAAGTGTTGGAACTGAAACTGCAAGCAAATGCGGATGCGGATGTAGTTGCACAAATAAGGACATTAGGACATCATCCACATGCACGTGTCTCTCTATCAAAATGTGTGTGCATGTGTGTGTGTGTGTGTGTGTAGCATTAAATTGCTTGCGCATTGATGCATCAATTGACAAAGTCAAATACATATGTGTGTAGACGTAAATGCTACATGCATACCCATCAATTGGTTATGACAACATCATCATGGCATCTGCATCAATTTGAATTTATGGGGAAACAACAACAGAAAATTGAAATTCAATTCAATTTTGATGATTACGCATACAACCTAGGTTCAAATAAATTTTGAAAAAAAATCAAACAATTTTTTATCAAAATTTGTATATTAAAGCTGCACACGAAACTATAATCAACTTTACTATATTGAATACGTTGGTGTTGCTTTATAGTGAAATGAACTAAATATTCAGGACTCAGGCTTACTTTCTGTCCCTGACTATAGATTAATAAACCATAATTCTAAAGAGAATGTCAAAGATGAGAATGCTTCCCCTTTCCCCTTGATTCAATGACGTTCAGCCTGCTTATGAAACTTCACCCAGATACAAGATAGGCAAACACGCTAGTTGTATTGTTTCCAAAATTTTGGTTAGCAATTGTCATTAGACGAAATCTAAATTTTATCATATATACTATCTGTTTGACACAAGAAACATTTTTCAATTTATGAATCAATAAAATAACGAAAGTTCAGCAAAAGCGGCTATGATATTTGGCTTAACAATGCATTTTCAATTATGTTTGTTGAGGTTTGTGATAATATTTCAATAAAAAAATAAAAACCTTGTACACTCGTTTTGAATAAAATGTATTTAATATTATTTAGTAAAAAGTTTTTAGTAAAAATATTTTTATTTGATTTTACTTAAATTCACAATCTCATTTTTTATGTTTTTTCATTTAAAGGTATTAAATGATGCTGTGCCTTATAATCATTTATGGAGGTAAGTAGTTTACAAACCTTATTCTAAGTATTTTCTGATGAAAAGTCACCGTTGAGCATCGAGTTTACCCTCTCACTCTCGCCATTTCCCGCTTTTCTTTTCTCTCTCTCTCTCTCTCTCTCTCATATATATATATATGACATTTTAATTAGCTGGCATAATGAGATCGGCAAAGTGCAGCAATCTCTTTTTAACCTTTCTTTTTGTTTGTTTTTTTTCTACCGATTTTGGTTTTGTTTCTTGCGATTTGTTGTTTGCTGCAAGGCGGTCAATGATTAATGGCCAAATGTTTATATCTGTGCGCGGACTGCGAAAGTGTTGACTGCTGTTGCATGTTGCATCCTCCTTTGTCTCCTCGCTAACCTCTGTAGGCCCGCTCTCAGTTCTTAGCCCTAAGCTTTGTTCTTCTGTCCTCAAGAGTCCATCACCTGCTTACCAGCAAGTTTGCTTCTCTTTTCCTGCTGCTGCTGCTCGCATAATTTGCCTACAGATAGATGTGGTCCCCTTTATATCTTTTTCGTTTTTGACTAAAGCTGGTTCCAATTGTCAAGGAGTAAATAATGCTACATAGAGCGGCGGGGGGAGGGAAGGGGTAGGAGTGGTCTGCTTATCGTATAAAGCAATCGGCATCCTTGCTGAGCTCAAATCAAGGTGCCGCTAAAAACTTGTTTTTGAAGCACAAGCAAAGGCCAATACTACTCGTAGCTGAACAATGTTTTCGCGGCTTATTACGCGCGATCGCTCGCTCAACATACAACAAAAACAACAACAAACAACAAACAGCTACAACATACAAAAACAACAATCGCTTTAAGGAGAGCCTTCGAGAGCCACCTGTGCGCAAAATCAAACCGAAAAGCAAAGCTCGTTATACTATGCCTGCCATGTGCAACAAGGGGGCAGCCAATGAGTGAACCAGTTTATGAAGCAACACATTCAACCAGCAAATGGATGGATGGATGATGGGACATGGCGGACAAGCGCCCGCCGCCAAAGAGGAGCAGTCAAACAGCTTTGAAACGCCGCTGCGTGCAAGAATCGCACAAGAATCGCATAAGAATCACCAAGAGTCGGGCGAGGGAATCAAGAGAATTGTGAATTGAGCAAAAGAGTTCGAAGTCAAAAAGCTAAAAGACCAAAAGGCAGGATGCGAACGCTTCACCGTTGCCGTTGTCTTTTTGTTTTTGCTTAGTGCCTATCGCAGATCAAGTGTGCTATGGCTGCTGCTGCGGCAAACATGTTGTCCACTTGTATGCAAGAGGGCGGAGGGCGGAGAGGCATGATCGGAAGGGGGGGGGGGACGGGGGCTATAATGCAGGGTAGTGGCAGATTAAGCATCGGCGGTCGCGTTAGACTTGGCGACCACCTGGCGCTCTCCACCAATCAGCGTGCAGCAAAGTGAATTAGTGGGGCCCCCTTCAATTTTTTTTTTTTGCGCAGGACCTGCTAGACAGCATCGCTTGTAATACCCTGTAATTGAAGATACAAATATTCTTAGCAGAGGCATTTTCGATGGCATAACGAATATTTAACTGAATTCAAATGAATTTCAGAACGAGGCTAAGTATGGGCCAAGAAATATATATCTTATATGTATCTGAGATTTATTAATTAAAGATAATATTCTTAGCAGAATAAGAAAGGAAATAAAAAAAGAGTTTCAGAGCGATTATGACTTAAAAGAGATTAAGTATGGGTTACAAAAATTTATCGATAATAATCGAAATATGTTCTGAGACAAATTTTATTGTTTCCAATATGTTTCGAGATAGAGTAGCAAAAAATAAGAAATAAACAAGTTTTTTTTTTCATTTTAAGTATAAATTAAACACTTTGAAAACTATGAACTGATTACAGGGTATCTCATATAATCAATGTACGCTCTACTCAAGAACTTTTACTGGTTTTTTCTTTGTGTTTTTATGATTGCTGCCGTTGCTGTTGCTATTGTTGCTTATTTGCAATATGCGTAAATGTTTACGAGGCAAATCTGGCCAACTTATACTTAGTTACACAAACTCGTACATAAACGCGCCTAGCATAGTCTACCATCTAAAATCTGGAATAGGGCATACGGTTGGCAAAGGGTGGAGTTGTTGGTTGTTGGGTAAGAGGGCTCCGGTTAGGGCGTTGTGGTCCACAGACACTTGTGCACCTAAGTGATTTAGTGTAAATGATTGTGGCAAATGCGAGAGCCGACAACTGAGAAAACTGCGCCTCGAATTTTTTTCTTTTTCTTTTTTTTTGTCGTAATGACAGCGCATTTGCAGCAGGTGTATTTTTGCCATCTGTTGTTGTTGTTTCTATTTGGTGGGCCATAAGTGGCCATATGATGTGTTTTTGGTTCCTTCAAATAGAGCAATAGATGCCAAAGTTGTGCGTGAAAGAGAGAGAGAGAGAGAGAGAGAGAGAGCAGGAGCAGAAAAAAATTCGAAAGAATGTATATTCTGCGTTGGTAAGCAGTAGCGCATTTGAAATTGTTATGGGAACAAGTTATGCATGCAGAGTAGATCCCATTACCAGTATGTGGTAGTAGTTACATTAAACTACAACTAGAAGCTTATATGTTTCAAGTTGTTCGGTGCTCTTGTTGTATGGATGAGTGCTTGAATTGGAACGAGTTTGCGAATCGATTTTGATGAGATGCAGTAAAAAATTAATTGGAATATGCGCAGAGACGCATTTTTGCTTACTGGGATTAGATGCGATTCGTTCAGGCTATAAAGTTTCTACAAAAAAGAAAAACAACAAAATAGCAATAAAATAAACAAATATCTATAAATAAGAAATTTCAAATAAAAAAAAAAAAAAAAACATACTGGAAAAGGATATTAAACATGAAATTGATCGCACTCTACGCTTCAATATATATATTATATATAAACTTATATGTAAACATAAAAACAAATATTATTTTTATAACTTAAGTCTGGTTATATAGTATATTTGTGTTTCTTAAAATATTTAGCCAAGGGCAGCTCTTAATAAACAAACATATATAACCAAAGCGTGTTGTTGTTATCTTCTCTTTACGATTTCAATTTCTTTTGATATTGATTTCGATTACGGTTTCGTTGATTACAAATTTAATAAACCTTCAGTACGCCCACATTAAAATATTATCATTTTCAGCTTAATTTTGAACGTCAACTTTGCTTCAATGTCAGCTTGAAAACCAGTTTAACCTTATCAACATAATAGTAGACATGCAGTTTTTTGTTGTTGCTCTTTTGTTTGTGCAACAAAATGAGAAACCAGTCAAGAGTGACAGCATACAACATTATGTCAGTAATGACAACAACAGCAACAACGACAACGATAACTGCGCATTTTTGGATGCTCTTGAATTTATGTGCGCGTTCTAATTTTAATTGCCAATTTGTGGGCATAATTTGGCCATAAACCTTAATTAACGGCGAAAGCTAACAGGCCCAGCCAGCCAGTCAGCCAGTCAGCCAGCCAAAAGATGTCAAAATAAAATAAACACCTTCAATCACAACAACAACAAGCAGAACGAGTCGTTGTTGTTGGTTATTTTTTGATGCTGCTTGTCAAATGCAGGGCTATCAACATGTAGACTTAGCAACCTTTCTCTGACCCCAACTGCCCCCTTTTCCTGATCCAGCTCTAAAGCAAAATGTATTTATTATTAAATTTGCCCTTTTCATATCGGTTTGAAAGATTGAACTATTTCTTGATGTGTAAACATCTATTGGCTTGGGGGGTAAAAATCTTGATTCAAACACATACAAAAAATTTTACGTAAGAAGTAAGATCAAATTGGTGTATTTGTCATTGTATTTGTGTTGACGTAAAAGACGAAATGTTGCTGCTCGTAAGCTAACGAATATAACGCGATGTACATATGTACCTATCAGTGCTGCCATTTTTTCCCGCCAGATCAGACTGTTATATGATATGATATTACAAAGGATCATTAAAATAAAGCTTCTTTTTGTATGAGTCAACTGGTATGAGTGGGACTAAAATGCAGTTTTATTCAAGGAATCAAACCATGACTTTTAAGACATTGCTTTTGAAAATCGGGTCAGTTTTAAGGAAGTTATGGAAGTCGAAAGATTTTACCAATGCCCAAGTCGATTTTTTTGGCATAAAACTTTTACATGGATTCTGACCAAAAATAGAATTTTATTTAAATGAATTTATTTAAATGCAGTTTTGATCTTGAAGTTAAACCATGACTTTTAAGACATTGCTTTTGAAAATCGGGTCAGTTTTGCCGAAGTTATGGAAGTCAAAAGATTTTACCAATGCCCAAGTCGATTTTTTGGCATAAAACTTTTACATGGATTCTGACCAAAAATAGAATTTTATTTAAATGAATTTATTTAAATGCAGTTTTGATCTTGAAGTTAAACCATGACTTTTAAGATATTGCTTTTGAAAATCGGGTCAGTTTTGACGAAGTTATGGAAGTCAAAAGATTTTACCAATGCCCAAGTCGATTTTTTGGCATAAAACTTTTACATGGATTCTGACCAAAAATAGAATTTTATTTAAATGAATTTATTTAAATGCAGTTTTGATCTTGAAGTTAAACCATGACTTTTAAGATATTGCTTTTCAAAATCGGGTCAGTTTTGCCGAAGTTATGGAAGTCGCAAGATTTTACCAAGTCGATTTTTTACCATGAAATTTTAACTTGCATTTTGACTAAGAACCAAGTTGACAATGTGCAGAAAACTGAATTTCATGTTCAAGTTCAAATTGAAACAGCTAATTTTCAAATTGATGAACAAAAGCTAATTTGTTTGGTTCAAGGAAAAGCTTATTTATATAATGAGGCTAGCAAACATTTTAATGATCCAACAAAAAAAGAGCTGGTTAGGTATTAATTATATTTAATTCTTATATCTTTCTATTCTATTTGAAGGCAACAGCTGTACGATAAGTTCACACTTTACGTTATCGCTTGAATTTCAAGTTTACGTTCAAGTTAAGCTCACGTTAAGTTAAGTTCGGGATACTGAGCTTTGAGAAGGTCGAGCCACGCAGCTCTGCTGTTAAGAATTGTTAAGAAAATTTTTAAAGCACTTGCAACTATACGAAATAATTAATTTCAGGATGTTAACACATCTCCCTTGTGATTGGGCTCACATTGGTTTTTTTTTCTTTAATACAATGCATAGTAATATTCCTAATTTCATGACTTGAATAAAAAATTAAAAATAACTTTCTTTAAATAAAAATAAAAAATTTAAAATAAGAAGAAAAAATACATCAATAAAAAGAGTTGAAATTCTAAAATCTTTAACATGATTCATTTATTATCAATAGTTTTATGCAGTTCCTAATTTTTGCAAACATATTTCATATTGTGTATGGAAGCTTTTTCTTAGTTTATATCTTTATGCATATATATATTATAAGCCTTAATAAGATCAGGTTTATTGCTTATTTGGATGAAATTAATATCACCAAATTATACAAAGTATCTTAACTGATAATAAAAATCATTTTGCCTACTTAATAGATGTTTTATTCATACCCCTTTGTGCTCAAACACTGTTTCACAGGGTATATATGTGTGATATAAATTTTGTATTATTAAATCGTCTCTTCACACATGCATCGCACAATCGATCGAATAAAAATCAAAATAAAAGCGCACATATACTATAAAATTCAAACAACAATAAAATATAAAATAAAACAAACAAAAAAAACTGTCGCACTGTTTAGATATTTTGAGTTCGATTCTAAAGCTGCTTGGTCATCACACCTATTTAAACTCGTTTCGATTTTTATTGCATTTTTTGGGTTTTTCTTCACATCAAAATTAACAACAACAAATGAAACCAATAAGACAAACGGGTGCTCGTTAAAAATGTTTAAATGTTCAGCAAACAACCAAATTCACTTCCAATTTCCCACATCCACACACAAAGCCCGTTAACTCGTGTGCCACATATCAGCCATTTTTTTGGTCCTGGCTGGACAAGTCCATTTCGCTTGTGTCCCCTGTTCGTTTTGTCTTGTGTCCACGTGTTATTCAAGCCGCTTGGGAAAATCTATGCGCATCTACAAAATTCTGGCCATCGATTTGGCCATCGACTTGCATAAGTTTAGCATAAAATTTGCGTTTCAAAGCGGCCATAAAAGTGTTTTAAGCTTTTTTTTTCTTGAACGCTTCGTAAACACCTTATAAGCTTAATGTAATGCTGCTAAGACCATTCGATTGTGTCTTTAAATCAATTAGCAATCGCTTTACTTGTTGTTCACTTATAAGTTATAACACTCAATCAAAGATTTGTCGCATCGAGCATCGAGCTGTATTATTAAGATTTCATAGTTTCATTGGCAAAATGAATCATTCGATTCGATTGGCGAGTTATTAATTTCGTTCAAACCAAATGTGATGTTTATAACAGTTTTGCTTTGTTTGGGCTTCGACCATATATGGCCAAGCGGCATAAACTGTGACAAATTGTTTGTATAATATATAGTGCCATTTACCAAGTTAAGAGTAAAAACTCAATTTGATTACTCATCGATTAAGTAGTGATATTTATATGTCCATAGCTATAGTTGGACATTTGATTGAATTTATTTCATTATGGAAATAGAAATAAATTTTTTGTTTATTACTTGAAAAAAAAAATCTTAAATTTATTGCTAAACAGAACCTTTAACTACCTAATTTTAAGTTTCATTGACTGTTTCATTAACTCAATTCAATGTCTTGGTCTAATAAGTCAAACGCTGTAAACTTTCAAAAATATTGCAAGACGTTCTTATTTTTTTTGTCTACCAGTCATATTAATTGAACCTAATCATTGGCTGTCTGGCTGGGTACGTTGATGTTGGCTTGGTTTTGGCCATAAAAATGTAACAACAACAACAATAATCAACTGCGATTTTGCGTATTCTAATTGCCGTTCAATTTTTCAAAGAAAATTTTTCAATTGTTAATGCCTCTATGATTGATACTCTAATTGCTGTTCGGGAGGCACACAGCGGCAGGCGCGCTGCTTGTTCATTTGTTTTTTATTATGTTTCTGTTTTTGCCTTTTTGCTTCTTGTGTACAAGTTTTGAGCGCCAACTGGAGCAAGTGCATGCAGAGAATCAAATTGCTGGCGACAGGCAGCCCCCCGTCAGAGAAGTAGAAGAGGCAATTGGTCAGCCAAGAAGCCAGCGAAACACGTTTCAATATGCATTTCGCTTGCGTCATTAAAATGAGCCTGATTTATGGCTAGGCCAGGGCACAGCCTGAGGCTGTGGCAGCTGTTGTTTTTGTTGTTGTTGTTGTTGTTGTTGTTGGTGAGACTTAGGCATAGGCATAGGCCATAGAGTTGGCCGTGCTTCCACACTTTGGCTACCACTTGCCATTGCCCATTGCCCATTGCCCATTTCCCATTGCCCACAAAAAGCAAACGCACATTTTTCCCATCGTGTGGCAGGCGAGGAGCAAACTATATAACTATTACCACGAAGACAGCAAACGGCCCAAAGATGATACACAGACCAACTGCAACCTGCAACTGAGTCTGAGAGTAAGTCTTGAGTCTGGAGTCTTGTGGCCTGTTGCGGCTATTTAAGCCAGTTGCTGAGATGCTGCCAGCGCAAATCAAAGCGCAATATGTTGACTGCATTTGACTTCCCGGTAATTAGACGTGAATGCCAAGACGGCCAAAGCGATGAGCGCGAACATTGCACAGTGGGGCAATGTATGTTAAAAATGCTGATGCTAGAAAATGCCAAGTTTTTATGCATAAGAAGAATACAATATTTAAGTTTGCAGAACATTAAAATTTATATATAATGGAATGTTTGGGAAATTTTGAAAAAGTAAATAAAAAAAATAATAACAATTTTAAGATATATATAAAATGCCAAACTATATGTTTTAATTGTCTTCAAACTTTTAACTGGCAATTTGTAATCGAATAATTCATAATTTTGAAAATATATCACATTATTCATCTAAACTTTTAAGATTTGCAACACTGTGGGGCAACGACAACGCCTTGATTAAGTGTTTCGAGTGTTTGACTGTGGCCTCGCTCGTCTTCTGATATGAAGTGCACCTGTTTCTAAGCCAAAGCGGCAGCCGATGCCAAACAAAGTCATAAAACGCCAAGACGCGAACGCCACGCGCACAGAAAGAGGGCCGACTCCTGACTCCATTCTCCATTCTCTATTGCCGCCGCTGCAGCTTGTTACAACTGGTTGCAAGCTGCGCTCTGGCCGTGCCGCAGGCTCTCCTGCTGTTGCCTTGGACCACCGAGAAAACGATTGCTGCTGTTGCTGCTTGTTATTATTGATGCCCATTGCGCTCGAGTGTGCTCTCGTATTTAGAATATAAAAAAAATAAAAAAATAAATTGCTGGATGCTCATAATCAGGCTACACTGGTTGTGTCTCAGCTTCCATCAGTTGTGATTCCAAACTTCATCGCCATATCGCCAAATATGGTCGCAGATGTAGCGCCAGTTGAGAGGCAGCAGATGTGTTCCCTCGCTAGGAGTAGGAGTAGGAGTAGGCGACAGGTGCAATTAACTACCACAACCAACTACAGCAACAAACATGCAACAACAACATGCAGCTGCTGCTCGAGGCTGTGATTTCCGCATGCTTTTGCCAACAACAAAAGCCAAATGCAAAAAAACCTCGATCGAATTTGTACAACATTTGCGGCACTTTGCAAGCCTTTTTTCAAAATTACAGGAATTCCCTGAGCGGAAGCGTGCAATATCAAAATTTTGGGTAAGGTAGAACGGAGAATTTTACTTAGGCATGTTATTAGCTTTGATTTAATGAACGAATTGGGCGACTTCTCTCTAACTTGTCATCGCAATATTAACAAGTTTGTGAGATGTTTTGTTATTTGAATCGGAAAATAAAGAACTCACGGCGCATCGGCTTCCTACCCGGTAAGAGCCTTATGTGTGACCAAGTTCATGTATTCATAGTTGCCCTAAATGTTAATGCATTTATAACAAAGAATTTCTTAAGCTTTTTAGATTTTTATTGTGTGTTATTCGTGTTTTTTACTTTACTTCCGTTATATTTCTTATGTTAAATATTAAAATTTCGAAGAATATTTTATTCGAAAAGTAATTCAATAAAATGCTTTACAGATTTCACAAGAAATTAAATAAAAATGCTAGGAATTTGAATTCTGTTCAATTCAAAAGAAACCCATCTAACTTTGATAATATCCAAAGAATTTTGCGTAAAATTCCTTGGTAAATCAAACAAAATTTGTTAGAAAAGTTACTTAGTTTGTCTAACAAACGGTTTGTTCAAAAGTTACTTTGTTTGAAGCTAGAAAATCGAAAAAAAAGATAATTTATCTGTTTGTTACTTATTTTTTTTGCCCTTCTTATAACCTCTTTGAAGATAGTTTTATAAAGATGAGCGTTTTATGCATTTATGTTTAATATCTGATAAAATTGATGCATCTGTTTTAGATTTCATTACTTTCATTCTGTTCACTTGCCATTCTCTGCGTCTAGCAATTTTCATCGAACGTTCGGACGATTTATCGATCAATCTTTGAGACTCTACTCTCTTCTCTCTCTGTCTCTCCTTCGCTCTCTCTCTCTCTCTCTCTCTCACAGTATTTTTCATGCAAAATGATGGCTCTTTTATCGGACAGGTAGTAGAGGCATAAAATGTATTACATATTCATTAAGTTGAAACTGTGTAACTTATTCTATATTAGCTATCCGTTCTACCCGTTCCACCCGTTGATGTAATCATTACTTCTTCTTCCTTTGCTTCTTCTATTCGTTATTGTCTGTTCTTTAACACTATGTAGATCGTTCGTCTGTTCGTCGCTCATCGATCGCTTGTCACTCTGGTGTCAGTTCTCAGTGTCAGTCTTTGTCTCTCTCTCTCTCTCTCTTTCTCTGTCTGTCTTTCTCATTCGCTGAGTTCTCAATTTCTCGCTTATCGCTGCCGCTGATCACGCGCCATGTTGCCAGTTTTAATTATGTTGCTGGCTAGTCTTCCGCTCTTCGTCTCTTTACCTCAACTCACCTCGCCCTTTTTGTGCGCCTCTGGGCTTTGTGGCTTTGGTCCTGTCTCCTTTGGAATGTTGACGAACTGCTGTCGCAATTAATACGCCTTGCTGCTGTCGTCACTGCTGCCTCTTCTGCAACTGACACTGTTTACTATCTATGCTCCCTTCCCTCTTACACCTCCCCCCCCCCACTCTATCACATTCCCTTGCCACAAACTGACATTTACCACACCCCAGTTAAGCTATTTATAGAACGCTTTGTCAGTTTTGTCCCCACGCTCTAGCTCTAGCTCTATCTCTATCTCACTCGCACACAAACTATCCCTCTCTATTTCGTTCTTTTTCTCTTTCTTTTTCTTTCACTCCTTTGCTTTTTTTTGTGCAATTTGTGGCCTCTGTCTGCAAATTTCTTATTTCTTTTCTTACTTTTTTTCTCAACCTGTCGTTCAATTTTGCCGCCCCGCAGTGCGCCGTGCCTGCCCCTGGAGCCATTGCGGCCCTGCGACAACATTATAATGAAATTATTTGTACTTTTGCTGCGTCAACGTTGGCGTCGGCGTCGGCGTCATCGTTGGCGTCAGCGTTGACGTCGTCGTTATGGCACGCTGCCTGCTGCGACTCAATACAAAATTGTACTTAGAAACAGAAAAGCATTTGTTCGATTTTCTTGCTGTCACAAATTTTTTTCGCATTCGTATTTTTTGCATGCAAGTGAAAATTTGTTGCGCCTACCACAACCTCCCACCCATCCATCCGCCCACACCCCACCCCTCCTTCAACCCTTTTGAGAGACAGCTCATTGTAATTATTTCAAACTGTTTCTCTTTATGTCTTCCCGCTGCTTCCGCTGTTAGCTGACTGCTTAAGCCTCTCCCCCTTGCCACACCCATTGTCTGCGTCTTCTTCTGCTTCTTGGTCGTCTTGTGCATTGGATTTATTTATTTTCTTTTTTTTTTCTCAACAGCAATTGGGGTTTCCTTTGCAGCCGGTGCAAAAGCTTTTCTTACGCTTGTTACATTTCTTTGCACTTTTTTTCTGTTCATTTAATTTTTTTTGGTTTTTTTTTTTTCTGCTGCAGTTGCAACACACATTTGCCAATTGAGCAATGAGGGCTAAAAGCAAAAGACGCGTTTGCCACTTTGCATTTTTCCCAGCATTTTTTTCTTTTTAGTTTTTTGTGTTGCCCTCCCCACTTCTCTTATTCAGCTTTGGCTTTGGCTGCAATTTCAATTTCAATGCAAAATCAATAAATTCGTTTCTTTTTTTTTAATTTTTGTTTTTTTTTTCTCTTGTGATCTGGCAACGATAGAGGGCCAAGTTAATTTTAGTAATTGGCATCTTAACAAGGTTATCTCCGTTGATCTGTCTCTTTGCCTCCCTCCTCGCACATTCTTTCTCTTTAATATAGCCTTTGCTGCATTTTTCAATTATTCAGTCAGCGTGCGCTGCATTTAAGCTGGACTGCACCCCTTACCCGCTCTCTTATGCCCCTTGATTTCCACCCCGTTTTCACTCTTCCCTTCGATGGCCAAACTGTCGCCCCGTAGCCATTAGCATCTAAATGTGAATCCAAAAACTTTTGGCTGTCAAATGCTTTTGGCTCGACTTAATTTCATATTCGATTTTTGTGTCTCTGCTGCATTTAAATGAAGATGCTAACATTCCCCCTATCCCCCCCCCCCCCTCCCTACCACCTCACCCTCCTACACACTCTACAGCTCTTTTCAACTCTCTGTTTTTTTTTTTTGGGTTTTGGTCAAACTTAACTTTTACCGCAGTCGCTTTTCTACCCAGACCTCAAGCCACATCTGGACCCCTCTTCAAAGGTATTTCGTGTGCGTGTGTGTGTGTTGTGTGTGGGCGCCACTTTGTTCATTTTTGAGTGATGCTTTTCGGCATAACCTCAACCTGTGGCTAATTTCTAATACTTTGCTATTGGGTGTTTCAACTTTGGCATTTTGTTTTTAGCACATAAAAAAAATGAATCGAAAATCTTTTCATGCTAAGATCTTACTACAGATCTTCCAGCTATATGATATAATTGTTCGATCTGGACGATTTTAATGGACATGGCTATATTGACTCTATATAGTGCATACATATATACCTTGCTGAATTTGCTTATCTTATACATATATAGTATTTATTTCTTCAAAATAAATGCCAGCTTTTCATTATAAATATTTATTCTAGATATATTTTCTAATTTTGGTTAAGAGAACTGGCAGTAAAATAAAAATCAAATAAAATTTATTATTCGTTTTGTAGGATATTAAATTTATTGTTTATTTGTCTTCTCCTTTTTCTTGGGCTAGTTAGCATTCCTCGCGCATATGATTTACGAATATTGTTAAATTATGCATAGGTATGCATATGAGAGGGAGAGAGAGAGAGAGAGAGAGAGAGAGAGAAAAAGAGAGTTAGACTCAAACACCTGCACTTTATTTAAATCGAATTCTTTTATGTTATTTTTTTTGTAACTTTTTTTTTTTTGTGTATTTCCAATTTTTTAATTTATGCATATCAGCTACTTGGCTTCGCTTGGACTTTGGGTATTGCTTATGACATGTAATTTATCTTTATCATTGTTGTATGTGTGTGTGTTAAACCTTTTTTTTATACCCTTAACCCATAAAATGGGTAACAAAGGTATAATGGTTTTGTGCAAAAGTATGTAACAGGCAGAACGAAGCATCTCCGACCCCATAAAGTATATATATTCTAGATCAGCATCAACAGTCAAGTCGATATAGCCATGTCCGTCTGTCCGTCCGTCTGTCCGTCTGTATGAACGCGTGGATCTCAGAGACTAAAAGAGCTAGAGACTTCAGATTTGGGATATAAGTTCTCCTATATCATGAGCAGAACAAGTTTGCTTCAAATTATCGATAACTATTCTGGTTACCGATATACACATGGAATCGATTACAAAAAAATATCGAATTTGGAAAATGTAAAATTGAGGGTTGAAATAATGGGTAACGATAGATCTTTTCTGAAAATTTCGTCCAAATCGGTTACGAAACACCGGAGATATCGAGTTTTATCGATTGAAGTTAAGTCAGTCTTATATAAATATAATTTAATACTGCAACTGGGTTCAGGGTATCTTCTAGTTGGGCTCTCCCGACAAGAGCCTTCTTTCTTGTTTTTATTTTGCTTTTTGCAGTGAATATTTCTTAGTTTTTGTTTTACTTGGCCTGGTCTCACTCTGGCACTTTGATGCATGGTGTATATCAGGGTGTGTGTGTGTGTGTGTGTGTGTGTAAGTATGAGTGCGTTAAGTTGTCATAATGATTGACAATGTCTACGTGCCCCGGTTTTGTAATAGCCACATGGCTTAAGGCCATGAAGCCAACTCTCTCTCTCTCTCTCGGCTCAAACAGTTTAGTTCTTGGCAATTGCTTGACGACCAACAACTAACTGATTGACTGACTGACTGACTGACTGACTGACTGACTGACTGATGACTTGAACAGATTTTTGCTTAAATTCATATAGATGTTATGAACATGTCTTATCATAGAATCAGAATTCACTTATTTGGGTGCATCAAATTGACCTTTTTCACCTTTTTTGTGATTTTGATCCCCCCCACCCGATATTATTATTATTTGTATCAGTATTTGTGGCAGCAATATAATTATGTTTGTTTGCGCTTGAAATATCTAATTTTTTTTGATTTTGTCAGAGGCTTGGCAAAAAGTTAATTTAACATCTGTTGGGCCATCAATTGCATAAATTGTAGCACAGTCACAGCCACGCCCCCTTTAACTACCTCTCACACTTCCGTTATCATCCTGCGAGTCAAGACAACAACAACAACAACAACAAATAAGAAAGGAAGAAAGAATGAAAAAAAAGAAAAGTAAAAATAAAATGCCTGGATAATCAATAAACGAAATTCAATTTGCTGCGCCATTTGCTCAGACAGAGCGGCATAAACGACACAAAACTCCGCCTTACACCACCCACCCCCGCTTTGTTTCGCTCTACCCTTCTTCTCCACTGTTAGAGTGTTCAACATATGCTTATGTCGTTACAGATTCTTGTATACGCCCACTTGAACGCCCCCCCCTCGCCACAAGCAAACGCCATATAACAAGGCCGATCTAATAAGCGTACTTTGGATGGGTGAAGAGAGGGTTCAAGGATGAAAGGGGGCCGGGGATGCGTGACGTTTGTGCATTTTATCGATATTTGCAATTTATTGTATTAGCTCTAGCTGAAAGCAGACAAGCAGAATGCAAGAAAGAGAAGGAATGAGAGAGAAAGAGAACAATTTAAAGACTCCACCTTAAGGCTCTGTCTGTGTTGAAATATTATTATTGTTCTTTCTGTGCTATCAAGTGAAATATGTGTTAATTTGGAGGAACTGCCTTGCGACCACGCCCTATGTCCTCTGCCCTCAGGCAGTCATTGTGTTATAATGATATTATTGACATTGATAAGCGTCGCAAATTTATGCACAATTTGGCTAATTGATTGGCGCTGTATCGACTGCAAATGGCAGCTCAGCACGCAGCACTCAAAAATACAAAATTTTGCACACAAACACAAACACTAACACACACATGCATAATATTGATATTAAAAGCATAAACTGGCCAAAATGGAATGAAATAAAAAAATTAATATACGTATTTGCACCTAATTTTAACTTAACAAAATGCATAATGAAGTGAAACATTTTGATTGTGTTTGAAAAAGTTGTCGGATTTTTGGTCAGAAAAGTTGGCAAAAGTCCTCAACAGAATCCTCTACGAGGGTGCCGGCTGGGCAATGGGCATCTACTGCGTCGAAACAAACGAAGGGTACCTGGTGCAATTGGCCTTGCGGAGGGACAGGGCGGCGTCTGGCCAAAGCAAACTGCACACCACTCAGAGGCTTCTGCACTATGAGGGTGTGGGGCAAGCCGAGGCAACAGGCACCGATGCCTAGCTAAGGTGAGCTCTACGCCACTCAAAGGCTTCGGCACTGCGAGGACGTGGAGCAAGCCATGGTTCGGGCTTCTTGGAAGTATGGTTAAAATGCTATGGGTAGACTCCCCAGAAGAAAAAATCATATGGAGATGACGGACGGTCAAGCACGGGTTGGGATGTCAACCCAAACGTCGGTGGAAAGGGTGCTACCACCGTCGGGCACGGGGGGGGGGAGAATTCCTCTCTGCGTGTCGCCAGCAACCCACCCTCCGTACTGGTTGGAGCAGGCCAGGACGGTGTCAAAGATACTGCCAAAACACAACAACAACCAAAAACCAAAATGTGGCGTGATACCGCAGTCCATAGAGACTCGGATTGCGAATCACATGGAGGGTCTCTTACCTCAGCGGCCGAGGATCTGCCATCTACCTCAAACCCAAAGAGTACCAGTACCCCCAGTAGGGTCGGGCTCAAAAGGTCAAAGGAGGGCAAGAGAGCCAAGGCCCAATACAAGGCAGCCCTTAAGATCCGGGCTCGGCTCGCTGACTGTAAACGAGATCTCACAGAGGATGAGATCCGCAAACAGAAGTGGGCTGACCAAAGGATCGATGAGGGTAGGTCTCACTTTAGAAAAAAAAGGGACATGGTGCCGAAGGACGTCAGTTAAGCGAACAAGGTGGAGAGGAGAGTTTGGCCGTCAAACGCCAGAGATCCGCTGAAACCGCAATAGAAGAGGTGCCAGCTAGCAAGCGGCCCTGCAAAAAGCCAATGTCGCGGGCAAAGCCGACGGACCAGGCGCTGCAGCTACTCAAGTGGCAAAACCCGGACGTGCCGACGGTTGATTGGAAGGTGATCCACGTTGCGAAGCCTGATAACAAGGGTCTGCTGATGGTGATCCAGATCAACAAGCAGACTGACGATTTGCTTTACAAAAGATTCGACGAGATGGCGTGGGGCGTGGGTAGTGTCATCATCATTAAGTTCTCTCAACTCTGCATCGTACTTGTCGATTAATTTCTATTGTATGTTACGCTGTTCTCGGTACTTCTCAATGCGTCCAGTTAGGTTAACACGGCTGATCTCAGTTTCAACAACACTGAGGCGATTTTCTGAAAATAAAATGGCAAAAGAATTTAAAAGCTTCTGGGAAGAGTTTTTGTTTCTTAAGCTTACCTAATTTATCCAAATCTGCTGTATTATTGTCCTCTCCTCCAGCTCATCCTTAATCGCAGTCAGCTCGGCATTGGCTTTTTCAATTTGCTTAACAACTCCAACAGCTATTCTAGTTGAGAGCTTTGTATTGCTAATTTATAAAAAAAATTCTAGTAAAATAAATCAATTTTCGCTGTCTAGTTAAAGACTGTTATGCTTGCAAACACCATTAAATTATTAATGATTTTTTGTTACGTTTTTGAGTCCTTAAATAAAAGCTGCACAATATTCAAGCACTTAAAAAATTTGCTTGGAAGTAACCATATAATTTGCAACTAATTGAGCAAGGACCTCCCACTGAAAAATTTTTATAAAAAGTCTTACATGTTGAGTTCGCTTATGTGCAGTATCAAACTTTACCGACAACATGAAGGACTTATTGGATCTGGAGCTAGAAAAAATATATGGCTTGACTAAGCCTGGCCTAGTTTGGGTGGAGTACATCGCTTATGCCTTGGGTATTAACATTGCTCCTCGCAAGCGTAGTTCCTGGCCGTGTGGCTTGTGAGTTTTCCATTAAATTTGGAATTTTTAAAATGTATAAAATATTTACTATTGTAATTTAGCTTGCGAATATTTGTATTGGTCACCTCTCTCAGCACGATATATTGTTTCATCAGATTTATAATGGCCAATTATATGGTCTCTTTTGAAGCTTATGTTGAAGTAAGTATACTTGGGTGAAACTTACGAATTTTGTGAAATATTTAGTTTCTTTCAGTCACTGCTGTTATGCTTTCAGCTGTCTATTGGAATATTTAAGTTGATACATTTTTCCATCTTCTTGGAGTCTTGTGTAGAGCTTTTAGAAAATAGTGAAACTGGCAATGTTCTAAAAAACCTGGGTCTCTTTGATTTGAGTAAGTAGTTAAATTTGTATTTGACAAATGCTCTCTTAAATATTAATTTTGTAATTTTTTCAGATTTGACAAATAAGCAGGCGTTATGTAAGACATTGAGCTCGATGTTAAAAAAAAACTGGCTGGTGATCAATAGAAATGTTATGTTATTTTTCAAAGTCGTGTGCATGCCACTTTTCTATTCTATTTTGCGACCATATTTTCAATATATCTACGATTGCTATATAGTGAAGGATAATGAATGCGAAATGACATTGCGTAAGCGTGGCAATACTAATTGAGGCGTTTTTGATAAAAAAAAATGTTTTTTTTAAGCTATTCCAGCCCTAGTACCCTTTGTGCAGTTGGGTAAATATGAAGTACCTTCCTTCTGGGTGCGCTTCTATCTGCTAAATATTGGTCCATTCTGTTGCGGTTTTAGTAAGTCTGAATTTGAATCATGTTATGCATAGTTTAAGCATGTGTTTTGTCAGCTATCTTTTGTTTCAGTAGTCTATTTGTGGTGCTCACCAATCATGAGGCTTGTCTTCTCGAGATTTTGCGATATCTGGTTCAAAACTCCACGAGCGATTCTGTGGTTCCTAAACAATCAAGAGATAAATTTTTACGTTGCTGCGTCAAACTTTTTGTACGCATATCAAAGTAATATGTTTTTTTTTTTTAAATGCGAAAGATTTACGATTTTCTAAGTTCTCTTTCACAGGAATCATTCTCAAATTGATTTTGTTTTCAAATATATTATTTTAATACAATGTGTGATTAGCAGCATTTTGATTTGCTTGTTGCTTTACAATTTTGTCACGGTATTTGTAAGTAATTCTTTTTTTTTTAGTTCTTCAAATTGATAAAGAATTTATTGATTTGCTTACTAGGAAATTAACTCGTTGGGCATGATAATTGTACATTTATTGACTATTGCTTTGGAAATAAGCTTGTATAATGTCAGTGCACAAATGGTTCAGAATCAGGTAAATTGGCAAGAATTCCTGTTTATGAAAAGCTAATAAATATTTTTTTTACAGAGTGAACTGTTGTTTTTTGCCTGGTACAATTGTGACTGGTATAACGAGTCAAAAAACTTTAAGTTCATTATAAAACAAATGTTAATATTCTCAAGTCGTGATTTTGAATTAAGTGTTGGTGGCTTTACCACTTTATCACATGGATTTTTGGTCCAGGTAAACTTATTGTTCCAAGAAGTTAACTTAGATCCTTGATCATTTTTCACATCCTTACAGCTATTTCGCCTGAGTGGAAACTTCTTTTTATTTTTGCGTAATATGAGAGACCAATAATGCGCTTTATACAAAATTACAACGTTGGAAAACTTTAATTTTTAAAGTGAAATTCATTAAGCAACTTAAGCACGAAAAAAATTTGTAGTTGGCACATTAAACGTCAATGACAAATATGTCAAATAAATATATAAATAGAAATATATATAGCCATACGGGAAAGATATAGAAATGCCATTTATTTAGTTTGGAGTTATTAACTGGACAGTTTTCAATATATATGCAGTATAATACAATAGTCGTTCATGGCTAGCTTGAATTTAAAGCACATTTTGCCGTAAAGAATTTTTTCTCCTATTTTGTTTCAGTATTGGAATCATATTAATACGATAGTTATATTCATATGTACTAACGAAGCTTTTAAGCTTGTTTTTGTTTCCTTCTGTTTCTTGTTTGTATCGTGTTAATTTAAACTAAATATTTCAGCTTTAATACTAAAATAACATAATTTCATTCAACGGCTACGGCTAATTCCGATTTGTTCGTCTTCGCCTTGTACTATGGATCTAGGCGATTGTGCCTAAATCCTAAAATATTAAACGTATGTTATCCACATCATCATTAAGTTCTCTCAACTCTGCATCATACTTGTCGATTAATTTCTTTTGTATGTTACGCTGTTCTCGGTACTTCTCAATGCGTCCAGTTAGGTTAACACGGCTGATCTCAGTTTCAACAACACTGAGGCGATTTTCTGAAAATAAAATGGGTTTTTGTTTCTTAATTTACTTTAATTTTGTTAACGAAATTCTAAGTGCTACAGTATGACTACTTTAAATTAAAGCGCCTATCACTATGACAAAAGGCAAAACAAATATATAAGTATAAACTTATAAAGAACAAAAAAAATAAAAATATAAACAAACTTATTGATAGTAAAATTGAACAGTAAGATTAAATATTTTGAACATTAAATATTGTATGACTTTTATGAAAGTTAAGACTAAGACTATGTATATGTACATATATATTTATACTCGATACCGAAGGTAAAGAGTATATTGACTTTGTGCAATGTCCGTCATGGTGTCCGTCCGTCTGTCCGTCTGTCCGTCCGTATGTTCGCAACTTTTTTCCACACCCTTCAAGCTAGAGACTTGAAACTTTCCAATTCTCTTTATCTGTGGGATAGTAAATTAAAGTGTCAAGGTGGGTGTTCTACGATAACTGGGGGCTGGCAAATCGATAAATTCGATAACTCAAAAACGATAAATCCACATATTTCGCACATCCTTACAGCTAGAAGTACCAAATTTGGTAAGAAGATAGCTACTAGCAACCCCAAAAAAACTGCATCAAAAATTTTGGAGCCACGCCCCCCATTCCGCCCCCAGCCCCCCCCGAATTTTAAAGTTAAAAAAGCCTATATCTCCCACAGTTTTTGAGCTATAGCCACCAAATTTTGTGCCAAGATAGGTGATGATGACCCCTCAAAAACTGCATAAAAAGATTGGATGCCACGCCCACCAATACTGCCCCAGCCACCCCCATGTGCTCCAACGCTTCGTCAAAAACGGGAATGCGTGTATCTTCCAGAGTTGTGGAGCTAGAGCCTCCAAATTTGGTGGGAAGATAGTTGGTAACGACCCCAAAAAAAACTGCATCAAAGTTTTGGAGCCACTCCCACCCATTCCGCCCCCAGCCCCACCGCATTTTGAAATCAGAAATGGCTATATCTCCCACAGTTTTTGAGCTAGAGCCACCAAATTTGGTGCCAAGATAGGTGTTGATGACCCCCAAAAACTGCATCAAAAGTTTGGATGCCACGCCCACCAATACTGCCCTAGCCGCCCCCATCCACCCCAACGCTTCGTCAAAAACGGGAATGCGTGTATCTTCCAGAGTTGTGGAGCTAGAGCCACCAAATTTGATAGGAAGATAGCTGGCAACGACCCCCAAAAATCTGCATCAAATTTTTGGAGCCACGCCCTCCATTTCGCCCCCCTTTCCCCACTTTTTACAATTTTCGAGCTAGAGTCACCAAATTTGGTATGAAGATAGCATTTGACATTTCAGAAAGATCTGCATCAAAAATTTGGATGCCACGCCCACCCTTACCGCCCTCAGCCCCCCTGTCCCCATCTGTTTTAATCTTCGAGCTAGAGTCACCAAATTTGGTTTATAGATAGCAATTGACATTCCACAAAGATCTGCATAAAAAATTTGGATGTCACGCCCACCCATACCACCCCCAGCCCCCCTTTCCCCACTTATTACAAATTTCGAGCTAGAGTCACCAAATTTGGTATGAATATAGCAATTGACTTTCCACAAAGATCTGCATCACAAGTTTGGAAGTCACGCCCACCCTTAAAGGCCCCAGCCCCCCTTTCCCCACCTTTTACAAACTTCGAGCTAGAGTCACCAAATTTGATATGAAGATAACAATTGACATTCCACAAAGATCTGCATCAAAAATTTGGATGCCACGCCCATCCAAACCGGCCCCAAGCCCCCCCTTTCCCCACCTTTTACAAATTTTGAGCTAGAGTCACCAAATTTGGTATGAAGATAGCCGGTGGCATCCCCATCTGCATCGGAGAATCTTTAAGGCAGTTTAAACCCCTGCCGGATCCGTAACCCTTTGCATTCAGGCCTCTTTTTACCGGTTTTAATTCTGGTATCGAGTATGCCGCAGTCGGTTGCGTCCGACTGCAACGTTTCCACTTGTTTTATTATCATTTTATTAAACTCGTTACCGAAGGTAAACAGTATATTGCTTTTGTGCAATGTCCGTCATGGTGTCTGTCCGTCTGTCCGTCCGTATGGTTGCAAGTTTTTTCCACACCCTTCAAACTAGAGACTTGAAACTTTCCAATTCTCTTTAACTGCACGCAGAATATTTATCTGTAAAACGATATAACAACAAATTCGTTAAACAATATTTATAGCAAGTGTCTTTTGAACAAAATACAAATTTAAATATCTACAAATAAACAAAAACATAAAATATCAAGCATTTCATAACCTTAGTTTTTTCCTTTCGTTTCTAATTGTGTGAAAATTGCAACAAGAAACAAAATTCTGCTTGTAATTAACAATTGAGATACTATAACAAAGTAAAAGTAAAACTTGTGATAAACAAAGCAAAACAACATTGCTTTGTCATTTGTTGTTGTACTAGTTGTCACGTAATACTTTAACAAGCTTCCAAACCAGAACGTTACTGTTCTTAACTTAATTAATTAACCGGTAAGCCCAGAAGAATTTTTGTCGTTTAACAACTCTCTCGAAACTTTGTCAAAGTACAACTCGAACAAATTTGCCTAAGAAAGAGAGAGAGACAGAGAGAAAGAGGAGAGAGAGGAGAGAAGGTGGAGGAAAGTTGCACACAGAACGTGGCAAGTTGGAATCAACTCAATAAAGTGAAGTACACCAAAGCGAAGAGTAGCCCCAAAAAAGGGTTTCAGTGGCCTTATACCTACCTCCTTTGCTCTATTTCTTGCTCTTTTTTGCCTAGTTGTGTTTACATTTCCAATTGATTGAGCAGCGCCGTCTGGGCTGCCAATGCCGCTGACGCTGCCACTGCCACTGGCCAGCTGTGCGGCAAACAAATGAAGCATAAAGTGTTGATGCGAGACGCGACAACAGCAACAACAGCATCAGCAGCCGCCTGCTACCGTCAATGTCAAGTGCAAATGAGACGCCAACTAAATTCTCGACATCATCAAAATACACCCAGAAATATTAAACAATGAAACACAAACCCTTCTCATCCTCCCACACCGAGAGAAGAGATTCGAGTGAAGTTTACCTTGCTGCTGCCTCGCACAAACACACACACACGCACAGAAGGCACACACACATGCAGAGATTTTTGCGCTCGGCTTTTTGACACAAATTGAAATCGAGTTACACAAAAACGCTTAATTCAATAAAGACAACGACAACAACCGCAAACAGCAACAACAACAACGACAACGCAAAAAGCTTATAATAAAAGCGGACACAAATTAATTTTTGCAAGCCGTCGTTGGCGACACAAATTGCCGTGTCATGTCCAGAGTTAAGTTTTTATCCCTCTTTCTTACTTTATATATATTTTTTTCTTGGTTTTTGTGTGTGTTTTATTGTTATTATTATTTAACTTGCACTTCTAGGTAGCGCAGTGAGAAAAGGAGTTATAAGCTTGTAATGCGGTTGAACACACACAGAAAAGATCTAAAAAGATTTATAACAATTAGTGAACAAAATTGCATTAAACTGAATGCAATTCTGAATTTTTAGTTAGCTCATACTTAAAAAGAAAATAAATATATATGAATAGTATTTATTATAAAGTCATAAAACTCAAACGTTGCATGGCAGAGCATTTGCAATTCTATATGCCGCATGTGGCAGCCACATGTCGCCGTGTTGTTTCTTATTATTACTTTTTTTGTTTGTGCCACGCACCTGTGGCAAGCGGCAATGGACGTTGATCGGTGCGTTTGGTGATCGTTGCGGTAATTACAAGCGACTCTCAGCTGCAGCCGCACTTACTTTTTTTTTCGTTCTGTTGCATGTTGTTGTTATATGCTGGAGCTTTTTCTTTTTTGCAGCTGTTGCAGCTGATGTTGTTGCTGTTGCATTTTGGGGGAAGCGGCACAAGTAATTTCCACTAATTACGAGGCAATGATTTGAGTAAAAGTAAAATCCGTACACCTTTGCAACAGTTGCGTGTTGCATCTGCTTGGGGTGCCAATGGTTGTGACATGCCGTTGTTGCAGTTGCACTCTTATGTTCTGAGATCTTTAGTCGCATGATTTGCACTTTTTTGTGGCAGTTGCCACAGTACTCGTCTGCAAGTTATCGTCCTCGTTCTCGTCCTCGTCCTCGTGCTGGTCCTCATGCTAAATTACATTTTTAAACATTCAACGGACTTTGGCAAAATCATAAACACAAATCAAATGAATTTTCATAATTGCATTTGGCTGCCTTTCTCGTTTTCTGCTGACGCCTCGGTTTTGCCCATCAAGCGAGCAAGCAAATGCTTACAAACAAGCCAACAAGCCAACGAACATGGGCGGCAAGCTAAGCAGTGGGCGTGGCCAAGTCTAGACACAAAGCTGTCACTGTCGCTAAAGCTGACGCAGATGTTGTTGTTGTTGATAAGCCCATAGCCCTGGGCTTGAGTAAGAAAATGATGAGATTGCTATTTGAAGTGAATTCACAACGGAAGCCAATACAAGGGGGTGCACTGGGTGCAGCACCCAAGTATAGAAAAATGGGCTAAAGAAACATTTCACCGTTCAATGTCTGGCTATAGCTTTGAAAATGTGCAATAAAATTTGTTTATAAATATCGTAGAAGTTAATAAATGATTAAATTGATAGCTTTGCTATATCGAAAGCTACAAAACAATATATTTTTACTGCATTTCAAACAATAAAAATGTATTTACTTTCAAATTTTGCACTCTTAGGCTTCGGCCACGCACTGAGCGATTAGCGACTGAGCGACTAAGCGACGCTCTCTCGAGCGACGTCAGCGAGCGATCGCTCTGAGTGAAGTGGCCACATGTCGAGCGACGTCGCTCAGGTTGTTTACTTATTAAAATGCCTTAAGCAGCCGAAATTAAACTTTCAGCAGAGATTTTCTGCACCGCGTTCATATAATCGCTGAGCGACGCACTAAAAATTAGAACCGATTCTAGCGCTGAGCGACGTCGCTTAGTCGCTCGCGATTTTCGCACGTCGCTCAACAGCTGCGTGGCCGCTCGTATGGAGTTTCATATGTTTTAATTTTTAACGTCGCTCGAGAGAGCGTCGCTCAGTCGCTCAGTCGCTAATCGCGCAGTGCGTGGCCGAAGCCTTAAGCGATAATATTAATAAAGGCTTTTACTTCAGAATTAATTTACAACAGATCGTTATTGATAATTTAGTCATAAGGTTGATAAAAAAAAAGATAATGTCTTATTTAGATATTCAATATGAACTCCTGTTATTGTGATACGTTTTATTTTCAAGCTCTCTCGAATTTAATAGTTTAATTTCAGTTGTGTCGAATTTTATTTGCAGTCGACGAGTAATTTGTTTGCCCCAACTGCAAACAACGTCTAATAAATCGATGAACACAGGCTGCATGCACGAAAAAGTGTTACGCAAATTACTTATACTCTTAATGCGTTACGCTGACTAAAAGTAAATGTTAACGCCGCCTTGCTTTAAGGATAGTCGTGGCGCTGCTAAGCAGACGCTTTCTTTTGGTTTTTTTATGATCTCGGGATCAACACCGCGTCACAATTTTTTGAATATGTTTGTTTTTAATATTTTTTTTCTTTTTTGACGGCAGGTGGCTTTTTGGTTGGTGCAGAAAAATACAAAAAAAAACAAAAGCACCAAAAATATCAATAGGACCAAAAATACCGAAATACCAAAAATACCAGAAATCCCAAAATACCGAAAAACACAAAAATTAACAAGAAACCAATATATCATAAATTACAAAAATACCAAAAAAAAAAAGATAATCTAAATTCCAAAAATATTCCGAAATACCAAAAAAAAAAAAAAAAAATACAGAAAAAAAGACAATAATGCAGAAAAATAGATTTTATTTCACTCTTTTGTATCCATACAAAATGGTGATAGTTCAATAAAATGATTAAATTCTATTCATAAAATGAATAATTGCATAAAGTATGCAATTATTTAATGAATGTTTTGTTACGACGTTTTCACGTTAAACTATAGTCCGTAAACCAACTTATAGATTGTTTCCCAGTTTCTATTTTTTGTTCCTTCTACGTTTACGTTTCATATATATTTTTGGTTCTTTCAACAGCTCATTTGTAAACGGGTGTGCATAACTTTATTTTCTTCTTCTTTTTTCACTTTTAAACCTTTTGCTAGCCATTTTCTTTGTTCTCTCTCTTACTCTCCGTATCTTTTAGGATGATACAATGCTTCTTCCATATGTCTGCCCCATATGCTCTATCCTTCCGGCTGCACAAACACACACACACACACAAGCACTTGGCACGGTAACACCCATATGCAGATACATATGTATCTATGCAGTTGAAATTCATGCTACTGGCCCAAACAAAAAATTGTTTGCTATTTTGCATTTGCTGCAGTCGGTTGCTGCTTGTTTTTTTTTTTTTTTGTTGCTGGCTCTTTTGTTTTTGGTTTTTTGTTTGTTTCTTTTATGTCAATTTCACGCTCTATTTGTGAGGTTTGCCATTTGCCTTTGCCAATTGTTTGAATCGTTGGTTTTTGTTGTTATTTTGTCTTTAATATTTTTTTATTTTTTTTGTTAGTTGTGTTTTTGTTTGATTTTTTGTGTTTTGCAGTCCAATCTTTGATATTTTTGTACTTTGGACCAATTTGCGGCACACAATGCAAACAAACAAGGAGCACTAAAAGCTCACACACACACCACACACACACAAATGCCAAATGATTGGCAGCTTTTCAATATGGCGCTAATTGAGTTTTTAATTGTTTGACTTTACACTTTATTTTATGTTGTTTCGTTTCGTTTTTTCTGTTGGCCCTGTTGTCTCAATGTGTCATTTGTCGAGTTGCATGCGCCACACTTTGATTTGTGTTTTATACTAGTTGTAGTTAAGCGTAACTGTCTTGTTGTTGTTGTTGTTGCTTATTATTATCATAATTATTATTTATTGGCAACCCCTTTTGTTTTGAACTTGATACTATCGAAGTATCAACAACAACAACAACAATATCAAGTGCTGCAGCAAAACAACAATCAAAATGCTTCCCCCCCTAGCTGTCCCCTCGTCGAACAAACCACCCTTCTGCAGCTGGACTCGACGAACTTGTTTTTTTAATGGTCCTGGCAAACAGGCACCAGACTTAGGTATCAAAAATCAGGCATCAGGCATGGGGTAATGTCAAGCTCCAGTGTCCACACTGCAACCTTCATGACGACACTCGAAAAAACACATATTGCTTATAAGTTCCATTATTCTTCATAAAGAAACTTAAAGAAAATCAAAGTTTAATTCGTTGATATAAATCAACTTTACAAAGCTCTTTTTTATGCCAGAAAAACGAACTTCAGCATAAGCTTATTAACAAAATCAGTTGTTTTTTTTTCTCCCCCAAATCAGTAACATGCTAGAGTGGCACAAAAATGTTCTCAGTGCCTGACTTGAAGCGATTTCTCTGATGTTTTTGTTTTTTTGACGTTTTCTTCTTGTTGTTGAATATTTTTGAATCGGGCTCAGGCTCCGTTATAGCCAACTTTACGCTGAACGTCACTCGAGTTGAAATAATTTTAATTTAGCTGCTGCCAAACTATAAACAGGCTCAGCTTGCCAGCCGCAGTGTGTGAGGGTCCTCTTCGCTTCTTATTTCCTTCGTGTTGGGGCTGTTTGGTTGTCGTCAGCGCTCTGCATTGATAAGCGGCACGCATTCAAGCCCAAAACCAAAACCGAAAACGGGACCAACGACGCGTTCAACGTTTGCGACTGAAGGGTGATGTTGACGATGACGATTACGAAGCTGGCGACGATGATTATTATGATGATTATAGGGGTGATGGGGATGGGGATGAGGATGAGAACGATGCCGCGTCATGTGGTGATTAAGTCAAGGCAAGTGCAAAGCGATTGGGGCAAAAGCGACAACAACAAACAGCAAGAAATAAATAAAAATGAAGGGTTTGTGATTTCAATTCAAGTTGGCTTAAAGGCGAAGCTTTTAATGCTCTATAAAATGCTATAAATGCTTGAATGGCCCGAAAAGAATTCATTAATTTAATCAATAATAGTTTGGATCTTTTGCTCTATTTGATTTTTTTTTATTTATTCATTCCTAATAATCATGTTCACATCAAGAATTTGTAGATTTTACTATATAAATAAAATTTTATTTTTATCATATATAAAATAATTTTTACTTTACTTCAACTGCATTAATAACCGGACGCAACTATATTGTTTTATATATACTTAGAGATAAACTTCTGATTAATTAAATTTCTTGTTTTAATTGTTACATTTTGTATCTCTGGATGATAATGCTCCTTAAATAGTTGGTACAAAGCTGTATACACTACTTAAATAATTTATTTTGATTGTATTTTCGCACCCTTGTTGCAAAAAGGGTTGGAGCACACGTACATATGTGTGTAAGTGTGTGGATGGATTTGAAGAGTCGTCGAACCGGTTCCATTATGTAAATGCTGCTTTTCTCTGCTGTGCGGTCGCAGAAAGAGAAGGAGAGAATTAAAGTTGAGTTCTGCAACTGCAACTGATGCATTGCCGCGTTGGCCAATGCAATATCTTAATGGCCAAAAGACGCTGGCCTGGTCTCAGCTGGGCCTGGACTGGCCGAAGGACATGGCTGCTGTTGCCATGTCTTACCAGGATGGTGGCTCATATTTCGATGTTATTTATGCGCCGGCCCCGTTATTAAAAATATTTTTGTAGCTGCTGCCGTTGCTTTTGCTGCTTCAGTCGAAAGGTGGTCAGGGTCGTATTCACCCAATCCTTATACGAAGTAGAGACACCAGCAAACTGTCAGTGATTCTACCCCCTGCATTCAGCATGCTCCCCCGTCCCATCTTTACCTGCCACCGGCAATAGCAACAGCAACAGCAACAGCAACGGCAACGGCAGAGAAACCGCAACCTCAACCGTCACATTGCTGCCACGACCCGTCTTCGTCTCTTTCTCCTTCTCTCTGTTTCGTCACGCCTTTACATGGTGGTACCTACACCAGCCAGCACCCTTCACCACTCCCCTACCCTCCTCTATGTTACCACACCTTGACTAGGCAGTGCAACATTATACTTTTCGCCTTGTTCTTTTTGAAGACCGCTTCATCGTCGTCGTCGTTTTCTTGCTTGTTGTTTAATTTTTCAGTTGGTTTCAGTTTGGTTTTTGTGCTTGTCTCCCCGCTTCCTCCACCCTTTGGCTGGTTACGCTTCTCTTCAAGCTGGCTGAGCCGTCGCCCTATCCAGGCTCCTTGTTCTCCTTGTTATTGTTGTTGTTGTTATTGAAGAGGTTTTGAATTTCCAGCCTGATACTTTAATCCAAACCAGGCAGAAAAAAGCATCTTTGCAGCAGGCTCCTCTCTTTTAGTCTCTCTCTCCCTCTTTCTTTCTATCTCTCTCTCTCTCTCTCTCTCTCTTTCCCTCAAGGCTGGGCCTTCATCTTCATCCTGTTCTCCTTGCTGTTGTTGTTGTTGTGCGTCGTGTGCAGTTTTTAAGATTACTTTTTTTTATATATTTTTTATTCATATTGCTGGCTATCTTTTTTTCGTTCGTTTGTTTTTTTCTTCTGATAGTCTTTTGCACTAAATGCACCCTTAAAATATCATTTTAATATTGCTAACAATAATGAAAAATATTTTGCCTTACTTTGCAATTCTTTTGTTTTTTTTTTTCCGTTACTCTGTGTCATCTGAGAGCTCAAATCAAACAAAATCTGATGGCACCCTCCCATTCTCTCTCTCTCTCTCTCTCTCTCTCTCTCTCTCTCTCTCTCTCTGTGCTGTAATGTAAATGAAGAAATTTTATGATATCCTTGACCAAAATACTTTAGCTTGGCAAAGAGCAAAGCTGCTCTTAACACAAAACTATTGCAATTTGATACACATCTTTATACTCGTTACCGAAGGTAAAGAATATATTGGTTTTGTGCAATGTCCGTCATGGTGTCCGTCCGTCCGTCCGTCCCTCTGTCCGTCTGTATGTTCGCAACTTTTTTCCACACCCTTCAAGCTAGAGACTTGAAACTTTCCAATTCTCTTTATCTATGGGATAGTAAATTAAAGTGCCAAGATGGAGGTTCTACGATAACTGGGGGGCTGGCAAATCGATAAATTCGATAACTCTAAACCGAAAAATCCACATATTTCGCACATCCTTACAGCTAGAACTACCAAATTTGGTAAGAAGATAGCTACTAGCAATCCCCAAAAAAATACATCAAAAATTTTGGAGCCACGCCCACCCATTCCGCCCCCAGCCCCCCCGCAGTTTAAAGTAAAAAAAGCATATATCTCCCACAGTTTTTGAGTTATAGCCACCAAATTCGGTGCCAAGATAGGTGATGATAACCAAAAAACTGCATCAAATGAATGCCACGCCCACCAATACTGCTCTGTTTATCACCATTTACTTCTGCTGCAACACATGCACACACATATATGTACATATATGCTGTGTAACTCGAGCTGGAAAATCTTATCATATTAATTCACTCACAATTTCTATCCCTTTCGTTTCAATTAATGCTCGTTTGAATACCAAGCTAATGGTTATATTAATATTATAATATGTATATATGTTCATATATTTTTGCTATAGTTTGCATCAGTTTGCATCTCTATATGTTGCTGTCTCTGTGTCTGTGTGTCTCTGTGTGATGCTGTCATGTATAATTTGATTTTCATGCATATTTATTTTCATTCGAGGTAAATGTAAATTGGATCAAAGTTGTAGCTCGCTTACAAACACAAACACACACACATACACACACACACAAGCTATTTTGGATGGTGTTGTCAATTTCTCATCATGTCACGCATACGCCGCGTATAACGTTCATCGCTTCAGTTTATGCCATTTTAAAGCATAAATATTTTAAATGACTTTTTTGAAGCTTTTGCCCCGCCCTGCCCTGCTTTGCCACACCCCGCCCCGCCCAGTGGGTGCACAGTGGTGCAAAATGTTGTCTATATCAGTTAATGTAATACAAGGTTTGCCTTTGATCAATTTACCATGCATTAAAGTTGTAATTAATGAACACGAAATTTATTTAAATATGATTTGGTTATGTGTGTTTTTATGTTTATGTTGTTGTTGTTGTTGCTGCATTTAATGAGAAATATTCAGCTTGCAAAACATTATGGATTATATGAGCACTTTATGTTGGCCTCCAAATTTGCAGATCACTCTTTTGCCAGGTGTTTGTGCTTGCCTGTAGGAGTAATTATGTCAATATACATTGCACAAATATATATATACATATATATATCGGCGTGTATGCAAATGAGAAACGACAACTTTAAGGCGACGGCTGCACAAACAATAACAACAAACAGAGAGTCAGGTTGGATTGGTTATAAAAATAATAATAGCAACAACAACAACAACAATATTACCGTCAAGATTAAATGCAGCGTAGTTGCCATTAACAATGATTACCTGAAAGCCGATTCCCAATAATTAAATGTGCAACAGCGCGCAATTTTTAATTGCAAGCCACAAAAAAAAAAAAGTGCGTCAGTCACTTGGTTGCAACACCCCCTGCAACACTCTCAGCACACACACACACACACTTCTCTATACCAACTCAAACCCAATCGAACCCATTTGATTCGATTTTCCACTGTCCGCGTCCACGTCCGCGTTCGTGTCCATGTCCGGCTTCATGTCCATGTCCGTGTCCGGCCAAACGAACCAAACAGTGAGAGCTAGTGAGCCAGGCCCACCAACCGTGTGCGCATATCAAAAAGTATCAAAAAAATGTTGATTCTGATTTTAATTTATTCATATTTATGCAAAAGAAGCAACAATTTTGCCAGCATACTTTTTGGTACAGCTGCTCCTTTCTCTGCTCTGCTCATTGCATTCGTTGCGTGTGCTTTTTGTGTGTTTGTTTATAATTTTTAACTTTAATATGCATTGAACCGCACACCCGCACACACACACAGATATATATATATATATATATATCAACATAGTGCATCGCCGACATCGCCACCTTCCCTTAAACTATTTATTAAAAAAAAAAAACACCCTTTTGACCTCAGCATTTCGGTTGACCAACAATTTCGTTGTCTGTCCTTCGAAATCGGCCAACACAATCAACATAACTGACGATCACGTTGCGGTTGTCCAACTAATACATGTATCGTCAGTGTGATACCCTAGAATCTTATCGATTGGAGTTAAATAATTGAATGAAATGAAAATGTTTGTATAGAGCTGAGGAATGGAAATTCATTGACGAGATGTCACTTCCTTGGAAGTTATTGTCAAGAAAGCAGGTTTTTAAACATGTTAAAGAAGTTTTCGGAAAAGTCGCTTTCGAAGATATCACATTGCAGGAGTCACTTTTGAAAAGTCTTTGACCAGAAGTCACTTCCCAGGAAGTCATTTCCAAGAAGGCAGTTTAAAACGAGCTTTCAAGAAGTCTTTTCCATGACGTGAGTTTAAGACGGGTTTGCGGAAAAGTCGCTCCTTTCAATATATCACTGTGCAGATGTTCCGCTTTAACTTTTGGTTACTTTATGAAAGTCATTGACCAAAAGTCACTTCCTAAGAAGGCACTTTGCAAAAAGCTTTCAAGACATGCCATACGAAAAAAAAAAAGAAACTCTATTAAAAAGTCACTGTCACTTAATTATAATATAATAAGTATTTCTTGTTAGTTAAGATTGAAAGTTGTGGCGCTGAGACTTTAAATTTAGAAATTTGCAATAACTTCTTCGTATATCATCTGAAATAGAACATACTTAAATTTTCGGAAGTCTTTGAGATTGTGGGAATTGATTGAGCGAGCAATCAACAAATTCGTTTTATGGCAATTGAGCATAAAATCGTTAAAGCCAACAGAACCGCAATTAAACAACTAAACGAAAAATTGCCAAATTCACCACATAGCCACAAAGTAAGTTTTGTTCTTAAACGCTTAAATTGCTTAGCCATAATGCATTTAGCTTCTGTGCATTTGTTGAAGTACTGCATATATTTAATTTATTTAATTTATTGCATATCTAGTTTGTATATGCATATAAATATTTTTATAATTTCATGCTCTTTATGCAGCTTCATTGTTGCTGCTTAAGTTAATCTAGCCTGATTCCTTTCCACTATGCCAACAACAAAAAACTAACAATAGCAACTGCAACAACAACAACAACAACAACTAAAAGCTATGCTTCCGGTTCGCTTGGTGTCTGGTGTTGGGTTTTCTTTTCGTTTGCTGCTGCTTGTGTGTTTAGCATGAACCCAATTATGAATTATTTGTAATCTTATCTTTAAGTATGTGGCATAAAAATTATAATTCTGCGGCAAGAAACCCCACACAACAGCAACAACTTTGTTGCTGTTGCTGTTGTTGTTGTTGTTATCCCCTTTCATAATACATAAAAGTTCTACAATTTCAACATTGAAATTTATCATAAATAAATAAAGCAGCCCATAAAACGTCCGCAGGCTCAACTTCTTCATGATGGTGGTGCAATGGTATTTTTCCAACCACATGCAGCTAGCAGACAAGGGATCGCTCTCAGCCTATTGTTGTTGTTGTTGCTGTTGTTGGTTTTTAGCCCATCGGAAAGTTTGCTGCGGTGCTGTCTGCATCTTGAGGCTGGCATACAACACGCCTAACCACAGCCCTATCTAACTTATGGTGGTGGTGGCGTTGCTGCTAGCCATGTGAATGGCACCAAAGTGGACGCTTCAGCATGCACCAACGCCACTTTGAGTCGGTGCGAAGAAAAGTAAGAGAGAGAGAGAGAGATTTGAGTGTGGAGAGTGGAAGTCAGTTGCCGTCCAGACGCTGATAAACAGGAAGTCATCGTCGCTGCTGCCAACACTTCAAGCTGTATGTCGAGTGGGTGGTTGGGTGGGTAAGTTGTTTTGGGGTGGCTGCACTTAGAGAAGTACAAAAAAGTGTGTGTGTGTGTGTGAGTTGTGGGTGGTGGTCGGGTGGGTGGGTGTTGCCTTGCCATTGTTCCAGTCTCGGAGCAAGACTCAACTCAACTCATCTCGATTTGACTGGAACTACGGCTCAGCTCTTTGGTTTTTGTTCATAAAATAAATGAAGTATTTAGCTCGAGCCGTTGAGTTTTTTTTTCTTTACAGCTGCAGTGTCAGCTAGCAGACTGACAAACAGACAGACAGTTGGGCCGACTGCAGGCATGAAACGTTGAAATGCGGCTCACAAAACGTGACATGCTCGTCTTTCCCAACTGACTGACTGACTGACTGATTGAATGACAGACCACGTGAATTAGCATTCACTGCTTACAATCCTTTTCTCAAACATCCTCTCTGTTTTAAGAAAGAGAGAGAGAGGGGGACTTTTCTTAGCTGGACCACTTGACGTATGCGCAATGTGGTAAGTTTATATGTTTAGCTTGCCTAATTTTGTAACTCTATTTGATTTCGGTGGGCGGGAGGGTCTAGCTGGACGGCAGGGGGGCTGCAGTAGTTTCACAAATTAGATTTTAGCTGCCAAGCAAAAAGTTGTTCGACAGAACTGAAGCCGCACAAGGTAATTATAAATAGCAAGCTCGGCCTGGGACCACAGTCGCCATAACGAGCTGTAAAATTCAGCCTACTTCATGTGTGCATAATACGCGTATGTATGCGTGTGTCGTTGTGTGTATGTGTGTGCGAAAATGGACTGGAAATTATTTTACATACTGCTGCTGCTCAAGTGGCCGAGCGCTTGTTTTTAATTAGTTTGCGCCGCAGTTACCAGAATGCTCTTTCTCTCTATCTCTCTTCTCTCTCTCTCTCTCTCTCTCTCTCTCTCTCTCTATCTATCTTTCTCTATAGTGGCACAGGTGTGCATGTGTGTGTGTGTGCGTCTAATTTAAGCATTTTAATTGAAAACCGCAAGTGACCGACCAAATATTTTTGCAATTTGTAAAATGTTTAGCATAATTTAGTGCACAAATTTTTTGGACCAAAACGTTTAGATAGTATCAAGGGTTAAACAGTTGCCCCCCAAAGCCAAAAAAAAACACAAGCGAATGCCAACACAAAAATTGGGGACAACTTCTATGGTCAAATACAAGCATGTGGTTTTGTGCTTTTTAACCAACGATAACCCCAGCAAGGACTAAAAGTTGTGAAAAAGAAATTTAAGCATCAAAGCCTTAAGCGTTTCTCCTTCTTTGCATATCTGTGTATATATCTTTATATATATACATATATATATATATATATATATATATCATATGAACATATATATGCACAAAAATGCTTGCATTTCTGCATCTTCAGTGTTTCTCAAAGGATTTCGATAGAAATTTCATTTATTTTCATTGAAGTTTTAATGCAGTTTCTTAAACAAAATATATATTTTTCAAATTCAAGCTCATATTCTTATCGATCACATGTGTAACGGAAAGAGTTATCCATATTGTTTTGTATATTTGCAATCTGAAGTCTCTAGTTTTTCGCTGAGTACGACGAACAGTTTGACTTGAATATTCTAAAAATATATGTACTTAATTAATTTTGACCTATTTACTCCTGAATTATTGAAATAAAAGTAATATTAAGTAAAATATAATAAACACATGATTAATTAAGGTAAATTCGATAAACATAATGATTTTTCTCGAAAATTGTTGTTGAGGTATATTCCAAGAACTAAGTAATCGGCGCAGCAATTAAGATTCGCGTGAGAGCTCAGGACTCGTATCGAGTACAATGCATTAACATGAATGATAGTATCGATATATGATACGATAAATGAGTGCTGCCAGATTTTATGCAGGCTTACAACAGCTTCAATAATTGCATAAGTGGTTCTATTAATTCTTTCGAATGTTATTTTAAAAAGAATTCTTCCAAGTTTCGTATCGATAAAAACTTTACGTTTAGGGGAAGCTCTAGGCATAACAAAAAAAAAATAAAAATACTCACTTGATAAAGTTTCACAAGTTTCAGTCGGAGATGCCCTGCTAAAAGACAATTATACCTGCATTAACAATTAATAATAAGTCCAGGCTGCATATGTTTTACCTATGGCTAGGAAATATTCTATAGTCAGAGTTAGAATCAAAATATTTTTGTGTTTATTTATTATTTATTTATATTATTTTTTATATATGAAATATCCAATGCACTTCAATTGCAAACTCTTTCCAATTTAGTGTCTGATCAATGCGCAATGAATGTGCTTTAAAAAAAAAAAAAAAAATACCAAACAGCCAAACAGCTTGTGAATTTTTGCTGTCATTAGCAGGCAACGGTTTGTTGGCAATTTGTCCATCTGTTTGGCTGGACTTTCAATGTTTAATGTCACGCCTCGAGTTTCCGCACCTTTGATAGAAGTTCTTGTTTGTTTTTGTTTTCCAACCGTTAGCACAAAAACGATCCCAAGACTCATCATCATGATGATGGGTTCGTCATTGTCTCACTTGAGCTGGTGTAAATTGTTTTGTTGTTGGTGTTGTTGCTTTGTGACTCTTGGAAACTTTGTGCAACGCTTTTCACTTCCTTTCGCCACTTAATTTTAGTTTTATTATAATGTTTCTTTTGTTTTGTTGCCAATGAAATTAACCCCAAAAAGGCAGCGATCAAAAAAGAAAAAACAAGCGCGCAAAATTGCTGCTCACCTCGATATATGTGAAATGAACAAAAAGAGTGTGTGGGGCAGCATTATGGGGCGTAAAGGCCTACCTAACTGGGACAGACGGACAGACAAGACAGACAAAGCACACTCAACACCTCATGCCGTGTTAATAAACCATCAATAATTTAACCGAACCGAACGGATAGACAGACGGACAACATTGGGTAGCGGAATTGAAAATCGGACGCGGATTTGCACCACTCGGACTGACGGTCTGATTGTCTGTTTATCTGTCTATCTGTCTGTCGGTCAGTCTGTCAGTCAGTCTGTCCTGTCTGCTGCAGAAGCTAAATGAAGCGTGGCAAATGCGTCAATTTATTTTCTCTATACATATCAAAATCGTGCAACAAGCGGCGGCGGCAGCGGCGGCGGCGTTGTCGACTCCAATCCTATCCACACTCAACGTTGCGACGCAGCAGCGGAAGACAAACAATTTCTTGGAATTGATTTCTTGCGGTTTTTGTGGCATGTAGCCCTAAAAATGCCCGCAGCATAGTCATTCCACAAACAAAAAACAAGAAAGAGCTACAAAGAATTGAATCGGTGAGGAGTGGGGATGTGGTATGGTTGCATCTCATTCTTGTTCTCCAAGAATTTCAAAGTCTAACCGTTGACAGCTGACAGAAGCCGACGTATATAGTGGAAGTGGCTTATTGAATGTGGTTAAAAGTAAACAAAAACGAACAAACTCAAACTGAAGAAGAAGAACGACGACTACCGACAAGAAGCAAGAACGTCATCGATATCTATGTTATTCGATAGCTTAAATGCTACCACATACAACTATTAATATAACTATTTACATGCGTAAATATATCTAGATAGCAAAAGGATGCGATTTCGATATTATCATATGGCAATGGCCTCTAAAAATTTTAATTCAGATTATGACAAAAGATCGATTTCATTAAATATTCGATGACTATAGCAGAAACAAAATAAATCGATTTGTATTTTTTCTCTATTAATGTTCTTTAAGAAAATTTAAACTTTTTTCTATGCATTTTTGTGCAAAAGATGTTCTTTGAAAAAGTTGATGCTAGAGTGGGAACATTGACAAACTGGCTGGCGCTAAGGCCCGAGTGCCACAAGTTGGCGCACATGGCGGCAAAACCGTCAATCAATCAGAGCTCGGTACGTTCGTTGGCAAACGGCAACGGCAAACGGCAATGGCAATGGCAACAACGGATTCGCTGACAGACTTAAATTCCCATACAGCTGATTTTTCTCACAATAATTTGTAGTTCAACGATAGATTTTGTTTTTATTTATTTTATTTTTTTTTTTGCCCAGATAGAGACACCTGTGTGCAGCCCAGTTAGACAAGCAGGCAAGCAGACAAGACACCAAATATGAGAGTGCAACGGCAGCAAAAGCAGCAGCAACAGTTCTATAGCTGGCCATAAATCTGTAGACAACTTTCCAGTTGAGTGCTTAACAATTTTCAACACGCGCAGGCCACAAAGAGCCAAAAGAGCTTAAGAGCCACACCTGAGCTGAGCTGATTCTCAAAACTGAAGACTGAGGCTGGGAGCTGCCTGCCTGCCTGCCAGCCAGCCAGCCTGCTAACTGCCCGGGACAGTCCATGGACATGTGGCAAATGGACGACGGACGCTGGTGCCATGGGAACGTTAAACGGCCTACGCTTAAAAAAGACCGCTATAGCTATAAATACACTTGAAGAAATATATATGTATGTATTTATACCCTAGAGGTAGACTTTTTCAATTAAAATATAATCATTCTTAAAAATAGATTTTTCGTACTTTTACAACTTTGAAAGTGTTAGGAAAATTGGCAAAATATTTGTTTAGTGTATTACTCCTCCTCTTTGCACCTTCTCCTTTATTTGTAATGCCGCACTTCCACCTTCCGCCGCTGTTGCACTTCGATAATGTGTAATAGTTCTATTAGTCGCATGTTGGCGCGTCTCTGGTTACAGCTAATCTCTGGCTACCAAGTTTGGCGCGCTGTCATGAGAACCAAGAACCGGCCGGATAGGCAAAAAAACATAAGCAGTAACAACAAACAAAACTTTGGCCTGAATAGTTAAGCAGTTGAGCAGTTGAACAGTTAAGCTGAGTTGTTGGTTTTGTTGGTTGGCTGGCGCTGATGGCGCCTCGGTTGGATTGCCCAATTTGGTGCGCACGCTGAACCGGTTCGGATATTTAGCCATTTTTTGAGCTCGTAAAGTTTATATGGCACAAAGGCTGGCGTCCAATTAAAACGGAAATATTTTCGACGGCTCCTTTTCATTAGTAATTCATCTAAGCTAAACGTCCATCTTTCCATCTTTCCGTCCACCCATCCACCAATCCATCTATCTATCGTGCTATCTATCTATGCTGTGGCTTAATGGCCACAAGATGCTTTTTTAATAACTTTATGACGCAGTCAGAGAGACGGTAGACGGACGATATTTACGAGCGTTGCCGCCCTTTTGAAAAACCCTTAAAAATTTTTATCGTAGCTAAAGCTAAAGTTAAATTTAAAGTCGAAGTCGAAGAACTGAAACTCAAACCACATTCGTCTTTATTTTTGAATTTAACAGCAACTGCTCTTGACTCATTTTGTAAACAAAATAATAAAATACTTATGAATAGAGTTGTCGCTGCATTTAACGGCCACACTTTATAGCACTCATCAAATACAAAGCGATGCATAAAACTGTCAAATTTTCTCCTCGTGAAATGCTATACATTTTTTTGACAAACGATCCACACTTAAATGCAGCCTTTGACACCCAAGTTTTGTCGGTGTTCTGATTTCATAGTTGTTGCAAGATTTCTAAGTTCATTTTGGTTGCCCACGCGTAGCTTTACCTAATGGATTCTTTGCATTTTGTATATACATATATGGAAATGAAGACTACTTTAAAATCTCGTTTGATTGGTTTTTGTATTGTTTTTCCGTAAGCGAGTAAAAAATAGTTTTGTCCGATTCTATATCATAAATAGTTTCAGAGCTGCATGGCTACTAACCAGATAGATTGCTATAATACATAATTCTTATTCTTTAATTTAAGGTTAACTATTATTAATAATCATTAAATACATTCAAGCTGTTCAATAACGTTTAACACGTTGCATTCATTTTATGTTTTCAGGTTGAAAGAAAGAAAGTATTTTTTGTTATATTATTAAGGACTTTATCTTTATAAGTTACAAATATATGTAAGTTAAGCAGTGTGTTATTTATTGCTTAATAATTTTTTGGGCTTGATAATAATATTTTTTTTTTTGTACAACAGTTGATGTAATTTGTTCTCCATTTGTTTACAGTAGCTTTATTAGTGAATGCAAAGTTTTAACCCAAAAGTGCTGAGTTTTTTGTAATTGATTTTTTTCAACAGCTGCAATTCTAATGTCTGTGGTTCAACAGTCCCTTTGGAAATGATTAGTTAATTAAGTTGTTGCTTATACTGCGATATATAAAGTGCTATTGATTGTTCTCTTTGTGTGTGTATACTTATGTGTGAGTGTGTGTGTATTGTGTTGTGAACGCTGTGATTTTGGGCCACAACTCAATGGTTGCCTTTTAATTTGCATGGCAGCAACAGCAACAGCACGGACAACAACAACTACTACAATAATAATAATAAGGCAAATTTGCAAGCATGTTTTCCCCTCATTTCAATTAAATCAAATTCCCCCTTCCCCTCCTTCACACACAATTGCCAATTTTGTGCTTGCTTATTTGTCCTCCCATTCCAATTTTTGTGCTCCTTCTTTATTGCAGCCCTTTTGATGATTAATTCATTCATTCATTCATTCATTCATGTACCCATTGCCCCTATTCATTGATCTTTGTTTCGTGCTTTATGCAAAGTGTGTGTGTGTTTGTGTGTGTTTGTTTTTTTAGGTAATCGCCACGCCTCACAAATGTTTAGATTTTCATCAGATTTTTGTAAGATCCAGGAACTCCCTTACCTCTACCACCAATATTTGCCACATAATAGAAGCAAAAGCAGCTTCCGATACTCTCTCTATTTCTCCCTACCCCCACTCCCACATCAATGCCCACGCTTTTCCCCCCATGCTGAGCAATTTTGGCTTCATCTCCAATTATTCAATGTAATTTAGTTGATTGCGTTGTAATTGTGCCAGAAATTTATGCCCAATTGCCCCAAGTCCGTTGGCTTCGTTGGCTCCATTGGCTCCATACTCATGTCTCGTGCCTCATGCCCCGCTTGCCCCTTGCTTTGTGCTTTAGATTTGTGCTCTGCTTTTGTCTGTCTCTCTGGTACGACTATTTGTGAATAGCATTCAAATAACAAGGCATATCAGTTATGAGTTGAAGTAAATAACTATTTTAAAACATTTAAAGTTGCTTAATTCGTAAAAATTCAGAAAATAATCGTAATTAATTGATTATTTCGTGAAAAACAAAAAAAAAATTCACAAGTCTAATTACTTATGATTACGGTAATTAATCTCGCCTCAACATATTATTAATAAGAGCAAAAATAAAAAAATAAAAGCTTTTTATCAAGGTGAATTATACATTTTATTTATAGTTTTTAAATTTTTTTTAATGAGCATATTTTTTTGTAGCTTTTGTTTAATGTTTTTCTTCGTTTTGAGTTGCGATGCTTTGTGTTTTAATTTTTGTCAGCAGCAGCAGCAGCATCATTAGCTTTGAAGTATTTATTTTTTGTGCTCTTTCATCAAAATCCATTTTGCTCATCATCAAAACATGCCATCGAAGGCGGAAACGTTTAATGAACATTAGACAGCGACAACAATCGCAACAACAACAACAACAAACAAACAAGCAAAACAGTTGTTTGAAAAACAGTAAACAAATAAATAAAATGTTAAATGGGTGGGGCTGGCAAACAAAATAAATCAAATCGCCGCTTAGCCAACAATTTATGAAGCAACAACAGTAGCGCCAGGCGCCCCCGCTTAGAAGCGTTGAGTTGACGTACAAAGCCGACAGGCGACATGCACAAAATCCGCTCAAACCTTTAGAAACTCAACCCTCTACCAAAGTATCCCCTAACCTAACTAGTTCATACTTCATTTTGGCCATCAATTTAAATTGCTGGCGTAAGCTTAAGCGCAAATTAGGTATATAAAATATTATCGTATATAAAAGTGCTGCTACTATGAAATATGTTTTTCATAAGTGCAGACAGTTTTGACAGTTCCATAGTGTATACAATATTTTGCAGTATAATCGCAAACAACTGCGAACGGCAGCGAGATAAAAGTGGCCAAGGCAACTGCTTAAGCACACATAACTATGCAACAATACCAATACCAACCACTATAAAGTGGCATTAAGTCAATGAGAGAAGCTCTCTGTTCAAAGTGCTAAACTAATCCAACGAAATATAAAATGCCAGCAGTTGAAAAGCATTTGAAAGTGTTATTTGCAAGCGAAATAGTTACAGATTTTCATAACAACTATTTATGTGCGCTTTAGAATCAAAGTGTTTGTTTAACGATTATAAAAATGATTAGATTTTGAGATTAAATAGATTAAATTTTGTACTTCCTGTCAATAAAAATGTTGTTAGATATATTTTGATTTTCGTTTTTGTATGTTTTTTTTTTTTTTTTTTTGAGAGACTTGAGAATCTTTAAGTTTGTTTCCAAAAATGTTAAACTTATGACTTTGAAGCCCATAAATTTTTTGGCAATACAAAAGACCCCAGCAATCAAAACAAAACGCACGGCCAATATATTGTTACGGCGAATGGCGCCGCGGGTAACTAATTTGAATTCCGATATTGCTTCGGTTATTTTTTTTGTTATTTGTTATTGTTTAATGAGCCCCCAAACTCGCATCATTCGCATAATTAAGGCGAAAAATTAGCGCGCGTGTTAACCGCGTGCGCAGAACAAGTTCAATCAAGTCGCAACACGTCTGCTCCATATTGCCATTATATAAAGTATAGTGTTCAAAAGTTTTTGGTATCTTTGTTTGTAGCATGTGGTAACTGAACTGGTCTGAGATCTCTTAGAAATTTATCAATAATTTGCTGTTTATTATCAATAGACTTAACCTTGCAACTTTAAGAGATGTTGGTGTATTGTGTTTGATATAAGAAAGAAGAAAAATTGTGTCCTTAAATTAAGGTTTTAACATTTAAGCTTAGAAAATCTATCCAGAAATCCTTCTCTCTTATAGTGAAAAATAAGAGAAGTGTAGGTTCTTCATTAAATTGTGTTTCCTTCGGTAAGAGGTTGCGTTTTTGCTTGCTAGAAACCTTGATTATTGCGTTTCATTTGTTGTTTTCTTGGTTGCCTTTTTTTAGGGTATTTTTTAGTTGACAGCGATTTATGTGGGGCACTCAGATTACAAACGCCAAGCGAATATGTAAATCAAATCAATTTGAATGCTTTTGCGATACGTTTAAGATACTGAATAAACTACTTAGGCTAACACTCCATTTGCAGTTCGCATCATTGTTGTTATTGTTGTTGTGATGTTTGTGAAATTCTCATTAAAAGATAAGAAAACTACAAGCTTGATAATATTTAAATCATAATTTATGGCTCGATCGTTCATTGAATGCTTAAAATGGGCTCAAACCAAGTCAAGTCGAGTCGAGTCGAGTCAAGTCGAGAGAGAGAAAGAGAGAGATGTGGAAGCTTTAACAGTTTCACACTTCTTTTTTTTGGCAAAAATCAAAGTCTTTCACACATTTCGCACAGAATGACAGAATATTCGATGACGGAAATACCAAATATATATAATATATATACAATATGTAAATAAAAGAAAAAAAATCAAAATCTTAAAATCAGCTTAGTCAGTTTGTTGTCTTGCCTTGGCCTATAAAACTCATGGGATCTTTGGCTCATTTGGCGCTAGTCTTTTTCATATTTCTTATATATATATACTATATGTATATTTGTGACTTAGTCTTTGTTGTTTGTGTCTATCTATGTATCTCTCTCCACATAGTAATTTGTTCCTCTTGTTGATGACGTTGTGTGTCCACACCCAAATCGCCTTAAGCTTTTTCCCACGCCCAGCTGGCAAGCAAATCAAAACGACGCACAAAAACAGAGACAACAAATATAAAAATAATATTATAAAGAAAACAAAATAAACGACTACAAAAAAAAAAAAAAAAAAAGAAACTCCAAATCACAAAGCGTACAGGAAGTTGTGATTAAAATTTTATTTTTTTTTTTTTGTGGTTTTTTCGTTGTTGTGCTTTTATAATCGTAGAATATTAAGTTTTTAAGGAAACACACACGTTTATTGTATAGTATTTTTAATGTGTATTTCAGCGTATTCCTTGTTCTGAAAACTATCAACGAAAATATGCAATTTTTTGAAATTGATTGCAAACTCTTAGCCTTCGTCGCCTACTTTCAAAATGCTGTCAACTTTCCCAAACGTCCGGAAATGCCATTAACAATTTGCGGGTTGACTTTGTTAGGCTTAAGGCCAGGCGGTTTGTGGCCGGGGAACAATAAAAAAACACTGCGCACTCGTTTAATTAGAAAGCGCAAAGCTGCAGAGCGCAGTCGAAACTGCAAACACAAAGTATAACTCAACAAAAATGGAGGGATGACGCCAATGATGGCGAAACGGAAGCGGAAGCAACAGCAAGGTGTTGATAAACGGCGTCAGCTGATACTGCTGTGACTTTTGCAGTAGCTCAAAATGAGTATGTGGCAAAGAGTTGGTGGAGCAAGCGGTGTTTGGCATCTGCCAGCATTATTAATTCTATTAATGTTTACTTCCATTTCAGAAATATTTATTTTCAATGATACACAAATATTATTATGATTAGGCACAAAAGGGTTATATATATATATTTATTTAATTGATTTTATTTGTACAAATACCAATTGCTGCAATATTAAATGCAATCCTATTTCTATTTGTATATTTAATTACAATAGAATATTTACATTTGTATTTGATTAATCATATTTGCTAGTACAAAGCCTTGAACGTTAGAATTGTTAGTGCGATTTATTTGTTGCTCGAATATTAGTAATATTCGAAATATATTTTTCAGTTTTCAAATATCAAAAAATCTATTGATTTTAATAATAACATTTATTCATTGGTAATTGCATTTCGAGTTTTGTGCTTATTTGTTTTATCAATAGATTTAAGCAGACATCAAAGCGTTGATCTTAAATTCCAGTTAAGTTTCACTAAAAAATTATTTAGATTATTGCTGCTTGTTTTTCATTTGTCATATCAAATTTCATTTAAACCTTTTGCAACCCAAAAATGTGTATGAGTTTCGCATAATTTGTATCGTTTATTTTCATATTGTGTATTTTCAGCTTGACTTCCGGAATTTCATTTGGTTTATTTATTCAAATCATTATTCATTCAGTTAGCTAAATAATGCAGAATATTTAACTGGTTTTCCGAGACTGTTTAAATATTTGTTGTTGTTTTTTTTTGTGGCACATTTAATTTCAATAAATTTTGATGTTTCACTTACTTATTTTACTTTTGGCCTTGTCATCGCTGCTTCTGATTTCGATACTCCAATTCAAATTCTTCGAATCTCTTTTCCATTTCAATTTAACAACAAACTTGACATAATTTTTGCTTAAGGCCCTGCCCTTCCCCGCCCCTTTAAGCTTCCAACACGAAATATGGTTAAAAGAAATAAAAGTTCAGCGTTTACGAAAAATGATTGATTAATTGACATGAAATAATGAACGAGTCGAGTCGCGAGTTGCGAGCTGCGAGTCGCCATCGCTGACTGAAAGATTCTAAAGATGATGAGCAGTCGTTGCTGTTGTTGTAACAGCTATCAAATGGCTATTTAAATGCAGCAACAGCAACAACAACAAGATTACAAGCAGTCCCAATAATTACTACATGACACAACAGCAACAACAACAATGGGTATCTAAGCGACACTTAAATGCTTGCGGCCCTTAGCCCAACTCAAAGCTCAGAATACAAACGGGCCACAACCAGATTCAGAATCAGATTCAGATTCAGTACCAAAACCCCTCAATCAATCGGCCAGTTAATACGTCAAGAAGTGAAGCCGTCAACCAGTTGAGAAACACACACACACCGCTCATAGCAACATATTGGGAAGCAACATTTAAGCCTGCGGCTTGCTTCTTAGCACATTGGTCTAATATTACCAGAAAACGGCTACTAAATTAGAGAGAGTGGCTGCTGCTTCTAAACAATGTGCTTATGTTTACCGAGGGCTGCTTCACAAATAATCCAGCCCGACATAACGAGTTTTCATAGATGTATTTGTTATATGTTTTTAGTACATGCTTTTGTTTGCAGAGGGCTCGTAATTCGTAGAACATACTTTAATATTATATACATATACATAATCGATAATTATCGATAAATGCTTTTTTTTTATCATAATTTGAGTTCCATTTAACCGTCATTTAGAAATATTAGTTGTTGTTTTGCTGTGTGGATTGAATTGAATTTTGGCGCTTGGCTTTAATGCGCCAATTGTTTGCACACATCGAATTGTCGTCGTCCTCGATATACTATATCTACTATTTATGTATTTGCGGGTGGCATCTCGTATTTGTTCTATGATTAAAAATAAATAAAACATTACAAACAAACAAGCACGGGGCGCACAAAACTATTAAAAGTTCGTTGCTGTTGGCAGCACAGGGTCGATGAGGTGATGAGGAAGAGGCAAAGTGGGGTTCGCTTGCCGTTCCGGTCAACTCTCGTCCGACAACGACTGCTTTACTTCGTACTCCGTTTCGCCTGGTCATAAACATTTTGCGGCGCAATGATGTATGGACATGTGGAATGAGATGGCCAGGAACTTGGGAACATATATTTTTGGGGTACAGTGGTGTTTCGAAGGCAGAGGGTTGTGTTGAGAGGGGGCTGGTTGACTGTGGCGGCATGGCGGATGTAAGAGCTTTGGGGCTGCACAGCAGGTGCTTAAATGGCGCATAGTTAACGGGGCACCGGAACAACAGCGAACAGCGAACAATTGGCAGACAGGCAGGCAGGCTGGCAGGCAGGCAGCAGGGTACAGTGGGGCACAGTTGGGCACAGTAGGGAACAGAAGGGAACAGCAGGGTGTCAAGGATAATAAATTTTCGCTTGCTTTAACCAAAAATACAAAGCAGCGAGCAACCGTCCATCTTTCTCACCCTCTCGCTCTCGCTCTCGCACTCGCACTCGCTCTACTCTTTCGTGGTTATTGTCACAGCCAGTCAGAGGATGTTGGGAAGGGAGTAAGCAAGGGAGAAGGGAGAGGAAGGAGGATGTGTTGCAGGAGTCAGTTTGGACTCCACTTGTGTGTGGATGGGCTTACAAGACCCATTTCATCGTTTTCGTTATGTGGCAAAAAAAAAAAAAAAAAACGATATGTGCTTCTGGTCAAAATAATAAATTTGTTCAGGTTAATAGAGTTATTTTAATTTATGTGATTTCATGCGGTTATTCGTGTGGCTTTTGCAAATGCATTACCCATCACGACAACTGTTTGCCACGCCCACCCGCTGACTAACAACTACAAATGTACACACACACACACACACTGTATTATACCTATAACCATAAATATGCATATAGAGCATTCGCCATAATAGCCATAATAACTTGAATTACTTGGCGCATTGATCATTTCGTGTTTTGTGTTTTTTTTTTCTCCCCACCATTCAATGGAAATTATGGCAACAAACCATTGCTTAGCATATGTGGAAAAATCTCATGTGTTACAACTTTTAAATACTTTTATTTATGTTCATTTATTTCGATTTAAGCAACTATTAAGCATTTAAAAATGTTGTATGAAGGTTTTGTAATGCTTTGATTCAGTTTCGAACATTCACAGTTATACTATTCTGGCAACGAAAAAAGATTTGTTCAATTGCCTTCAAAAACTTCAAATTAAAGTTAAATTTAATCAATTTAATACAGCTCTTACGATACAATAAACTTATACTATATGAAAAGTGCTTAAATGTCAGCCTGTAAGTATTTATTAGTTACAAAGTAACAAACTGGCAACATGCAAATATGTTTTAACTATCATGCATAAACATGTATCGCTGTTCTTATTATTTTTGCATCTCAATTGAAGCCCACGCAGTAATTTCAATAAAAAGTTCAATTTATACAATACATACATACATACTATATATAAGTCTTTCGATAATATCAAAACAATGTGAGCATTTACCTTATTAAGGATAATTATTCATTTCGAAATCTTTTACATTTAAAGCGGTAGATTGATAACATTCTGTAAATCTGAAAAGCAGCTGTGTTTTGTTTACTTGCCAAATTAAATAACAGAATTTAAAATAATGATTTACGACCAACGTACTTGCTACTATTTACGTGCTTATGTACAACAAACGCCTTGCTAATGGCGTCAGGCTGCAAATGCAAAAAGTAATGGTATCATTAGGGTGAACCTATATTTGATGGACAGAGCCGAGGTTACCAGAGATTATGCCAAACATAACCGGAACTCCAACACTCAAAAGACTATGAAAATTCACCTTACTGAGTAATTGTTCAACACTTCTTTACTAATTTTTTTTACTGTACGGTACGGTCGGTGTACGAAACCGACGTTACCGACGCTGTACCAGCATCTGCGTATAGGGGGCTTAATGCATGGCAGGACTTTCTCCAGCAAACAATGTTAAATGATTAAAAAACTATTTATGTTTGTAGTATTTTCGACAGTCAATTCCAACGCATACAACCCAACCAACTCAACTAAGTTCTCAGCGCAACTCCTCCAACCTAAACCCCTTTTTTGAACTCTTAAACCATAAAATTCAATAGAATTTCAAATCCCGAAATTGACATCCAGTGCCAATTTTGATGGCTTGGCTGAGGTCAACTCATGGCAAGCAAACCTTTTAGCTTCCTCACCAGCACCCTCTTAGCAACCGCATTCTAACCCCGTCACCCTACCCCTCAAATCTATCTTCTATTTTTAGCTAGGCTGGCCATTGGCTGTCTGGTTGCTGCTGCTTGCATGCCACAGACAATTTTCGTTAGAATTAAATAATTAATTATATAATTGCAAAGCTTTCGAAAAAGTAAAAATAAAAACCCAAACGTAAGGTTCTCACGCTTTTCCTTAGTCTATCTTCTCTCGGGGCTCTTGACTGAAAATTTATTATAATTATGGGCCAGACCAGCTGTTGGGATGTTGTATATATAAATATAAAGCTGATTATTCATAGGCATGGTTGTAAGTATTCAAGTGATGTTAGATAGATCCTTACTCGGTGAAATCTATAAACAGCGCTCGGTCCGTGTCGAAACTACACAAACGCACACAAACACCCACACACACACATTAATAGAAATCTAACAAATTGAGTGAGGCAGCAAAGTTGACATACTTAACGAGAGGTTGCTAACATGACGAAGGCAGATGCCCTGTCATGCCACGCCTTGCCTTCGCACAATCAGCCCACGTTACCCACCCACACACTACTTCGCATTCCCCCTTCCTACACGCTCAGGTGCCGCTGCTGCTGCTGCTGCTCGCAAAATTCGCAACTTAAACGCCTAACATTTATAATATAAATCAGCACGAAATTCACATTCGAAATGCATGCTCAACGCAACAGATGACCTGTAAGGGACATACTTATATAGTATTTCTAAGTTGAGAAATCTGATAGTAATCTTTATTCTCTCTTCAGGAAATCTTTTACTTGACGGTGTCATTAACAATGATCAAAAGTGTTAAGGAGATTATTTAATATTCTTCTCTTTTCATGCTCGTTTTCGGGAACAGAATTTTTAAGTTTAGTCCTTTTTTTCAATAAATCTTTAAATAAAGATGACATCTTTGACATTTTTCACAAAAAGTTCAATGCTTCTTCTTTCTTCAGCCTCATGTCATGGAAGAATCGTCACCCTGTTAGGATTAAAGAACCATAGTTTTTAAGGCAAGGTAGCTTAGAACTCTCCGCAGATTAATTACCAGGGCTACGATTTTCCAGTCTGTTTGAGGCCATACAAATTGATAGGATACTTCAACCTAAGTGTTTAGCTGCGATCCTTATGTCAACATTTCGCAACAATATTAGATCGCTATGCCTTACCGTTTGGGCTGTGCATTGATAGCAGTCAGGAAAAGTCGATTTGCTGATGTTCCTCCAAGATGTTTCTTCATACTAAACGCCACTATGCGTTTGCTTTTGACAGGGTATAGCTTAACGAGTCAAATTGGCGTTGTTGCCAACAGATGCGGCTCAGGTTGCTGGGCAGAATCTGTGGCACCACTTCTGTGGCTATGGCGCTTAGCATACAACAAACTGGCTCCTCTTCATACTTGACTCTCTGCTCATCCGTTAACCAGCCCACCTAGCCTTTCCCGCCTGCTTTTGCTGACGTCTCTGACGTTAACAAAAAAGCTGTACTTCATTTCGATTTCAATTATGCGCAATCATTTTTCAAGTTCAGTTCAGAGCAACTTTTCTGCACTCCCTTGTTTCGCACCGTTCACCGAACCATAACGCACTGAAGAACCGTTTCATATCTGGCAAGCTGGCTGGCTGGCTGGCGTTGCTGGCACGCGACAAAAATTAATAATTGAACAGCCGAGCGATGCCATTTGCTAAATTGAAACCGGCAACGGCAAAGTGGCAAATCAATTTCGTTGCACTTTGATTGTATGCAAATCTTCGCTGGGGGAGTTGTCAGTCTATCTCTCTCTCTCTCTCTCTCTGTCAGGTGAGGAAAAGCACAAAGTGCGTTGCAAGTGGGAAATAAAACAAGTTATTGAACGCGGGTGAGAGAGAGAGAGAGACACATTGTTGCCGCAGTCGCATGTTGCATGCAAATTAAGTGCAACACTTGTTGCAACCCATCACTACCATTATCATCATCATCATCATCATCATCATTACCACCAACGTCATCATCTCAAACATGTTGCCCCTTGCAGGACAGAGGAGAAGAACAGCATCCTGCCAATTATACATCAGTAATTGCTGGCTGACCCGGAAAAGGTTTCGTTGGGCAAATTGCCAGCACTGCACTGGTAAAAAGTACTGAAATCGTATTAGAATAATTGACTTTTGTCATAACTATTAAGTAAATAGGTTTTTTTTATATATTTGTTTGGATATTTTACAATAAACAGAAACCAAATTGTTGTCTGCTTCAAAATTAAGCTCAATTTGAACTTAAATGAAATGTTACCCGCCTTAACCTATTACTTAAGAGTTTTTATTCCCATGCATCGTTTCAATTAAAACTCTCCGAATTAAGTTCATTTATTTCGTATTTTGTTTGTTGTCGTTAATTCTTGGCGAATAACTTGGAATTGTCTTTGACTTAGATTGGCCTACATTGGGTTCAGCTCTTAACTGCAAGTCCCAGAATGTCTTTCAGTCATCTTTCATCTTTCAAAAACTAACGGCACTTTTGCTTGCGCAACACACACAAAAAAGCGCAAATTTAAATTTAAATTAAAATTTAAATAAATAGCCAGGCAAATGATAAGCTCTTAAATAATTTCTTCATCATTTTGGTTTTTTTCTTTTCTTTGTTTCGTTCTTTCCATCTTATTTTTCTTCTTTTCGTTTGCAGTTCTTTTTTTTTTTTTTTGTTTGCTTGGGTTTTGTTTGTATTTACTCTTGAGCTGCTCTCTCTATCTCTCTTTCTCTCTTTCTCGTTCTGCAAACGGTAAGCAAACTTTGCCTTTGGCTTTGGCTTTGCCACTGTTCAGCGCTTCTAATTAAGATGAATTAAGCAAAATCATTTCGATTAGAAGAAAAAAGCAAGAGAAAAAAACACACACACACTGACAAAACAGAAAGCTGGGGGACCAAAGAAAACTGCTGCTAACTGTTCTTGAGCCGTTTGATGATCAGCCGATGGACAACGATGACGACGAAAAAACCAAGTAGATGAAGTTAAAGATGATGATGTGCGTAACAAATGTCGCGGTTCACGCGGCGTTGACACAAACTCAAAGAAACTCCACTGTCAAATGCGGGCTTGAGCTACCTTTTTGCACGAAAAGCATTAAAGCTATGTTAACAAGTTCGTAACGCCACTTGACTTGAATACTTTTGATAAGCAGCAAAGTTTATTCAATTAAATATTTATTAATACATTCTTTATTATTATTATAAGAAATTCAAGATGAAAAGCGAACAAAAACAATTTATTTGAATATTTAAACAGTTGTATTAAGTTTTTCTATATCAATTATCAAAAGTCAAAATTATTTAACAAGTCAATAAATTTTGTTCTATTCTTTTGAATGTCCTTCTTCTGCTCCTTTCCAGCTTATGAGTTTTTCAAACAAATATGCTTTTATTAAAATTTCATAAGGCTTTTTGTTTGCTTTTGTTTTTTGGGCCTGAGAGTGTTTAAGCTTCGGGTTGCTTCTTGGAAAGAGAGAGAGAGAGTAAGAGCTTTCGGGTTTCTGTTCTGTCGCATTTGTTGTTTGTACTTACCATATTGTTGTGTGTACTTTAATTAATTAAGATTTATAAGCAGGCAGGCAAAGCAATTCAGCGGAAATTTGAATGAAAGACCAAGACAAGTGGGCTCTTTTTTGCCGTTGTTTGTTGCTTGGTTTGATTGTTGTGCAAAAATTTTCACATAGTCTTTGTTTTTTTTATTTTATTATTTTTGGTATATTTTTCAGGTCCATGCCCATCCCTTGTTGCCCCTCCACATAGCATACATCGTACATACCTCTTGCCAAAGTGAAGTATGTAGTTGTGAGCGGTGCTGTTGCTGTTGTTGTTTTTGTTGTTGCCATGTATTTAATTTAATTAAATTTGCGCCGCCAACAACACTGATGATGACGAACTTAACGAGCGAAACGTGGCCCGCTGGCCCCCAAAACTGGCCAACAGGCTTCAGTCCTAACCCCAGCTATCTACAGTATATATACATATATATAAATGTGTACATATGTTGGGTCTCTGGTATGGCCCGGGTATGGGTAATATGATAAAATGATTACACATCCGGAGCAACTTTTGCACAGAGACATTACTCATACGACACGTTGCTCGGCTGCGGCGGAAATGTGTTTAGTGTAATCCGGCGACGGCGGCGGCGGCGGCGACTACAGCGATGTCGGCCGACCCTTAAAGCGATATCCATTTCTGTGAGATGTGCCTGTATGCGTGTGTGTGTGTGTGTGTGTGTGTGTGTGTACATATGACATACGCGTCTGGGGTCTGTTCTTTCGTCTTCTCTGCGTACACACACACAAACACACACACATACATATGCCAAATGCAATTATGAAAATTTACGAGTTTTTGTTTCAAGGCGACAAGTTACAGTGCAGTTAAGTTGTTGTTGTTGTTGTTCTTGTTGCTCTTGATGAATATATTTGTGGCGCATATACAAATTTTGCCGCAAATAACTTCAAAATTTGAAATAATTTGTGATCGAAAGTCGAAAATCAAAGAGCGATGAATATATTGTTATGAATGAATCGTGAAATCGACTAATGCATTCTTTTGAGTAAAAAAAAAGCAATAAATAAATAAACAAAATGTCGCAATAAGATCTTTACGTGACTCTTAGCCCCTTAACATTGTCATTTCCGAGTTATATGTATGACCTAAGTTGTTGTCTCCTTTGAGGCCTTTAAATCAGTATTCAAAAGATCGATCGTTTTTTCTTTATCTAATCGAAGTTGCTAAAAGTGCTCCCAAGAAATTAACTTATTCTAAGGAATTTTATTTTTAGGCAAATATAAGAGAATGCCAATTTAACATAATGAACTTAAATTAATTAAATGTTACAAAAATAAAAATTTAACAAAACTGTTGACTCCAAGATCAAAATTCATAACTCAAATTAGAGATTATAAAGTATGTACTTTCCTTGCTTGCAAAAAAAGAACAAAATCATAAATTAACATTGACTTGTCAAATTTGTTACCTTTATTTGAAGTTTATTTTTTATGTTCAAATCGAATTTTGTATGCATATATGCATTTAAGTTTTTATAATTTTTAACTGATTTTCGTTTATTTTTACTTTTTTTCGTTATTTTTAGTATTATTTTTGATCTTATGTCGGCTGTTTGCAGTTGGTTAGTTTTGTTCTTAGTGCAGTGCTGAGAATTTTGTTTGTTTTTTTTGCTACAGAAGCTGCTGCAACATGTTTCTTGGCACTTAAGATAGCTAAAGCTGTAGTCGCTCTCGTTGTTGTGCGTTTTGCTGCTGCTGTTGCTGCTTTGACTATCGTTTAATGGCATAAACTGGCGCCAAATCATTCGCAAGTCTCAATGACACCTGCACGAATTGTCGTGTAACACTTTGAATTTATTTTTTATTTTGTGTGTACAACGGGTTTTTTTTTTTGTGTCTGTATGTTTGTGTGTGCTGCTCAAGTCGAGAAGCCAAATCAAAAGGCGACATTGTCGTTGTGGACCACGCGACGTATGCGCAACGCGGCAGCTAAAAAAAATAATAAAAAAACCAACGCGCGCGCGAGACATGAAAAAATGTTGGTCGCGTGGGCGTTGCGTCTCCAAACGACAAAAACAACAACAACAACAACAACAGTAACAGCATTAGCAGCCAACCAGATAAAAACCTGCCCCACAACTCTTGGCTATAACTTTGGATTTGTTTTGATTTTATTGCAATAATAACAACAGCAAATGACAGAGAAAAATGCTAATAACAATAACAAAATAAACATAAAATGAGCAACGCACAGCTAAAATTCGATTCGAAACGAGTTTCTATATGTATTGTACGATATGTATGTATATGCCCTACACAAATCGCCGATGAGTACCATAACATTATCATTAGCTTGGTTGCCTTAACGGCAGACGGCAGAATATTTTTTTATCGATTGCTTTGGGGACTCAATAAAAGCAATTGCAACAAGCAAACTCATAAAAGATCCTGATTTACTTTACACAAATTTTAATACAGTTGAGTATTGAACTTCATTTGTCAATCTCTTTTTTATAAGCTTCAATAAAATCAAATACAAATTTTTGTCTATTGATTACAATATCTTATTAAGTATGCTAGTAAATTTACTTGATAAATGTGTTAAGGCTTTCTCGCCAAAGAATAAGTAAAGCGAATTAATATATTAACAATTTTTTGGTTTTCTTAGGATATGAAAAGTTCGGTGCTATTTTTTGTTTGATGCCAAGTTCAGTTTATTCTGCCTGCGGTTGGCCAACTTTTTATTTAAACTTCATGTCCACTACCACTTGTTGTTGTTTTTTGTCTTTATTCAATGTTCAAAATGCTTAATATGAATACAAAAGCAAAAAAAAAAAAACAGTCGAAAAAAAATTATAAACACATTTTATTGTGTCGCCAGCCTCAACTTTAATCAAGTCTTTCCATCAGACGTTTTCATATCTTCGTTTTATATATTATTATTTTTTATTTGTTGTTTGTTGTTTGTTGGTTTCTTGGTCGTTTTCGATATTTTTATGCGATTTTTATTTATTCTTTTGCGCATTTAATTTAAATATTGTTATGCTGCCTGCCTGCCTGCCTGCCTGCCTGCCTGCCCTGTCGATTGTGTTGTTGTTCTGCTTATTTAACTACCTGATTTTTATGGCGAACAAACACACAAAACACACAAAAAGACATTCGATTGCACTTTTTGTTGTTGTTTGTTTTGTTTTTCTTTGTTGTAGGCGCCCCCAAATAAAGTTTGTATTTGCTGCCGTTTTTGGTCGAAATGTCTGTCTGTGACATTGAGTGGCGCGATGTTTTGGCTAAAACTCGTTATAAATAATTTTCAACAACAATTTGATAAAGAAATCAATTAATTCCATTGTAATCGAAATGGCATTTTTTGTTTTTTGCGTCACCGATTTGTCTGTGATTTGTCTTTACAATTTTGGCCGAGGGCGTAAATATCGTGAAAGTGATTTCGATTATCTTTTGATTTTTGTGTTAGGCCTTAGTGGCAATGTCATTGGTGGCGGTCCTACGAAGTGGCTCAAAATAGTATCAACAACTAAACGAAAAAAAATAGGTTAATGTTAACATTTGATTGTTCTTTTTCGTAAGGTTCATAATAAAGTTTCTTCAATTGTTCGGTTAAGATTGTTCTTTTGCATCTGTCTGTGTTTGGTTCCAGCCTGGTTCGATCCTCGTTTGCTTTTCCCTTCTTATTGTACTGCGCATCTTATTGTCTGACCTTCGCACAGTAGTTTTGCAATTCTCATTTGCCTATCTGCTTCTATATTTACATTGTCTGTTTTGCACTTTCACTTTATCAAACTAAGAAAGCCTTCTTTAGCACCCTTTGTTCATTGGGTAAAGTGAAAATTGCAACTTAACTTGAGCCCGCCTGTAATGGGAATAACTATGTGAAACTTAAATGCATTTTCTTTTGGTTTACTTCAAAGCATAGTTTTACCGTACCTTTTGCTTACTGTTTGCAGCATAATCGCACAATTTGCATTCGCAACTTCATTTTGCCAGTACGCACGCATCAGTGCAACAATTGCAAAAAAAAAAAAAAAAACAAAGTCCGTATGTAGTCGAATGTGGAATACCCTGCAAAGTAAACTATGACATAGTCTTTGAGTGCTTTGTTTATGAAATTCAATATTTGGTTAGCTGTCAGCAGCTGCGGTTTTTTCCGTTGTTGTAATTATAATTGTTCATTTAGCGTTGAATGCGCTCAACAATGTTGCAAATGTTGTTGCAGCTGTTACCCTTGTTGTTGTTTGATTTGCGTTTGATGATGTGCAACAAAATGTTAAGCACTTGTCGCCACTAAACAAATTGCTGTCCAGCGATGAGCAAACTGAATGAAAATAGTCGAAAGCAAAACTTATACTGGCAGAGAGCCAGTAGCTAGGTCAAGAAAGATAAAGAGAGAGGGAGTGAAAGAGTTAAAAGTTTTTTGGCCACGTCCAAAGTTTGAAGCCAAGTTGTCCATCCATCTATCCATCCTGGCCGGCAGGCAACGAGCCAGGCACTTAACTTGCATTCTAATTAAGCCATAGATTAATTGTGCACTTCCTTTGCGTTTGCTGCTTTAGCTGCAAATGAGAACTGCACAATTCAAAGGCAAGCAGGCGACGCGACGCGTCGGGGCAAAACAGGCAGCTGAATAGCTGAGTAGTTCTATCTCTGGCCGGCTGGCCGGCTGGCTAGCTTAAGCGAGTTTAGGTTTCTGGCAGCTTGCGCTTATAAAAGCTGAATGGCTTTCGGGCCAAAAGGTGCGGGCAAATAGGGCGCTAAGAACGGGTTCAAGTTATTTAATCTTGAGTACATAAACGTTGAGTAAAAAGTAAAATGTTCACACAATTAAAGATAAAGCAAAATACTTAAGAACAAGAATACTTTGTTCTTATTAAAGAAGCGCAAATTAACTGGAACTCGATTCGAGGACATCATCATCATAGAGAAATGCCGCGTCGAGAATATTCTAGGAAATGCGTTGTGAGAAAAGAATTCAAATTAAGCTATTCGATACATATCCATCCGATGCACTTATAATCGGTTGAATTACCCAATTTCTTTGTTCCATTTTGTGACAAGATCGACAAGATTGACTCAAATCAACCCTTTTGTATCTGAATCAGATGCTTTCATAAGTATCTTTAGTATTCAATACTGGCAAATAAAGCGTGGCAAGGATTAAAAACAAAACAATACAAAATGTTAAAGTAAGCTTGATGAATGGAAATGCATTCAACTTTAATACTGCTCGTCTTGGCCCTTCCCCCTGTAACTCGCACACCTTGGCAATGTTTCCCACATATCATAAACAAAAACATACAAACATGAAAGACAAAACTTGAATCATTTGTGTGTGTTCGTTGGGATTGTAACAAATTGCTGTGCTACTTTAAATGGTACACTAAAATAAAGTCTATCTTAAAGTCATCTTAAAATGCCATATAAAAATATATATACGTGTTAAATATGAGACTTTAAAATATATATTTCACAGCAGCAGCAAAAGAAACGAACGAACGAACAACAAATTATTATCATGCCTTGGCGTGGCCATAAAATATGTGTGTCTACTTTTTGATTATCACAAGAAAAATACGACAAAAAACCAAAGATAAGAGCAAACAAAAAACTGATGATGACGCTTTTTGATGCCTGAATCTGGCTTTTAGGTTGCCGAGGCACAAATCACACACACACACACACACACACAACATTTGCATCCAGTTGTGAAGTGTATATTGCAAATGATTTATGATGTGTTTGCCAAATTCGAACGTTGACTAATTTCAAGTGCTGGTTTGGATTCTTTTCCTGCTTTTTCTCTTGCCATACTACAATAAATAGTCGTCCAATTGTTCAGCAGCTGCGCACGCGCACGTTTCCAGCGCGTTTTTAAACGCGCCAAGTTGTTTGATTATTTTTGTTGCTTAATTCCTTAATGTACATTGGAATCGGGTGTTATCGGGTTATTGGGGCCATAGAATTTGTCTTAAACTTCAACTTCAACATCATCTTATCTTCGTTGCTGTTCGTGCAACACTCTTACATCATTTGTTTTATATGATTATGCAAAAGAAACTGAAAACGAAACCACAAAAAAAAGCAACTCACAATACAAATGAAGAGTATCTTATCAGAAGACAGAAGCGTGAACAGTCAAAGAAACCGAAACTAAAACTCCGAAAAAAACGGCAAGCCAAACCCAAATTTTGCACACGCGGCCAGCAAGCAGGCTTATCAGTGGCTTGTCAGGCCTGCTGCCAACACACACACACACACACACACATACAAACACATCGGTGTCTCGGTTGCTGGACAGCTAGGTTCCGCTGCCCCTCCTAAGAGCGCTTAATGTTGCCATGCCCCATTGTCTATGGTGTTGCAGTTTGTATTTCACTCTCCTCAGTGCTGCAGTCACATTTAACCTTTTCTGTTTTGGTTGCTGCGGCGGCGACTCGTTTACGAAATTGAAAGTTTGTCGGCTTTTGGCGCCAAAACTGGTTTACTGCCCAGCATCAACGGGGCGACTCGCAACTGGCAACTGGCAACTGGCAACTCGCAACTTGCAACTGCATCTACTTGGCCACAGACAAACCCAACCTCAATTTCTGTTACTGCTGTTGCTGCTTTTCGATGATGTTTGCTGCACTCAAAATAAATATTTAAACTTTATAGTTAAAAAAAAAAAGAAAAGAAACCAAACCATGCCAAAGTTTGCCACAGAATTTGGAATAAAATATTTGAAATCTTTACAAGAAAAGCTTTCTTTCTTAAGACTTCAACTTTAACTGAAAGCACTTGATGAGGCGATTACGTACCTTCGCAAAAAAGAGGACGGAGCCAGGTGTAATAGTACATTTGCGACAGTGAATAAAAACATTGAATACCATTTTACATATAGAACGCACATATTTAGGTTAAGGCTATACCCGCTCCGCACACTACTATACACTAGTAAATGGTAGTAAATATGTATATGGTAGTAGCATACGATTTTGTATGTGCACGCGAACGTTGGAATAGGAACATTGCTGTTCCTATTTCAGTGAATGCATAAAAATTGGCATTCACTATACCAATGTTTGCCGTTTTGATTCCATTCATCCGGATGTCTAATATATATGTATATATTCTTTTATTCTTTTAAAAACTTTAAATATGTCCATAAAAATACTTATAGTTATTTGAAAACAAGAATTGAATGAAAAAAAGTTTATTTTCTTTCAAGTTAAATGAAAAACTTTTCGTGATGTAATGCACCAAATTTTAAACCAAAAATATATTGTGTAGCTTTCAAAAACATTTTATCAATATATAAAAAAAATAAATATATCACATACTTTTCGCTAAGTGTAGTTATGCTGCAAGTCCCGCTGCTACTGCTGCTGAGCCTTCCAGCTTTGGATTGGCTTGACTTGGTTTTGTTTCTGTTTTGCAACTGGTTGACTGGCCCCCACACTAATTTTTGTGAACCTCCTTGTCAAGGCGCACAGAGATGCAGAAACACAGAGCTGCATTTGAAGTTGCAGTTGCAGTTGTGGCAGGCAGCAAGTCAGTGCCACTAATTGCCACACTGTGGCTGCGTTAGATGGAGGGGGCGTGGCATGTGGCATGTGGCTGCCTCCGCTGCCGTCGCAGCTGTTGTTGTTGTTGTTGTTTTTGCATCCACTCCCCAAAATATATAAACTACTTGCAACAACAACAAAAAGTGGCGAAAAGCCGTACGCTTGCTTTTCCACATCTTCGATGCACGTTTGATATTTGCACAGGTTGCTGGGCAACTTTTGTTGCATTTGTTGTTGTTATTGTTAAGCAGCCAAACCCGAATTTATTTACAAGTTTCGGCTATCGCATACTTTAACCTTTCAACAGATGACGCATACACCTGCCACACACACACGCAAACAATAATGCTACATAGTAGGAATAAGGAAAACATCCGCTAACTCTATGCAAATGCATTGCAAAGATTAGAATTTATTTCCGCCTGCGTTTATTTGGGTTTATTTAAGTTTTCGTCTTTTTTTTTTTAAATACATAGTTTTTGGTTTTGTTTTTGTTGTTTGTTTCTCATATTGGTGGCTTTCATTCATTGTTGTAAAGTTTTGTTAGCAACTTTGAGCCTTTGTTTTCTTTTTGCATTTTCTAGGTTTTTGGGTTCTGACCAGAGCTGAGGGCTCGTGGCTCGGGGCTCGGGGCTTGGGGCTCGCAACATTGCTTCCAGCCACATTTACAACATATAAAGTCAATTTTTCTCTCTCACTCTGTCTTTTTCAAACAAAATCAACGCAACTCTTAACAATTACAACTGGCTGGGGCGCAGTGTGTGCGTCGAGAAATTGTGGCAAAGAGCTTCCTGCTTCGAGGTGCTATAAATAATTACAAGCAGCTGAAAAGTTTTGCACGAAAACTATGGCAGGACTATGCAGAACTTCTTGGACCCAAACTCTACCGAGTTTCAGCTGGTCAAACGTTGCGGTCAGCAAAAAGCTTGAGCTTGTCTTTGGCTTTGGCTTTGGCTTTGGCTTTGGCTTGCCAGCCAACTGAAAACGTGGCCAACAATCTGTGGCACGCCATCCAGCCAAGACATGCCAAGCGATCCAAGAGGCGGCTGGTCATTTGTTAAATTGCTGCTAATCTTTAACTGCAGATGCTCTCTCGCAATCACAGCTTCAACACTCTCAGCTCCAGTCTACACTTTACACACGCCACAGTTGGTTAAATGTTTGCATGCTAATAATGTTATGGCCATAAAGCCAAACGAGATTCACTTCAATATCGATCAGCAACAAATTGTTTTTATGCTACATGAGAAAGCAAATCGACGCGTCGCGACCAAGGTACTAAGTCGATCAATTAACCTAACCAAGCTGCATTTTATCTTCTTAAAGAAATGAAAATAACAAAACCCTTTAAGCAAAAATATGTATAAATTGTTTTTATTGCATACATGATTTTTGATTTTAAACTCGCTTTAAAAAATTCTTTATCGACCGAATATTATATTGACAGAATATATATTTCAAATATGCCTTAACATAACAACCTTACGAACTGCATTAATGTGTGCAATTTTGTAACTACTTTACTTACATATAAGTATGATGCATTCAGATCAGCGCCAAATTGGCAACATTTTAAATCACATTTTCTGTTGAAGTCGCCTGTGCAAATTTTTACTTAAAGCATTTTTAATTAACATGCATTGTTATTGTTCGCTTGTTTACATATGAAATATGTATATTGTGCATATTTATACGTATGTACACTTGTTTGCCCATCGTCTGATTGCATTAAGATCTATATCTTGGACATGTGCGTATGTTGCGCATGAAATAACAAGCTCATCAGTGCGCCAAACAGTCTCTCTCCCTTTCATTTATTGCCTCTCCTACGCTTGCTCACCCCTCATTCACTGTTACACACTTCTCTTCTGCCTCTCTTATGCCAAATCATTAAAAACATTGTCCAAATCTGGACAAATATGAAATGCTTACACTTGAAATATAAAAGAATCTCAAGAATATCAATGAATTATAATTGAATCTTGAAAATGTTTAAACCTTAACGCACTTGTTTTTTTTTACTATTATTATTTGAAAAACTTTTATTATTATTAATAATATTTATTTTTGTCTTTAAAGTGTTTGCAACTAAGACTTTTCTATCTGTTATTCTTATTTTAAATATTTTCTTTTGATCTGGCAAAAATGACATTTGTTTTTATCGTTTTAAGTTTTATGTTTATAACGCATATTTATTTAATGTGATTTTTGTTTATCTCTCATTATTTTTTGTACTCTCTAACACTGTTTTTTTCTACTTTTGTTCAGCGTACTTGTTTACAGCAGAGCTTATTGGCTTGGCTGAGTGTGCATTTAATTGCGATTTAATTAACTTGCATTGTTGAAAGCGACGTGTCGCTGCCTGCCAGCCTTGCCAGCCTTGCCAGCTATCCACACTGCAACCTACAACACTTTTCTTCCTTCCGCTCTCACTCTGTGTATTTCCTTCACCCGCGGGCCATGACGCTGTTGATTCTTCGCTCTGCGTCTGAAGAAAGTAAACGCTGCTTCTGTTGTCCGCTGCGGATTCTGCTTCTGTTGCTGCTGTTTGTGTTTCTATGTTTGCATTTAAGTGTTGCTCGACTCGGCTCAGCTGTGTGTCGATCTGTGTGTGTGTGTTTGTTTTGGTGTTGTTTTGAATGCCAACTCAAACAGTCAAGTGTCGTGCAGTCAACTGTCAATAGAGTGTACAAAAAATTCAACATCATTTTTTATTTTTTTTAATGTTTTTGTTTCGCTTTTTATACATTTCTGCACAGCATACTTTTGCTGCTGTGGCTGCTGTTGCTGTTGCAGATGAAGCAGACACACCCTCAACTTAACTCAACTCGACTCAACACGGAGTGACAACTTTGTCTAGCACCTTGGCCAGCCAACGTTAATGAGTCAGTCCCTAAGTCCTGCTTGATGGCTCCCTATGTGTGCGTGTGTATGTGTGTGTATGTCCTGTTTCACTGTCGACAAGAACTTCCTGCTTGGCTGGGCTTTTGTGTGTTTGAGCTTCGCAGCCCCCCTTCATACTTTTATTTTTTTGCTGACTAATCCATTTCATTGAGAACTTATCTCGGCATCTCGCTGCCTCGCTGTTATTCTAACCCCACCACCCCCTGCAACCAGCATTCTGCACCCTGCACCCTGCACCCTGCACGCTGCACCATCACAAAGCTATTCTGACTGCTGTAGCTGTGATTTATTTTTATGAATGAACTCCACATTTTCATTCACATTTCATTCACAATGAGTGGTAATGCTGCTGCTGTGGTAAATTCTACTACGCCTACGATATGCACCCACTAAATGGGCTGCGGATGGGTGAAAGGGGGGTAGGCAAGCAGAAGATGCAACGGCATGCGCCTATTATGAGTGCCACATGCCAGAAGGATATGCTTCCGTCTTTGGCCCAAATACAATGCTGCTCACATCATCATCATCATCATCATCATCAACGTCATCATCATTCTGGCTGCCAATTAAAATGCCACCGCCAGGCACATGCCTAAGTCTTAGTGTGTATGTGTATGTGTGTGTGTGTGTGTGTGTGTTATGCTATTGTTGCTGCAAATACTAAAAGTCGAGGCGCTGGCTGGAGCGTGGGACGTGGCTATCCGCATTCAGCCCACAGCCTGTCTAGCGCTATTCGCTTTGCTTCAGTACACTTTGCTCAACTCCTCACCACTTCCCCCACTACCATGCGCTTCACTCAACTCCACCTACGGTTCTTCAGTGGATGCGACCCCTTTAATGACGCTAAATCAAGCGTGCTTTGCATTTTTCTGAGTACAGCAGAAGCAAAAGGAGCTGGAGCCACATCCTTGCTTATTCGCATTCCTTGCAGGTTGCCTCAGTAACATCCTTGCCGCGTATCCTGTTGCCTGGCTTGTATTTTCCTTCAAGATTTCTTTGCTGATTACACTCGCCTACACAATGAAGACAAATCTGTGACAAGAACAATAGATTCGTAGGCATAATTAGAAAGCATTGTTTGTATAATAAGCTTTAAGGATTTAGCCAAACTAGTTCAGATCCCGAAGGAATCCATTTTATCCTAAAACAAAATCAGAGGCAGGAATTTCTCATTTTTGTTCGTGATTTTTGGGTATCCAGCAACGTAGAAAAAAATATACCATATATAAAACTCTTCATCGATAGTATCAATCAAATACTGTATGGACAGCTTACGTTCAAGTCATAACTCATAATTCAATATAAATTATTGATTTATTTAATCTCTTATGTTGTTTGCCATTAACAATTGTTGACTCAGTGTGACCGTTTTTAATCTAAAATTGTTTAAGGCAAAATGTCAAAGTTTTACTACTGATTTACTTTTGTTGAAAATCTGAACTTTTTACGTTTTGAGTCTGAGGAAAACCCTCAAAACTTTATTTCATACTTTGGTATAAAGCATTCATGTCTTTAGAATTGCAAAAGATAATCTTTTGCTTTAAAGGGTATGCAACTTTGATCCTCGTAAAAAACAAAATATCTTAAAAATATGAACAAAAAGATTTTTAATTAAAAAATCGAGTTCGACGTTGGAAATTTTGGTTTTCCCTTACTCTAGATAACGAAAGTTTTCCTCCAAAATGGAAAAAGAATTAATAATCTAGCAGTAAGTTTTATAAAGAACTTAAATAAATGCAATAAGCTCGCTTTAAGCAAATAAAATTCGAATTCGGTTTTAGTTTAAGAAAACGTTATGTAGAACGCTGCTTTAAGCCATGAACGAAATCCGTTGGCTAAACGTTTTGTAACTGTAATGTGTGGCAAAGATGTTCCCTTGATTTTAATCAACTTTTGAAGCCGGGGTCGAAGCTTGGTTGCCTAGTGTCATTTGCATTGTGTGTGGTTTGGGTGGCAACAACCCATGTGACATGTGCTCGAACTTTTGAGTGCCTGACAACCCAGACTGCGGCTCTACTCCGTAATTTTATTTTTTTTTTCAAATGTATGGAGGAAGGTAGGAAAGGACTAAAGACGAAAGTGGAAAGGGCGTCACACACACAAATTGTGGGCGTAGTCAATTAGCATTTGACATTATAGAGACAACCCCTCTGAATTCATTCATTCACCTGCCTGCCCCTGCCTCTCGCAAACAAAACAAAAAAAGAAAGAAAAAAATAGTCAAAAGTCGATAAAGTCAAAAGGGTTTCCCCCATTTCAAGTGAGGGCGGCCGCAACGTGAGTCACGTTTTGTGACAGCGGCAACGACGATGACGGCGGCGACCACCGGAAGCGAATGATGCAGAAAAAAGGCAGCAAGCGCAACACACCCGCAGAAAGAGAGAAAGAGAGAGAGAGAAAGAGAGATAGAGACAGAGAGCAGTACTCAATTCGAAGCAAACGACAGAACGAAATCCAAAATAAAATGAAAAGAAATCCTTAAAAACAACGCAAAAGTCGCGTCGAGAGTTGAGAGTTGAAAGCCGCCCACGCCGCGCTGTGACGTGACGTTGACAAATGCTCCGGACCGAGACCGGGACCGATACCAGGACCGGGACGGGGACCGGGACCGGGACCAGGACCAGGACCAGCACCAAGACCGATACAAAGACAGACCCTGCACTTCTCATTTAGGGTAGGCATTTTGGGTGCAGGTATGTGGGGTAAGGGATGACGTGGTGGCAATGAGTCAGCCGGGCGCGTGTAATCAGTGCACCTGCGTTGGGCACGCGACTCAACCGTCTATGCACCCCGAATACTGAAAACTCACTCAAAAATCCAAATACCAAAAATATCTGTGGCACAGAATTAACACTGGCACGTTGTTGGGAGCGAAACTGAGTCAGCTTGAGCTAAAGTTTCATAGGGTATTCTAGAATTTGTCATGAACTTATTTATTTTAGATATTTTTGTACAAGAAAAGTTTCTATTCATAAATATGTCAAAACTTGTACGTAAATTTCTCTAAATTAAAATTAATCCAACTTAAGAAAACCTGTAATATTGTTTCATTTCCATATAACAAACATAAGTATACCGAAGTTTTCAATATTCATTTCCGGATTGACGAATTTTCTCTTAAAGGAGTTTACTTTTGTCCTATTGAGATTCGCTGCATTAAAAAGTCCCTTGAAACTAATGGAGCCTTCTAGGGTATATAGAAGTCGACATGGCAAAGTAAGTCTGTCTGCCTATAAACGTTTTTGTTTTTGCTCTACGTGTGTGTGTGTGTGTGTGAATGTCTGGTGTTTGATAAGCGCAAATTATGCAAAGCACAAAAACAACAACTACTTGCAACGACAACGACAACAACAAAAAGCAGCAGCAACAGTCGCTGCCTGCACTTGACGGGTTGCTCATCAAACCATTGAAGCAAATAGTTGTCTGTCGCCGAAGTCTCTCTCTCTCCCGCTCTCTCTTTCACTCTTGGTATGTCTCGCTGTTGGCTGTGCTGCTTAGTCTGGTCGAGCGCTGGCTAATTGCGGCGCACGTGACGACAACGAGAAAATGTTCAGGTAACGGTAACCAAATCGCCGGCAGAGTAATGCGAAACTGATTAAATAGTATGTTGACGAAAATGATCGCAGACCGAATGCCACGGAGCCTTTAAAATGTAAAAATAAAAAATAAAATAAAAAACGAAAAGGGACTTTAAGTTATTTTTAGAAACTATTCAAGAGAATTTCGATTTAAAGCTGAAAGAAATGAAATTTTATAGTATTTCTTTTTAAATTTGAACTCTCTCGACAAAAAGTCATAGTACTAGTTACTAAATTTTGTAGTACATTTAAGCCAATTAACAGGTCGATAAAACAAATATGTGCTTAAATCAAATACATAACAAAGATTAAAGTGCAAATTGCTATTTAGTTTAAATTGTATTTTCGAACATTCTGCATTGTAATGCAACAAATGCAAAATACGCAAATAATATTGTATATATGCATACATAATTTTCAAAATAAAACCTAATGCTTACATAATAACTAAACACAAACAAATCATGGCCTAGTTCGCTTTGCTAGATTTGTTGTACAATTTTGTTATTTCTGTTTGGGGCACACAAAAATTCCAAAATCCAAATAGAACAATAACAAATTTGGTAATAATAATATAGTAATATCGTAGTTGGGGAAGGTAGAAGGTTGGCAAATTAAATGGCGCGAATAATATTTCAAAATATATTTGGCTAATTTCAGCGGAAGTTCAAACCAAAACCGGAACAGCCGAAAGGCAAGAGTGGAATAAAAACAACGTTATCTAAAATTTACATTCCTTTTTTCATTTATCTCATGCAACAATAATACCCTGTAATATTACATTGCACATTCTTTGAGTAGAGCATTATTATAATATATGCTTTTTTTTCTAAGGCAGCCAATAAAAATTAGATTTTTTTATTATAGCTGCATGTTCAGGTACTAACAGAAAATATAACAAAAAGAACTGCACATAAACTGCTTACTGGTACAAAAACAAAATACTACTCACAAGCATAACAAATATTGCAGGCAGCTACAAAAATGAGTTTATAAAATTGAGCTCGAACCGTGTGCAGCATTGCTCGGCAATTTTTGGTTGGGTCCTAATGCCACTCGAAGGGCAGCATGCAAAAATATCAAATTTAAATAGCTTAACTAAAGAGCAAAAGTTTGCATCAATTCCAATGTGTTTGATATTTATGCAGTGTTGCATTTGGAATAATTTTGTACTTTCTGTTAAATGATAGTTACAAGTGATTTTTCTTAGTATTACTTTGAAATTTGGAGCTCTTGTGTTAACGTAAATAGCTTGTTAAGCTAGTCAGTTTTCAGTTAGTTTTTAATGCATTTCCTGTACATTGCTCTAAAAACATGTAGCACAGTCGCCACACTGTCAAAATATTCCCAAGTAGAGGAAAGTTCCAACTTAGCATTAGGAAAAGTGCAATGCAATGAGCTGTAATATATTTTAATTGCCGGCAGTGCAATTAGTTTTGTGCGATGAACGACGAACGAACGCAAAATGGGTAAATCGATTAAACATTGAAAACATTCTAACAAAAATCAACTTTTTGTCACCACTAGGCCAGGCCCCCATAGTTGTATTTGTTTGAGGAAAAAGCTGCTTGTTGCCCTTAACGCAATAACGCCATAAAGCAACTAAGCAGTGCTTTGTACTATATTTGTACTATAATCCACATAAAATGTTAGTTAGGTTTTTTTGTTTTGCATTGCATTGCATAGCATTGTTATTAAATTTAAGCATCTCTGGTGTTGAATTGTTTAGCGCTAGATTTTGAAATTTTGTCTGTTTCAGTTCGAAAACTCTACAATATCATTCAAAAAACCAAACATTTCAATCTATTTATATACTTTGTGAACAATGCTTGCTTTAAATAGTCCGCAGATTCATTTGCAGGGGTAAGAATTTCAATTCTTTTTTGGGCCAATACAAATTGATCCGCCCAAATGCGCCTACAACGCTACATTTCTCTTCTTGGTTCTGTTCTTCTCAGTGCAAACATAAAAATCAACCACTGCTGCAACAATTATTACTAGCTGCTGTGGTACTTCTGGTAACGTTTCTACATTACAACAATTTTTCAATATAATTTGTTAATTATTTTAATCAACGCATTAACTCAAAATGTTGTTGGTTCATTTTTAAAAATTACAAAGAGTTTTCTCTTGTTGTTCGGTCGGCATAAGATGCTTTGATATGCTTGTTGCCCCATTTGCTTTAGCAGTAACAAGTGTAAATTCGTTGTTGTTGTTGTTGTTGTTTTAATGAGACTAAGAAGGGTTATACATACATAATATTTATAAGGAATACTCAGGTATATACTAGTTGCAGTCGAGCGATTTCCTACAAAAAGGGGGACAGTGGAAGGGCACAATGATGCGTTAATTGCTGAGCAAGGTCGCACGCAAGCCTGCAGACATGCCACGCCTTTTCAAGGTCCTGAAAAAAAAAACACTTACACACACACATAAACATAATTATATAACTAACAAATTATAACTGTGTGTGTGTGTGTGTGTGTGGGAAAGTGGCAGTGACATGTCAGATGAGTTAAGATACAGATACAGATACAGATACAGATAGACAGCAACGATGGCAAAGATGCTAAAGATGCTGGCACGTCTAATCCCCGAACGGCAGCCTCATTTCTGTTTTGTTAATTACACTTTAGTGTGTGTAATTTTCACAGGATCTGACAGCGGCGACAGCAAACGATGCTGCACAGGAAGCCCACATAGCCAAGACCCAGAACCAAGAACCTACAGCCCAGACAACTAAGGGCGAGAGAGAGAGAGAGAGAGAGAAAGAGAAGAGATTGAGAGAGGGCAAAGAGTGGCGGCAGGTACAAAATGACTTCACACAAAACTAGATAAATAAATGTGCACAAAACAAACGAGCGAAAAATTCAAAGAAATCAATTGCCAAGCCAAAAGACACGTCTGTCCAGCAACAGCAACAACAGCAACAGCAACAACAGCAACAACAACAACAAAAACATGCAACATTCAGCTGCAGCAGGGCTCTGAGATCTATTCTCATTCTCCGTGTGGATGACTCTCGCTGCGAGTGAGATGAATGAACCGCACACGCACAAGCATTGAGGCATTGTTGCACACAAACAAACAAACACACACACACACACAACGTGCAACGTGCCCCCTGCCACTGTCTCTGACTCTGTCTCCTGCCTGTGTCTCTGTGTCGCAGTTGATGTTTAACGGCAGCTACCGGAAATGCAGCACATTTCACAGACACAGACACAGATACATAGAGAGGGTTGTTGCCGACTCAACAAACGTTGCAAGGTCTAAATGCGGTGCGTGCTCCTGCACTCGCTGCAACACTCAGCAAACAGCATCTGTCTACAATCTAGAGTCTAGACTTTAAACAGAAAAAAAGCAACAAAAGAATAACCTAAGATTACAATAAATGCGATCATTATTTCACATTTTATTTATTTCAAATACTAATAATATCTTTTGTCATATTACAGAGTTGCTCTTGTTGGTAATCGAAACGGTTGAGATTCCAATAGACGTTCGTACATGTACAGAAATGGTTTCTAGCTAGACTTGAGTTGTGCCCATTAGCATTAGGATTATTGCATTCTGCACTTGCAAACAATAATCAGCAGAAGAAAGTTAAATAAGTTGTCAAACGATCCGATAAGTATTATTATCGTCTCTAGGAGCTACATAGCATTATGCAACACTGTTGCTTAAGTCAAGTTGCTGACTTATCGATAGGCACTTGGCATAATTTCTGCCAGTCATACGCTGAACTCGAGACAGCTTTTATTACATTTGTGCGCTAATAAAAAGAAGATAAACTGTGATTAAAGTTTTTTTTTTTTTTTGAAATGGCGAACTATTTTGGAAGAGTTAATGTAGCAACGATTTCGGACAAATCGTTGCAGGCTGTAGCGCTGCATAGCATTGGACAAAAATTAAGTACGCAAACGGTTAAAACTCTCAAGGAATTGGTGGACGCTGAGTTCAACAGTATTATCATTGAGGCAGAAAAGTTGGCCAGGCATTTGCGTGCATCGAGAATTCAAAAGTGTCACATCGAGCATGCTTTGAAACTGCATCAAGCTGGTTCGGATATGCTGAGCGTCGATATCGAGAGGATTGCCAACTACCGCAAGCCTCCGTCACCACCAAAACCTGAGCAAAAAGTGCCAAATAACGCTACTCTCACAGATAAGCTCAAAATACTCTTTGATCTTTTACAAATACACCGCAAGGTTTCTGAAAATAAGTGCGAGCAAAAGCCACCGAAGATAAAAGGAAATAAACGAAAGCGTAAGTCAAATCTTTCTTCAACAACAGCTAGTAATTGGCGAAAGAATTTGGTGCATTCGTGTCGGACGGAGCAATTTTTCATAGTTTTGCATTGCATGCACCGAAAAAAACTTGCTCCGTCTGACAGCATTTTTAGTACATTGAAGCATTAACTAAGCTGACGTGGACCTATCAAACAAGACACACTCACAATAAACCAAATTAAATTGAAATGCCAAAAATGTTTAACAGTATTTGTTTTGAACTTTAAGGTAAGGAAGCCAGAAAGTCAAAGAAAAAATCACACAAAAAACGCAAGCAAGCAAAGGTTGTAGAGGTTGAATGGACACTATCTGTGGTTGATGATTTCTACTTAGAAAATAGTTCATATACCGGCTGGATAAATTATGATTTGGATGAGAGAGAACTAAATGGAATCGTTAACTGAAATGATTAAACCTGAGCAACGAAACGGACAATTCCTGGAGAAGATACCTGAAACTTGTGTAAAACGGCTGCGTTTGACGCACAACTTTGCCATTTGGCTATGTTTTGGGAATGCTTGAACCCTTATGTTCAACAACTTATAGACATGTTCTGAAAAGGATCAAAGAGAGCTATAAAATTAATTTTTCAAAATAAACATAAACTCTATAAAGTTATGGCAAGTATACCATCTTTAGATTAGGAATTATTGCAGAGAGCTTGGCAAATGTGCTAGTCTTCTTAGATAAAGCGAAACTTAATCAAGCGGATTAATCGCATTACAAATTGTTGGCAGGCTGCATTTTTTCCCAGCTCGAGAAGAGAGCATAATGGAAAAAAACAAGTAAAAATTAAATAAGGCGCATTCTCTCTTATGTGATGTGATGTGATGTGGCATGCCACATGAAAGTGCCTCCTGCTGTTGCTGTTACTGCTGCTGCTGCTGCTGATGATTCAGTTGCACTTGTTCCCGTCCATAAATTTTGTAAAAAAAAAAAAACATTGCACGCCTTAGCCTCCAAACAAACTGGCTGACCTTTGAGTCAGAGCTGCTCCCCTCCCAAAACAGTCCTTCGTTTCTACGCGCAGACTCCCCCGCTCCCCGCACAATTCCTCTTAGTCAACAGCCGGCGGCATGCATCCGTCTGAGTTGACAAAGACCAGAAGCAGCATCAAGAACCAAGCAACAAGAACCAAAGAAACAGAAAAACCATCAAGCATCAGCGAGACCGAAAGAATGACAGAAAGAAACCAACAGCAGCAGCAGCAGCAGAGAGTCCCAGAGAGCAATGAAACGCCGAACGGGAGACAGATGCAACGCAGCAGCACATGTGTGGCACAGTCGTCGTCGCACCTACTAAGTGAATTTAATTGACACCCCAGCGGATGGCAAAAAAAAAATAAAAACAGAGAAAACAAAATATAAAATCCGCGCCTGCAATTAGCTCAGACTTAAAAAGAAGAGTACAAAACTAGTGAGAGATAGAGAGAGAGAGAGAGAGAGAGAGGAGAGATAGAGAGAGAGAGAGAAAATTAGAGAGAGAGAGACATTGTTGTGTTTTTTCTTAGCTTTAATGTTTGGTTAGTTTCATCATCATCATTTTCCCACATGCCAATGACATGTTTCCCTGGCTCATCTTTGGCCAAGGTTATTAACACTTTTAACGACTGCAGTTGAGTCTCGCTCTCTTTCTCTCTCTCTCTCTCTCTCTCTCTCTCTGTCTGTCTGTCTTCCGCTTTTTGAACTACTTTTTCTGGCCTACAAATTATGCACAAATTTTAATGCCAAGCTTCCTCTATTAGCATCTACACTCTTTTCCCATCCACCCACCACCCCTCCTATCAACCACCCACTCCACCCCGTCCCCAGTGGGCAACATTGTTGTTACAATTCTCAAGCAGCAAGCAGCCCAAGGTTGCCAATTGACTGTGAAACCCTCATTGTGCCCAGGCCCATGCCCAAGCCCAGGCCCAGGCCCCCGCCCGATTTACCTAACAATTAAACTCTGTTTGTGTTTGCCCCCCAAAGAAACGCAAAACTAGAGCTTAAGAAATTGTTCAGAAATTGTTAGAAAAGAAAAAGTACGCACTACAAAAGTTCTTCTAAACATACATACATATGTAGTACAAGGTTTATTTAGCTTTCCATACAATGAATAGCACAAATGAAATGAGAGAAACAAAGAAAGAAAATTAATTAGAATGCTAACCAAGCTTACAACTACAAAATGATGTGTGCACATTTTATTTAATGAGCACTTAAAACAATAAATATGCCATACATATACAGTCGAATGTCCCGTGTTACAAACTTTTCCATACAGCGAATTTATTTCCAGAACCCTGCAATTTGGTTTAAACGAAAACCCAATCGAAATTACGATTATATGGAACACCAACTGTATGATTATTTTGTTTTCTTGTAATTTTGACTATACAAATCCTCAATAGGAACGAACATGCGAATAATTCTATATTTACTTTTTAATATATGAACTTATTTTTGCCATTGTGGAATTTTTCAATAATTTAATTGCAACTTGTATGAACCTAGACTTACACTATATTAGGCTATGTAAAACTGGTTCCCCTCCACTGAGAACTAGATTCTTCATTTACTAAGTGCAATGGAATGTATATGTAGATAATGTCTTGCCATAATGAGTGCATGTAATATTTAGGATTTCCTTTTCAAGTTTCAATTGTCATTATATTTAACTGAGGCGGATGCTGATAAAAGAGCGAGAAGAGAGAGAGAGAGAGAGAGAGAGAGAGAGCGAGATACAAATACAAATGCAAAGAGACAAAGAGACGAAGAATGTGAGTGAGTCGAAGACAAAATCTAAGGCTAAGGTGTTTATTGTGCGCTTAGCTCTTGTTATTATTTTTATTGTTTTTCTTTTCGTTTTTTGACGCACGCAATAAGAAAATGACACAAAATGACCAAATGTGTGTGTGTGTGTGCGTGTGTGTTTGTGAATGTTGTAACAATAATAATAATAATAATACACTAACTGCAAACGGGGCACTGGACATGCCATTTAATAGCCCCCCCGAGAAGAGCCCAGACGAAACGCTGTGAGAAAAACCAAAAAAAAAAAAACAACAAACTCTCTGTGACTTGAATAGACCAAACAACGAACATAAAAATAAACAAGTAAGAAGGCTCTAGTCGGGACAGCCCGACTAGAAGATACCCTGAACCCAGTTGCAATAAATAAATTAAATTTATATAAGACTTTGGTATACTGACTTAATTTCAATCGATTAAGTTCGATATCTCCGGTGTTTCTTAACCGATTTGGACGAAAATTTCAGAAAAAATCTATCGTTACCCATTCTTTCAACCCTCATTTTTACATTTTCGAAATTCGATATTTTTTTGTTATCGATTCCATGTGTATATCGGAAACCAGAATAGTTATCGATAATTTGAAGCAAACTTGTTCTGCTAATGGTATAGGAGAACTTATATCCAAAATCTGAAGTCTCTAGCTCTTGTAGTCTCTGAGATCCACGCGTTCATACAGACGGACAGACGGACATGGCTATATCGTCTCGGCTGTTGATGCTGATCTAGAATATATATACTTTATGGGGTCGGAGATGCTTCGTTCTGCCTGTTACATACTTTTGCACAAAACCATTATACCCTTATTTACCCATTTTATGGGTTAAGGGTATAAAAAGGGGGAACGACACAAAGACAAACACACACAGACACACACACACACACACACACACACAGAGTGCATAAGAAATTATTATAAATTTTATTTAATTACGACAACATTTTTGGTTCGTAGGTAAGCCAGATTGGGACAAATGAAAATGTCAGGATTGGGAAGTGACCCAAGTAAAAACAAAACAATAAACTTGCAACTTAAATGAATGAACATAAAACTGCCAATGAAAAAACTACTATTGTAGCGGTAGCTCAAAGTAGAGAAAGAGAGACCGAGAGAGAGAGAGGGAGAGAGAGAGTAAATTATATTCAAGAGTTCAGTAAACCCGCCCACAAGCATACATATGTTATGGATTATATACGTATATTGTATGTATGTATGTGACATTGATCAAATATGCTCACACAGATTAGAATCCACGCATTGATCATCATTCAAATATTCGAAACTTTCAAATTGATATACTATTCACCATACGAAAGAAGAGAAGCGAAAGAAGAACAGCAATAGCAACACTTTCGATCAAAGTCAGACGAAGGTCTGTCTCTACCAATAATTGTGGCTCTGACTGGAAATGGGGCAACTCTGGAGACTGGCGTCTAAAGTATCTGTGGGATACTTTGCCCAGCTGGCCATTGTCGATCGTAAAATTACCAAAATTGGATGTTCTTTTTTTTATGTTTCGGGGCTGGCAACAAACAGAACACGGATCCTTGTTTTGTGTTTTTGTTTCGAAACGAGCACGAAACAACAACAGCAACAACAGTTTCCACTTCATTAGTAAATGCACACACATACAAACAAACTTGTATATATGTAGATGGATTGTAAGAAACGGTATATCTTATCGCGTTTGTGGTTGATTTTTTTGTTCTTAGACGCTCACACACACAGTGACAAAGTACGCTGCTGGATTTCCACATACTAATGACACTCATTAGATGTCTTTAATGCCCATCCAATTCCCAGGCGACATTTCATTCGAATTACTCAACAGGCAAAACTATTTGAAATTTTAGACAGTTTGCAGCTATTTTTGGTATTCATTCCCTCTTCGATCTTCGAAAAGCACTTCTCGAAACCTGCAAGTACTTGAAAGCAGAACAAGAGAGAGAGAGCAACAGGGAATACATGTTTGGAGAAATGTTTGAAGAGACTCAAATTTTGGTGATGATTTGTGACACACGAGCTCGGCTTACAGTTTCCTTAGGGGTAGTTCCTATATTAAGACAGCAAATGTCATGGCTGGAAATCATGGGAAATAAACGAAGAAGTACTAGTATGATAAACTATAGCCGCAAACGAAAATATCTTTATGATCTCAATTTGTTAGCTCAATAAAACAAATGAATTTTCTTAGTAATATTAATTTTCTAAATAATAAAAATGTTGTGAAATAAATATAAATAATGGTCGAATATAGCCGCATGTCATATCAAATCAGTCAAAACAATATCTTGAAACTCATTCACAATCTCCCCTCGCTTTGCTCTACGATTGACCTGCATTTGTTAAGCCAACATTGAAATTTCTCAAGCAAATCATGATCTGGTCTAGTTTTCGCCTCGTTTTGCTCCTTATTATTCTCCCAAAAACTTAATGTTTTATTCATATAGACTTTATTATATCAAGTAAGGCTTAGAATTTACGAAATAGGTCAAAATATATTTATTTTATTTGATTTTCTTTATCTTTTTGATTATTACTTTAACCTAGTTAAATGCAAATTGTTAAGTTAAAGTTGCACTTGCATTTATGCTATATCTAAACCCGATCTCTAATTTCAATTGTTTGTTGCAGAGGCAACAATGTAAGTCATGTACACTTATATAGATGGCAACACAGCCAGCTAGGCAGTCAGGCAGTCTGGCAGGCAATGCGGCAAAAGAAACGGCATAATAACCAGCCTCCACTGTTTTAGATGGGCTCATTTTCACCCATTTTCCTTTCTTTTGATTATTTGTTTTCATTTATGTAGTTTTTTGTAGTTTTTGCCTTGTCGCTGCTCGCTTTTCATTTAAAGACGCCGCTGCCGTTGCCCGATTTCCCAGGCCAAAGTCAAAGCTGCGCTTAGGTTTACTACATGAGTTGACCTAATTAAGTTACCAAGCAGCCGCCCTATTAGCAATTTTCAGTGAGGGTCTCTCTCCCTCTCTCTCTCTCTTTCTTTCTCACTAAAAACAACAAAATACTAGTAGTTTTTTGTGCATTTGTTTTTGAACTCAAATGATTATTATTATAAAGCACATTGTGCAGGCGGCGACACTGATTCAGTTAGTTACGTGGAAGTACAAAATAAATATAAACATATATGTATGTGTAATGTTACAGCAACAACAACAAATGCAAGTGCAACTAACTAACGACAGCAAATAAATTGAATTGCAACGAATTAAATCAAATGAAAACAAAAGCGCGACGTTGACGCTCGAACCTGTGAAAAATTGTTTGCCATTTTTCATTTGCCAATTTGCAGCGAAAAAAATTGAGCAAAAAACCACAATAAAACGAGGAAAAACAAGTAACAAAAGCAGCAAAAACATCTAAAAACTCAACTGCCAAATGGCACTCATAAAATACACAAACACATTTGAACTATACATGCATACATGATACATACATAAATAGAGCAAGGCGCACAAATCTATAAAGTCATTCCAAAATAAAATCCGAAAAAGCCCCCAAAACATTCCTCGATTTCGATTCCGATTCCGATTCACATCCACTCAATTTGCATGGCAGCTGCTTTGATGTTGTTGTGTTATTACTCGTATATACTATATACACATACTACATATATATTTATATATAAATCGGATATAAATCGACGTTATTTAGAATTCAGTCAATGGCGTCGCAAATAAATCAAAAATTTATTGTAACGCATTTAAATACATGCATATTTCATCTTCCAATATCAGTGAGAAACAAATATATATATGTATATATAATACAAATACTGCAAATAGCATTCGATTCACTTGCTTTAATCATGAATTGCAGCAAGATTGCCAAGATTTTTCGTTTTGTTTTGTTAAAGTGCAACCAAACACCTCAATGAAATCAAATTTAATTACAAGCATTTTATAAATTTGTATAAATTCCAATTCAGGGAATTTTTAACAGGTTTTTCACTGATGCAGTTTATTACTGAAACAGTTAATTTGCAAAAGAAAAAAACCAAAATAGTTCGTTTCAGTTGACTTGCTTTTTAATCAACTTTCAACAGTTTTGCTAAGAAAGTTTGTTTGTCAATATTTGTTCAACTATCATCAAGCTGCAATTGGCCAAGTTATTTTAAGTTTTCAAGTTCATTGTCACTAACGAGAGAGCGAGAGAGAAATGTTAATGCAGATGCAGATAGCTGCGGCAAGCCCCTTAAAAGACTACGTCAACGACCACTAAAAGAGCTGAAAATGCCTAAATCCAATTATGAATTTTCACATCAAATATTTTAACTCAACCACAAACTTGAACTCGATTTGGAACTGGAGAGAGAGAGAGAGAGAGAGAGTCTCTCTTTTAGCTCTTTTGCCCAACCGCTCGCCTAATAATAATAATAAATTTTCGAGCATGAAGCAATTCAATGAAAATAATGTCTGAATGAAGATAGAGTTTGGAAAAGGCAGCGAAGGCATTCAGATGATGACAATGTTGTTGTTAATGACGAGGAGGTTGATGGCAATAGAAGAAAATGACTGAAGCTAAAGTTAAAAACTTGGGGACATTGCCAGCATCATAAAGAACTTTGTGTGTGTGCGTTTGCAGCTCCCCCAAAGCGCTTACTAAGATGGGTAAAGGGGTAGTTGCTTGAGTCGTACATTATTTTTATCAGTCTGTCATAGTCATAATGATAATGTTGTGTGTGCCGCCTGCTTGTTATAATTACACTTCAGCCCCAACTCCAATGATAATGATAAAGCGCCAGCGCACTTAATGCACTTTTTGGCTTTCGATTGCTTTTGCTTGCAAGAAGGAGAGAAACAACGAATCAGAGAATGAGAGATTCAACTGATTTTACAACTCGATGTATTTTTAATACACAAAATCAGACAGCTCTTTTCATTAAGAGAAAATTATGCTGTTCTAAAGAACTTTGTATTTTACAGAGTTATTGAACTGGCTAATAATTGATGAAATCTCTAAAATGATCTTTATTATTCATATCTTAAGTCAAGAATTCCCAACTATTTCTTAGCGTAGATTGTGTTTCTTTTTAAATACAAATTTTACATTTTGTATAAATTTTTTTGAGTGTTTGTTTGTGTGTGTGTGTGTGTGTGCGAGAAAGGATTCAGTTAGTCAGTCAGTCAATCAGTCAGTCAGCGTCTTAAGTTGACTCATTCAAAGTCATCATCAGGCAGCGACAACGTCAACGTTGTCATTGTCAGCTCAACTGCATCAGCAGTTTGCAGTCTGAAACAACATCATCATCATCATCAACAACATCTTTTGACTGTAGTTGTTGTTGCCATCTTAAGTTGAGGTCCACCAAGCCCGCCTGTCTTTCACAGCCCCTTCGAACCACGGGACGCCACATCTCAGAAACCCATCGGCTATGACAATTTCATTTTTTAAACATGGTTTTTCATGCAGTTTCAGTCAGGATACATTTTCGAAAGGGGGGCGCATACATGCGTGCATCCATTAGTGGAAAGTATTTCTTTGCATTAACTTTTGAGCTGCTTAAACTGCTCTCTCTCTCCCTCTCTTTCTCTCTCTCTGCTCATTTAGTGCCGCTCTGAGACTGGACAGCACCATTTGATTTAACTTGATTAAAGTGCACTTTTCAATTGAAACCAAAAACAGACAAACGATTTTTGTTGTTTCATTTCATTTTAAAAGAAAAGAAAATAAGCTTTGTAAATTCGTCAAAAATCAAAAAAAAAAAATATTTTAAAATCAGAAACTTTTGGTCCGGGTATATACCATATAAGCAATGCATCATTTTATTCTTATTATTATTATTATTATTTTTATGAAAATTGGCCGTTAAGTTCGACTTTTTAGCAATTAGGGGATATATTTTCGAAGCTTTTATCTCGACATTGGTGAGAAATACATATACAATGTTCATGGTATTTAATTCTCAAAAAAAAAAAAAAAATGAAACTAGCCCAAAGAAAATTAATATAAAATCGCAAAACCGCGAGAATAATCCAAAATATGACTTATTATTTTTTACTAATCTTTAGAATTCAATTTAGTACAAATCTTCCCAATATCTTTTGTATATATGAACAACGTATCCTATATCCATACCATTTATTTGTTTTTGTACTCACAATAATATTGTAAAAATGCTGAATAATAATAATTATTTATGGCTAAAAATTTGTTATTTTCTGCTAATCGCCTTGCTATTTGATTAAACTAATGATTTCATAGATTTCAAATGATGCGTTTTCATACAGCTGCATTTAACATGACACTGCCTGTCAAATGTTGATGTACTTTGTGTGCAGCCCTAGACAATTGTAATCTTCACACTCTGGAAATCACTTGCGTTCGTTTGTTCGTTGGCCTGAGTTTTGCTTGCTCCAAACTTAGAAACCTCCTCAGAATCACCATCACCCCCTCCTCAAACACCCTGTCTTGTTAGTATACCCCATATCAGACTCCTTTCCCCATCTTTTTTTTAAAGATAAGTGTATGTCGAGTGATCTGTGGCAAGTGCTTCGCACTTGGCATGATGATGACGGGACTGCTGCTGCTGCTTCAGTTTCAGCTCTGCGCTCTGCGCTCTGTGCTCTGTGTGATTATCAGCAATTTTCATAAAGAAATGGAAAATCGAAAATGAAAACGAGTCGAAATGAAATGAATTGAATTGAAAGCAATGTGCGGAGCTGGGCAACGTGGTAAAGTGGCATATCCACGGCTCCGTTTGCTACACTTCTCCGGCAATGAGCTACGTGCCTTTTCGGCGTTTTTGCAGCCTCTCAATACTCCGTGACGTGTAGCTGAAAAAACAAACAGCCAAAAATAATACACGTAATATAGACGAAGAGCGAACAAAAACAACAACAACAAACAATGCTACCAAATTGAAAGATGGGAATGGAAATTGGGAATTGAGAATGAGAATTTTACTGACTGCATGCAGTATGATGATATGGCTGGATTGAACCTGGAGATGTGTAGGACAGCCGTGCGAACCAGCTACTACAACTACGCATCGATAATTGTTGACAGTGACTGTGACTGTGACTGTGATTGTGACTGTGACAAAGCATCGGCAGTGACAGTGGCAGTGACAGTTAAGGAAAAAATGCGTTTTAATGAAAACAAGAGACGCCGCGAAGCTATTTAATATAGTATTTCGACCCTTATTAGCAAAGCTCCCCTCTTTTAATCCTCCCAGTCGGAACTACTATTGTCTGGCATATGGAGTTACGAGAGTTACGTCGTGACGTATCCAGTTACCAACTTTTACGTCCGATGTAATGCTGGCAACAAAAATTTTAATTACTTACATTTTTTCCACACACATGGCAGCCGACCAAGTGCAAGTAACCCCCCTTCCCACTCCCCTAACACCACGCCATCACTTCACTTCATCTGCCTGGCTTTTGGTCTAACTCCCAAACGTGCTATAAAAATGCAACCAACATACAGAGATATATAGAGAAAGAGAGAGAGAGAGAGAGAGAGAGAGAGAGAGAGTAAGTGCTACTATCTAGCAAGTCCGAGTCGGATTTCGAGTCCAACTTTGAGTTTGACAAGGCAGATACGAAGAAGTGGTTGGGTGGGAGGGAGGTAGGGGTGTCACCTTTTTTTTAAGTAATTACCGTTCGTTTGGTTTGCTCGGCTTTGCTCAGTTTGCTCGCTCTGCCATTCACCTTGAGGCGGCCCCAAAGCGCAGCTCAAATAACCCGAAACCGTTTTGCGAAATTATTTAGACAGTGAAAGTAATCGGATGGCTATACAGACAGTCACACAGACAAGACAGTTAAACAGACAGAGAATGCACTAAAAAAAAATACAAAATACCTAATGAATATTTCATTAAAGTCAAAAAAGTTTAAATGAAATAAGCCACACAAAACGTTAAAATACTTAGGAACATGCTTAAAGTTCTCCCGTTTTTTTCCTGCCGTATTACTATATTGACTCCCATCAAACTAAAAATGAATCAGTATATTTATTGATTGATTGAAAGCAATATTGTTTTTCTCTAAGTGTTAAACAGACTTAAAAACCGACAGGCGCAAAACGTAAATGTAAATAAACTTCAGTTAGTGTAAAATGCCAACACGTAGTATGTGTTGCAAGTAAAGACCGATACTTGTACCTACCACCCATTCCATTCCAAGATCCACCCACTTTCTACTTGTGTTGGTTGGTGCGGGGGAAGCACTAAGAGTGGAGCTGACTTCATTAACTGACGCCAATCGTCATTTCAACTAAAAATGGGTGAAAAAAACAATGTTAGAACTGTTGCCAGACTTGCTTAATACTACTATAATACTTTAAGTGATCCCACTTCTTTCGCTACTTTTTCGTTAGCTTCCAATTCATCAATGACGGAAGGAGTTATAAGTCAGAGATTCTTGCTTTTTAGTCCAAATAACAGTTACAAGTTTTAAAAAGTTAATTTATCTTTTCGCTTATTTTTACTGATTCCAACTTTGTTGAAGTTCTCTCATCTAAAACCTTTGGTTTGCTTTGGGTTCATATGTCAACTTTCCTCACTTTGTTTGATTTGATTTGAACATTATTGTTTAATGTGCTTCACTGTGTACTGATCACAGTCACTGTGACTCTTGCAAGTCACTGTTTGCCCTCTTTTGGGTGACACATTCACAGCTGTGCAAATTCCTTTTTTTTTTGCCAAACGATAATTACATGTCGCTTCTTAAGGCAATGCACACCAAAACCAGGCAGAAAAGTGGGTGGCAATTGTATCAGATGGCAGGACGGGGGGATTTTGCTTTTGCTTTTGTTGCAGTTGTTGCCAAGTGTTAGTTACATGGTCTCCATTCCGGTGGCACGTAATTTGCTGATTTTGAACTTTCGTCTGCCGGCAAATGAAATGCTTTTGCATTTTAATGCGCCCAGACTGACAGCTGGGCTCCATGACAAGGCACACCGCCAAACCAACCGACCAACCAACCAGCCGGGAGGAAGTAGCGGGCAGGGTAAGGGCTAGAAAGGAGCCTCTGGTAGGCAACCAGCAGCCAGCCAGCAAGTTGATCTTTGTGCGATTCTTGGTTGGCTTTCCTTTTTTCCATTTTTTTTTTTGTATTTTAAATTTTCGTTAATTCTTTTTTTTTTTTTTTGATGCAAACTATTTGTTGCTGGCGCTGTCAACTTTGGGGAAGGACAGAGAAAGCGATAACAAAAAAAAAAAAAAAAATGAAAAAATGAAACAAACTCTAGCCAAAGCGTGCGCCCGCCCGGAGCCATTGCTTTCCCTGGAACATATTTGCACTGTCTGGCAATTTTTAAGTAATTTCAGCTCGGCTGCATGACTTGACTCGACTTTGGTCGAGGGGATGTTGCTTCTTCTAGCAATACTACAACTGGCTGCTGCCGCTGCATCCTGTTTTAAATGTTCTCTCTTCTCTCTCTCTCTACCTCTATCTCGTCTCTTCTCTCTTTTTTTTACAGTCAGCGCGTCGCTTAAATTAAAAATAAATTTTTACAGTAAACACACATAAAAAGAGACGACGGCGTTGTCTTTGCTGCTTGCTGCTTGTTGCTTGCTGTTGCAGGGGCAGATAATAAACAAGCAGCCAGCCAGTCAGCCAGTTGGCTCCAGTCTACCCCCAACTCCACACGCACACACACAGGCCACATAAGCCATTTTGAGTCTTTTGACTGTTTAATACCCAGCAACAACTGTTGGCCTTAAAGCCACAAATCAAACAAATAGAGAACCAAGCTATTGAGTTATCTTAAATTTTAGCTGGTTTATTAGTTTTATTAAAATGTAAAAGTATAAAAAAAAACCAACCTTTAACACAAAATATGTACATATAAAAGCAACATGTTATAATGAACTTAAAATGTTAATAAAAATATTAAGCATTAACTTAAGCTGTTTATGAAAAACAAACCCATATTTATATACAAATAACCTACTTAAGTATACATCAACATTAAATGAAGGTTTCGTCAGCAAAGCCAAATTACAATTAGGCTCTAAGTTTGAACCTTAAACTAGTAATAATAAATAAATAAATACATTTTACAACCTTAAAGCTTTACAATAGTTGTCGGCTTGTTGGTTTATTACAGGGTATCTAAGTTCGAAACGCAGTATATGCTGGCGCACGTTTAAAAATAGTTACTGAAGCTGCCTAACGGGAGAATTCATTCGTTTGCCATAGGGATTGGCATGGAGAGAATTGGTTTAGATTGTTGGCGGCGCGCTTCTTCGGCCATTTCTGTGCCAACAAATGGGTTGCACGCCCTTGAATTTGGCACAACTCATTTGCCGTTATTATTGTTCGAGTTGGAGTTGTTGTTGTTGCTTTTTGTTGAGGACGAAGCGTGCCAAATGGCAACCGACGCCATCTGAATGAAATACAGCTGTCCGAATAGCATAAAATGGGGGACAGAACCGCACCGAAACCGAACTCTGACTGGGCGCATTTGGCCACCCTAAACGTAAGCGACACGGCTGATATTTTTAGCAAACCTTGCATCCGCTATTGCTGTTCGTCTGACAACAATTGTTTAACAGTGACGAGCGTGAGAGTGGAGTGGGGGGGGGTGGGGAGAGACGCATGCAGCTCAAAGATTCGAATTGGGTTTGGGGGTTTTGACAATGACTTTGACACTGACTGCTGCTGCTGCTGCTGTTAATATGAACGTAGGTTATTTAGCACATACATAACATACCCTCTAACACCCCCCCCTCCCTCTTTCTCACTCTCTCTTTTTCCCCACCATCCTGTGCTGTCTGATGGACAGCAAATCTGTCAAACTAAACGATAAAGCAGCTTTGGGTATTAAAAGGAATTACATTCGATTCCATTTGATTTGATTTTATGCCATTGAATTCATAAAAAGCCACTGCGTATCGAAAGAAAAACAGCGCAAAGCATTTGAGGATAGGAAATAGATAAAAATAGTTGCACTTCCCCTTAACAGAAAGAATGTCTAATTGCTTTTGGGGTGTCATTTTAGCGCATTTTAAACAAAGAACAACAACGAGAACGAAAAAACTCTTAAGCCAATTTTGTTTCTCATTTTCTCTTTTAGTGCTTTGTCCCTACGAAAAACATGAAATTTGAACGACAAAAAAGTGAATAAAAGGAAAAGCAAAGTGATGAAAAAAATAAAATATTATTATTAGCATTCCTGATAAATGAATATACATAATATTTTTGTCTGCAAGTGAGAAGTTTATTTAACACTCAAAACTAGCCAAAAATTAGAATTTCATTTGAAATTTAACGGTTATATAAACATATGTATATTGTCACTATGGGATGTCTGAGTCGGTCTCAAATCGTGACCTACCCGAAACGAAAAAAAAAAAAATATATTGTTTGCATCTAGGCAAAACCAACTTGAATTGCTTTTTGTCGATTGTTGCATTGTTTATAAACAATTGTTGATGTTATCGTAAGAGACAAAAAAAATTACTATAGAGCTAGTATCAGTTACTGCCTCCCCTTCCCCTTCCCCTTCCCTCTCTCACTCTCTCTCTCTCTCTCTTTCTCTCTTCGTTCCGAGCAGTGACTATCTGATGCATGTTCTATGCGTAAATTTAGACCAGAAAACATTGATATTCCCATGCGTGGACCATAAATTACACGACAATTACCCAGCAGCTACTACAGCTAGTAGAAGTAGAAAATACCGAAAAAAGTATATACACACACACACACATAGTATAAATTGGACGGCAAACACTTCATCACTCTGTTGAAGAGAAACAAAAAATAGAAGAAGACGCCAAAAGATACCAATGCAATGGGACAAAAAACATTGCCAAGACCCACAAAAAATGAAGAAAAAAACCCAACTAACACCCCCTCCTAACTCACATCCCCCCCCGCCCACACCACTGTTTCTCTCGTGTTGTTGTTTGTTTGTGTTTGTAATTTGATTTTTTTTTTTTTTTTATGTCTCACACCTCGTCACACTCACGCGTAGTTTAAATTGTGCTTGTTTGCTTCGTGCCACAAATATTCTCTTCTTTCTCTTCAACAAACGAAAAACAATCTTTTATCATTGAAAAGTATATGTGTGTGTGTGTGTTTTTATCGATTCGAATTATGCATGACCCCAGAATCGGCGCATCATGCAGACAACTGATTAACACGTCTACAAAGCAAACCAAACCAAACCAAACCAAAAACTAAACCCAAAAAATAAAAGAAAAGGCTCCCACAGTGTGTATTGACTTCTTCTCTTCTCTCTTCTCTCTTTACCTTTTGCCTCTTTCTTCTGGTTTTGTTTTTTGGCAAAACCTGTGCCATCATCCACAAACGCCTCGTTGCATTGCGATCCATTCCATTCACGATCGCACCATATGCCAGCGTTTCAAGCAAGATGTTGCTGCCACTGATTGCCTGCGTCATCTTTGCAGCGCCAAACTCCGGAAGAGAGTGCCGCTTGTTTGGCCAATCGGGAAAAGAAGGGGAGAGTGTCGAGAGTAGAGAGTCGTCAGCAGCAGCAGTTGTGGGTGCAACAGCTGCGACTTTGATTGAGGCTTAAAAAAAATTTAAAAAAAAAACAAAATAACAAAGAAAAAAGTTAAGCTACAATTGCGACTGAGTGTCATGACAGCATTGACCTCAGGCCTAAAATCTTCAATTTGGGCAACAGTTGCAGTTTTGCAATTGGCCAACAATAAAAGAAAGCCCGCGCGGTGGTCGTCAGTCCACCTATATACACTTGAAGAAAATTAGCATGCCAACAAGTTACATTTGCTTCTTTTTTTTCCGTAAAAAACATTTTTAATTCAGAAAAAAGAGGTTTTCTATCTTTATTTATTTATTGATTTATTGACTTTTTCCCAGTGCTACAAAAAGGACTTATTTGACAACCTTATGTAAATAGATTTACTTAAAAAATTATAAATAACAATTAAACTATAATATTTCTTCTTGCTATAGTAATTATTATTATCTTTCAAAAATCAACCTCACAAGGTTTTGTTAATAGAAATTTGTTTTGAAAACGAGTCCAGAGTAGAATTGTATTTGTTTTCTTTTCAGTGTAACTACCTCCTACCGCCTCCCACCCACCCACAGCTGTGGCTATAAATTCACAATTAAGCTGCAGCATTATTAGAGGCACTGTGCGCTGTTGCAAGCAGGAGGCGAGGAGGGCTACCTCAGTGGCAAATCTGCGGGCAGAGAGCCAGCTAAATTATAGTAGACTTTGGCCAAATGATATCCAAGCAATCATCTTAATGATGAACAGCAGCAGCAGCAGCAGGCAACAGCAGCTAAAACGAAAGCCATGGCTTAGATGTGAGCCTAACAGGGCCAAAAAAGAACAAACAGAAACACACAAAGTATAACACCCCCAAAATGGTAGTCCAATTAATAAGCAAATCCAAAATACCAACTAGTGAATTCGAATGATGGTCAGTCGGTCAAGCAACAATGTTTGCTCAATTATAAGATGGATACCTTATAACATAGAATATATGTAGTGTCTTTCGAAAACACATACATATTTAAGATTGTAGCGGAACATTTTAAGAAAGATTATTTTTATTAAGTTCCAAACAGCAGTGCTTAAACAGTTTTAGAAATGATAAATTGCTCATATTATGACTTATTAATGTTTAAACATTTATCGATAATAATCGAAAAGGTAGAGCGACAAGTTATCCATTTAAACTCTCGTGAATTTAATTTTTAATCAAACATCTTAAGAAATCTCAATCGGAAGTCTTAAGTTTTTTGCTTTAGTTCTCTTAAGTTCTCTTTTTAACAGAGTCGCTTAACAGTGGCACAACATCATATTGTTGGCGCAACACGTTCGAGCATGTTCGTGTTGCAAGCGGCCGGTTCGTTGGTTCAGTTGTATCTGATTCTGTATCTGCACCCTCACCTGCTGCTCGCATTGCGTTTCGTTAGCTCGTCGCGTGCGTTTCGTGTCGGCGGATTAGTTCGAAACAAAACAGAAAAATCAACAAGAAAAATACCAACTCATACCGATTTCTCGACGGCGTCTCGTCTTTATATTCTCTCGTACAATTTTTGTAAACATTCAAAACTAACCCAAAAGTAAAAAAATAAATAAATAGTAAATCCATTTATTTTTTTTTATGCCGAGAACAAAGTAAAAAATTACAACCGAAATTATGATATTTATATGAATAATATATTTATTTTTTTTTGAGTGATAAAGTTGAAAAAAATATACAAATAAAAATAATAAAGATAATGCTGTGTGGATTACCAGTGTGAGATATCCGAATGAAATTGCAGCTATCTTGTTCGTTATGAGTTGAATGCGTTGCATGCGCCGCAGCAGTCGCAGCCGCAAGGTGCAACATTAAGTGAGAAAAAAACAACAACAACAACAACAAATAAATAAATACAACACATTTCAAAGAAAATTCAATAATTGTTGTTTAACAAAACCACCGACAGTGAAATTTTTCAAAGCGGTTTGTTTACCTTTTTTTTTTTTGGCTTGACATTTGAGCTTGCAACAATCAGCAGCCGCATCAACAACAACAACATCAGGCTGCAGCCACAACAAATTTTTGTAAGTACAAAAAAGAAAAAAACCAAACTACAAACCGCTTTTTGCCTGTCCATGCCACCTTTAGTTTCACCTCCAATCCTGTACGACAATCTCTAAGATTATTTATTTGTATCTTGTTGTTTGCTAAAATGTTGCTCAACATGTGCGTAAATAAATGAAAGCAAATTCCAGCAACAAACAAGTGCAACTTTATCGAAAGCGGCTTGTGTTGCATGCACCACATTGCAAAGGATTTTGGCTTGCATTATGGATTATTTGAACACATTTTTACTTTCTTTTGTGTTCACACTCCTGGGGCGTCACACTTAAAAAAAATAAAACATTTTGACCTTTACGTTTTTGAGTTTTAGTGTTTTTTGTTTTTTCTGTCAGCCAGGTTAGCCCGAGTTGAGTCGGTTAGCCAGTTAGTGGGTAAGTGAGTGGGCTATGCCCTCCAGTTGTTGCTGACATTTTGCGATTGAACCTCGCCTTCTCAACTGGCTGAAGTGATGACGCCTTTGTGTGTTGACAGTTATTCAAAGTTGGTGCATATTCAATCTATATAGTATATACTTTTATATAACAAGAAGTTAAGTTGTTCTAGAACAAAATAACATTGGCAATAGCTTAAAGGTCGACAACGGTTCTAGTCACAATTAACATAATTAAACAAGTTTAATAAAATGATATTAAATAAATCATGAGAGCAAAAAAAATGTTGTAACTAAGTAAAGGATTTAGCACATTTTATAATATCTGTTGGCTTTTCAATTCCATTCGTCATTCACTTGCTGGGGAACAAACACACCAAAGCCCCCCCCACCAATTGATCATTAGGTAAGAACAATCTTAAGATTTTCTAAATCAATTTGTTGACTGTTTTTAGTTTGAGTTTGAGTTCAGCTGTCACGAGTTGTTCCTCAGTGATCATCATTTTGGTAATTTGGATCTTGGATATTTATTTTTTGTTATTCTCCAACCTCCTCTCTCTCACTCTCTCTCTCTCTCTTCATCGATCCAGCCCCCACCGAGCGCTTTCAAATGATTAATGACTACAGAAAAATCGAAATAGACAAACGAAATTAAAGAAAAAGAATAAATAAAACGATTATTATTATTGTTTAAGCATGAACTGAAAACCAAACGAAACGAAATGGAATACTAAATGCTCAACTAACAGAAGAAGCAGAAAAGCGTTTGAAGAGTGCTTTTTTTTTTGGTGGGGATTCTTAAAGTTCCCCGCAGCGAGTTGCGCACAGCTGCATACAGACATACGTCCTTGCCACACACCTGGTGGCACACCGACCCGCCCAAAAAAAAAAAAATAAATGAAAAGGAAGCACAGAGCAAGTTTTTGGTTTTGGCTCCTCTTCATAATTTGGCCCAATTTGCTGGCGTTGCAAATTGCTAAAATGTCTGGCAACGACAGCCGGCGGAAGTGCAACATGCTCAAGTTACCGTTACTGTTGTTACTGCCACTATTGCTGTTGCTGCTGCTCTCCATTGTTGTTATTGTATCAGAATAAATATAGAAAAAAAACAATAACAAAGTTTAACCACTTCGATTATTGAATACCCTTTGAGGAATAAAAAATACTTGGATGACAACTTTATCGGTCTATCGGATTATTGAGAACAAGAACAAGAAACTAAGAAAAATTTAAAAATTATTTATATTTTCTTTGCCTTAACTAAACAATTTGTGAGCTTTCTTTCAAGAAGTTCGTTGATCAAGAATATTTAAACATAAAACTTTTGTCCATTCAAAATCACAACTCAAACAAATCGATTTTGATAGTAACGAAAACTACAGTCGAGCTTCCATATAACGAAGTTTAAGTGCTTAAGTAGAGTATAATGAAGAACAGCTGAAGGCGGCGGTAACCCTTCGATACGGTGGCAACACCGCTGCCGCTTCTCATTCGATCGTTTTGACGCGACCTCGTCAGCATGTCAAAAAGTTGTTTTCATTTTTTTTTTTTTTTTTTTTTAGCTGTCCTGTCGCTTTGTTAGCTCTTTGCATGCCACAAATTATGCTGCATGCCGCTGCTTGCCTGTCGAGTCTACAACATGCATATTGTGTATAAAAGTATATATGTATATATATATATATGCTTGCATATTGACAAGTGAGGCGCAGGCGATCAATGCAATTGCAGGTTGACGTTCTGCAGGTTGCCTACCATATCCCTCTCTTCCTCAGCCTTGCTACCCATTTGCCAGTGATTTCCCTTCTTGTTGCTGCTTTTGCTTCTTTCTTTTTACTTTTTTTTGCTTTTTATTGCTGCCGTTAATAAGTTCTCATAAGTAGGGACGACGACGACGACGACGACGATGTCCATTGTTAATTTGGTTAATTGAAGGCAATTGAAAGCCGCTTTGCAGTTCATTAAGTCGCAACACAGAGGAGGAAAGGCAAAGGGGCAGGGGCAGGGAGAGTAGCTAAAAAAAGGGGCATCTTTTAACGCTCATTTGTGCTGCGTGTGTGTGTGTGTGTGTGTGTTGCATGTGGCAAGTTCTTGTACTCTTGTCGCCACACTAATTAAAATATTTGCACTCAAATGTCTAAGCAATAAATATTTGTCAAGCTATCATCATTAGAGACGGCAACAACAACAACAACAACAACAACGATGACCCCAAAAATGCACTTTGGAGCACGCCAAATGGAAATGGAAATAAAAAGAACCAACAACAACAACAACAACAACATATACATAAATGAAAACGAACTCATGAAAATTAAAATGTGAATGAGAATCTATGAGCGGCACTTCTAAAGTGCCCCACTTCAATCGGTCAGTGGAGGGAGGGCTGGGGGGTTGAGGTTGGGTTTTGTCTTACACCCCGCCACTTTGCGACCCACCCCCAAAGGCTTTTGGACTGCATTTCAGATGAGCTTTAATGGCGCCGCCTTAATGCAAGTGGATAGTGTATGTTCCCCCCCCCTACAGGCACTCTGGTTGCAAAACAGAACCCCAATTAATAGTCATTGATGGAAAAGTTAAAACCAGAGCAAAACACATTCAAGAGCCTGAAGTGTGCCTTGTTTTCTGCTTTCGAGCTATCTTGAGGGTTGGCCAGCTGGACCAACTTAGAAACATATACATTGACTGTATGTGCTGGGTAGTTTTAGTTATATGTGTGTGTGTGTTTTGAGGGTTGGCATTTAGCCCAAAAAAAAAAAAAAATTAAATAAAAAAAAAACCATGTCAAATTAGTCCAAATGCGAATGGCAAATAGAAAGCCAAATGTGAATTTCAAATGGCCATAAAATTTGCTCATTGTTTGGCAGCAGCTTTTTGCCAACAAGGAGACGATGAAGAAGAAGAAGATGAAATGAAAAAAAAACCCCCTCATACGAGTTAGAGATGCTGCCAAATATGAGGAGTGCAGAAGAAGAATTATATAGCGGCATCTGTTCACAATTCGAGAAAAGTGGAAATTAAAAATGCCAAAAAATAAAAGAAAGAAAAAAAAACGAGAAACGAATGCAATTGAAAACCAATTGAGTGGCTAATTAATTGCACTGTTTACTAGAAAGAAATAGAAAAAAAGCGAACATTAGGTATAATTAGTTACTAGGACATAGAAAAAGGAGACAAAGTGGATATTTTCATCATTTAAGTTTTCAAGTTTTTTCGTTTGCTTTCTCTATGTTTCAGCATGATAATCTACAGCTTGGACTCGTTATAGTGACAAATATTCGAGCCCTTAATAGAAAGTGAAACCAACAAAATTCTGAATTTCATTTTAGTGTTAATCGGTAAACATTGGTAGAAACATAACATGTTTAAAACCTTATACTTTCTATATCAGATATGTACAAATCGATAATTGCATTTCTTCATTAAAATTTGTTATTTCTTTAACATTTACTCAAATCTTATCGTTCGCCACACAAGCAATTGGCAATTGTGTACTTTGTTCCATTTAATGATTTGCGAATGAAACGGATACTAAAATGAATTTTCTGTTAAAAGGTGTCGTCTCGCAATCAATTTTAATACTGCTTCCATAGTGTAATATGGTATAATACAATATGTGCTTACTACATATATACATTAACTGTTTCCTATTTGCAAACTCTGGCAACTACTTCGTCACAGTTAAGGAGTGGAGTAGTTCTAGCCATTACGAAAGCGTGGCTTCCTCTACACACTTACAGACACACGCACACACACACATACACAGCCATCTAAGCAGGGCGTCTGCGAGACAGAACTTATGAAAATGTTTTACAATATCCTTTTTATGTTATTACAAGTGTATGTCCTTGTCGCCAGCTTTGTCAAAATGTCTGGCAACGCTTTCTCTCTATGTAAGTAAGTATGTGTGTGTGTGTTATTTTTTTTATATATCTGTTGGATGTTGTATGTTGTTTTTTTTTTTTTACTTTCTTCTTGCACAAGACGCCGACGAGTGGGTGACAAAGAGGGAGAGCAAGGGAGAAGGAAGAAGGCAGGAGGCGGCAAGTTCGCGCTGCGTTTGAATATGTCATTACGCGTCGCTGTTTGCCACACCCGTTACTCCCTTCCTCTCTGCAGCAACAACAACAAGAGCTAAAGCTACAACTACAATGTTAACGCCTCGTCCTCTCGACACTGGCTCCGGCTCCTGCTTTTGCTTCTGCTTCTGAAGTTAAAGCTCGTCAGCAAGAATGTATGCTGATATGTCGTGGGTGTTTTTGTTGTTTTTATACCCTGTACACATTTGAAATATTTATAAGGTTTACTCTGAAGTAAAGGAAATCGTATGTACCAGAACCTAACAAATATATCAATCTTATTAAGCATAAACATTTAAAAATGTGAAAAATGTTATCTAGAAAAGTTTTAATATATTTTATTACCTTTATTCATTCATCAAGTTCTTGGTCAGAATGTAACATAAAAAATATCCTTGGCTATTTAATAGCTACTTAATAAAAATATGTTGAAATTCTTCTGATTTAATATTGATTGAAAAGCAAATTTTATTTGCATAACAAATAGTTGCTTGAGAATCATTTTTCTCTTAAAACAGGGTATTTCCAAGTCGCTATACTTTCGAACCAAGCCACTCCAACTTGTTGTTGTCGTCGAATGCGTGTGGCTGTCTTGTGGATGGGTTGTTGGGTTTTTGGTTGGTGCGGGGGCTGGTGCCTTGCCAAACGGAAGTGACAGTTGAACATTCATTCATTCATTCATTCATTCATTGAGTCTAACCAAACCATGCCCAGTATTTCTGGAATCTACCAGTGCTTCTATATATTCAAAGCTGCTTTTGCCAGTTGCCCGCAACTGAAGCTCTTTCACCACAACCGCCACCACCGCTGCCCCGTCGCGCCTTTAACGCCACCGGATCATCTACACAACCCGGCCTTGTCTAAGACGAGCGTCCGTTGTGGCATTGAGGCAAAAATCAAGCCAGCGTCGAAGGCGAACGAAAGCGAACATAAAGGAAAAAGCTTGACGGGCCAAGTAAAAAGGCTAAAAAAAGAGAAAAGAAGGAAAGAAACAGAATTCTATGGCAATTTGGTGGCACATGTGTGTGTGTGTGTGTGTGTGTGTGTTTGGCAAAATGTCTTCGTGCCGCTCCTTTTGCCGGAAACACAACGCTATGACGGAGCGGAAGTTTTTTGGAAGCGCATAAAATTATTATGGAGTCGTCTTCCATTATTATTCTTTTTTTTTTCGCTGTCGTTGACGTTGACGTTGCCGGCGCGTCAATTGCGTCAGGACCTTTGGCTAGCACTTCATAGTTCTGTAAAGCATTTTATGGCCAAGCATGCTTGCCAACTACCCCCTGCACCACACTGCCCCAGCGATAGGTTCTTGTCTCTGACTATCTTTTAGTATTTCAATCTTTAAAAAAAGTATTTTTAGTATTTTTGTAGCATTCAGCTTCAAGTTGTTTCTTACTTGCATTCGCTTCTTCTTCGTCTTCTCTTTTTTTATGGTCAAATTTAATATTTACATTTGTCCCAAGTGGATTTTGAAGCCATTGGCAAGAGTTCAGCGGACCAGGCATTGACCGCAAAATGATTCTTTCCCTGCCTTATCTAAACATCTAAGCAGCAGCTACCAATTCGATAGCCTCTAACCAAACGGCATTAAGATAGCACAGTGTTGGCCACAAAATATTCCCATCCATATGTATATTTACGTAATTTACTGTCAAATATTTGTGGCTTCCTTTCTACCGGCTTTTTTTGTACATAGAATCGTAGTTGCCTGGCAAAAATAATAATAAAAGGGAATGCAAAATTAAGTAAAGTTGTTTTCTTTATGGTTGAATAAGTTTCAATTATAAATATCAATTCAAACAAAAATCAACTTAGTTAAGGCAAAAAATATTATTTCTATTTTCTTTCCATCCGATCCAAAAAATAATGCTTATTTTGTGATTTCTTTTCGTTTTGCATGCAACTAAAAAACTTAATTTCTGTTTTGAACAGTTTTCTTCTTGAATAATTCAGTGTTAAAAAAGACTTTTTTTCATCTTCCTTCTTATATTTAGTTTGCTTGAGTAAGAGAAGAAAAAAAGGGAGCTCTTAACTTTTCGTTGCTTTTCACATCAAGCTTTTCAAGTTGAATTGAAAGTTGTGAAAAAGTTTTTTTACTTCAACCAAAAAAAGTGTTGGCAACAATTGAAAAGAATTGAGCATATTATCGAACAAATGAATTTCAGCTGCCACAGCAAAAAAAAAAGAGACGGATTTTCGGAGCAAGTGACTCATTGCTATGAATATGCATGTATGTGTGTGTGTGTGTGTGTGCCACCCACCCCCACCAACACCCACCCCATCAACAGTTGTTGCCTTGTCTAAGACGCCTTTTGCTTGTGCTCAGCTCCAGTTAAAATGTGTTGGTTCTTTTTTTTTTAGCTGTTGTTGTTTTTGTTGTCTTTGTAGCTGTACAACCCTCTTAGCTAATCCCCCTTTCCCTCAGCCAACTCTCCAACGCATTTTCTAGTCCTGCTGTTGTTGTAATGACTCATGCAGCGGCCTTTGTCTCATTTGTTATGCCTTTTTTTTGTTTTTCATTTTTATTTTCTCTGTTTTTTTGTCGAATTTTTTTTGACCAAGCAGCTGACTAGCATTGAGACAACAGCTGACAACAGACCCCCTTTGCTCGATCGCAGGGTTGTTAGAACATCACCCCAAATGAAGAAAAAGAAATCAAGACGAACCACCAAAAGCTTACAAAACCCATTTGATAGACTTATACTTACAGACACTCTTACTTTGTGACTGTCCAACGCGCAATCAGTTTCAGAGCTATTGCATTTCGTTGCGTTTATTTGATTTGATTTGATTTCATTTTTGCTGTTGAAGTTTTTTGTAAAACATTTCAAAGTACAACAAGCACAACAAGCAACCACTTAACGGTTGTTGCCACGTTCATTCGTTTTGTTGCGGCTCTCGCCTCTCTTCTGGCCATATCCTGGAGTGCGTTTTTTTCACACTCCCACACACACGGCCATACTACAACTGTTATTTATGCTGTTGTTCAGACTGACAGAGCGACTCGACTGATTCATTCAGTAAAACCGAACCCCTCCGTTCTATTTGGGTTTCATTTGGGTTTCGTGCCACACGTTTGTTTTTTTTTTTTTTTTATTATCCTTTTCTACCTTCTGATTTTTGTACTTTTGCTTATTTTTATGGTATTGCATCGCATGTTTTTCTTATGCCACCCGCGTTATTTTCCACCCCTTCCCTGCACAAAACATTTCCGTATGCAGTTTCGTTCCGTTTGCCTTGGCGCCATCCAGCAGGATAATAGAGCCCAGGCTCATGCATCATGACCTGCTCTGTTTATCAAATGCAATCGAAAAACGAGCAGCACTAAGGGTGCGGCGGTATGGGGTGGTTGAAGGAGCAGGATGGCGAGGAGTAGTTGTCCTATCTGTGGTTACTTATAGGCTCTCCCTGCCCACAAATATGTCAATTTTTCAATTTGTTACTTGGCATAGAACAAAATGTTCACAAAAGAACTGAAAAGAATAAAATAAACTTGACTGACTTTAGGACATCCCTTAAAAGTGCAATAAGAATTTTTATACTATCAAAAGTATTTTAATGATTTTCATATAAGTTTAAAAAAATACGACACAAATGCCTTAAAATATAATCCTTTATTATATGATCAGAGAAATGAAAGTTATAAAAATAATAATAATTCCAGAAATGTTGCTTGATGTGAAGAAGTTAAGAATAAGTTATTAAGGTAGTGATCAACCTATGGGAATATACAAATAAAATAAGTTAGTAGTAGTTCTGGGTCTCCTAACCGAATGATGACAACTCTAAAACCCTACTTTTTTATATACCCCAAAAGCAATGCAAAAATGGAAACAAACAAGAAATGTCGTAAAATAGTACAATGCAGACAATTTTTGCAAATATTTCCATCAATTATTCCCGCCTCCAGTCCATGTCTCTGTGTCTGTGTGACAGTACGTGAGTGTGTGTGTGTGTGTGTGTGTGTATATACGGTATATAAATTTCAGCATTTGTCTCCGGCCAGAGTAATTCAATTAAAAACTTGCATTAGCAGCATAAAGCAAGAATGCTATGAGCTGGAAGAACTATTTGATATTATGTTTGTATGTATATATGTGTGGATATGTGTATGTGTGCATGTGTGTGTCTGTGTGTGTGTGTGCATTAAAATTGTTCAACTGCTTCCGTTGGTCATTTAGCCAATATTCCTTGGCCAGCTGCACTGTGTCTGAAAGCCATACGGAATTTTGAGTTGCGGTCAAGCTTAGTGGCTGCCACAGGGAGGCAACTCTATGGAAAAACATGGCATAAAATTTAGCTTGAAATTAAATCCAGTTGATATTGCGTGTGCAGATCATTTCCCACTGGCCAGCAATAAGATTTAGGGTCTATAAATTAAATTAATTCTTGCGAAAATAAATCGATGCAAAAGACTTGGAAATGTTATAAGAAAATTACTCTTGAATTTGAAATCTTCGCTTGTGGTGTGTTTTTTTTTTCACTGTATTTTTTATGAAGTTCCATAAAAGTCAATAATCAATTTGCAATACACAATCGCACGGAGAAGAAGCATTAAAACTGCAGCAATTATGGCCCATCAGAAAGTTATAAGAGCCTTCGTTTTCCCACTTCTCCCATTCCATCCCCCCCAAACATCAACATGCTGCGGAACATTTTGCGTAATTATGAGAAATGCATAAAAATGTCGATTTTATGCGAAAAATGCGTGCTTCCCTTCCCGAAAAAGCTAGACGAAAGAACCTGCCAGCCAGCCAGCCAGCCAAAGGGCTATAATAAGTATGTCTAATAAACATTTTTGTGATCCCTTCACCCTACGCACCTTCCCACCCTATTGCCAATATATATGTATATATATGCGGAAGCCGACGCGACCTAACACGACTCGTGCGTGTTAATAGCCAAAGAATAACACACAAAAAAAAAAAAACAAAACAAAACAATAGCTATAGCAATGGCTGGCAACAACAATAGCGCACACCATATAACAACAATTAATGTGTACACAAGAGAACCTTAAATTAATAAGCTGACTTTTGTACAACATCAACTAAATATATATGTATTGTTTATACGGATATTTACTTTTTTCTTACAGCTTGGACAAAGCCACAGAGCACAGAGCATAGAACTGAGAGAATTGAGGCCACAAAATAAGGTAAGTCCATTTGACAAATAGTATTAATACTTTATACCAAGTTGAGTTGAGTCAATAAACAAATAAGAGCCTCAAAAAGTGCTTGATGAATATTACTTGACTAAAAGCGTTTGATTATTATTTTATTGTATTGTACGGCTAAGAAAAACAAGTGCCGCATAGTTAATTTTGGCTATGCCAAGACTATGATACCCTTTACACATGGATTGATTTTTTTTGCACAACAGCAACAACAATTGATAGTACGATATGGTCAATTTGTATGGTGGCTATGTCGTAGAATGCTCCGAGCGGGATGAGATTTTATAGTGAACAAACCCGACATAATCTAAGCAATCTGTGAAAGTTTCATCAAGATCGGTTCAGCCGTTTGGCCGGAAATCGTGTTGAAACAGACGGACGGACGGACGAACGGACACGCGGAAATCAATTCCTGAGCTCGTCCTGGTCATTTTGATATATAATTTATGGGGTCTCCCAACATTCCTTTAAGGCATTACAGATTCATGACAAACTCAATACAATTACAAAAAAACTGACTCGTTTATCAATGATAAATCGTAATATAGGTTTATTCAAGAATTTAACTAAGGTTGGGCTAGACTTCACTTCTATGCAAAATCATTATTATAATCCTCTCTAAATACCATTCGAATTGTCTTTTAGTCTTAAATACTTAAATTGAGTAAAATTATGAGAATTGATCAATCTTTTAAACGCCATTGATTGTGCTTTTATCTAAAAAAAAAAAAATGTATTCCACATGAATTATTAATAAGGCCTGCCTTTGACAGTTTTAACTACCATAGATGACATTTGCATTGTGTTTGTGTCGTCTTATAGATACACACATACATACATACACACATATGTGTATATGTATATGGTGAGCTTATAACAAGCCTCGACTTTCCATTACAAAAACGAAAACAGCAACACAATAACAGTAACAGTAACAATAACAATAACAATCACCTGAACGAAGCCAATGTGTGGCACTGCCCACGCCAAGCCCTTGGAGAACTTGAATTTGGAGTTTACAGCGTGTAGCTTGAAGCTTGAGCAATATCGCCGCCGCCATTTGCCATCATTGAGTAAAGAGTTGCAGTTGCATTTGCAGTTTGCTCTTTGTGATCCGCGCTGGCAACTCTGGCACACTCAGCCACTCTAACTTTAATACACTGATAAAAGATGTTGTGGGCTTGGAATATAAGCATTCATTTAAAAAAAAAAAAGTAACATGGATAGATTTAAAAAATTTAATTCAAGAGCTTATACTCAATTAAGAAATTATTTAAGCAATTATTTGGAAGCACTTTTGAATTGATTTTTGCCAAGTGTATTAGGCTGGGCAAACGCGCCTAGAGTTTGGCGTTCACAATAATTAGTTATAATCGGATTTAGTTGGACTCGACGACGACTGCGGCGATGGCGATGGCGATGGCGATGGCGATGACGATGGCGTTGTCAATGTTGTTGTTAATGGCGATGGCGACACAGTTGTTGAAGGTGTCGTATGGCTGCATGGTCTTAGCTTTTGTTGTTGCAAACACACGCCCACACACACACACACACACACCAGCCAGACTAAGATGCACAACAAACATGAACGGCATTGGCAACTGGACCGACTCTCGAAACTCGACTTCGAATTTCGAATATCGAATGTGAGTGGGTCGGTTGCACAGTACGTTTTTTCAGTTATTGTTGTTGTTGTTGTTGTCAGCTCATTATTATGCTCTTTTCTAACACGTTTTGACTCGATTCGTTAGACCAAAATAACCAAAATGAAAAAATAAATAAACAAAAAAAAAAATACAAAAACTCCCAATGCACTAACTAAGCCAGACATGCAGCGACATCCACACACAAGGGGTGGGGAGGGCCCCACAGCGAGATACCGCAATTGAAACCCGAATTCGAGCGCACCCCTCTCTCTCTCTCTCTCTCTCTCTCTCTCTTCCTCTCTCTCTGTCCAAAACAAAATAAAACAGAAAAAAAAGAAATAAACGTAAACCTGAATTCGAAAAATAAAGCAGATGTAAGGATGAAATTTATTGAATTGATTTGTATTTGTGTATTTCTTTTCGATAATAAATAGTTTCAGAGCTGTCTTTCTTTTTTTTTTCTATTCCGTTCACCTGTGTGCTATGCCCCGTTTGGTTGCACCTTGTGCGCTCGAATGCTGCGTCATGTGGTTATTGGACATGCGGGGCTCCAATCGTTGCCTTTGCCTCCAACTTTCTGGGTATATAACTCAATTAGCTGCCAATGGGTGGGGCAGCAGCAACTGTGTGGCAACTGTGTGGCAGGTGTGACCAACCAACCGACCGACCGACTCAATCATGTGGCAACTTACGATGACCCACGATCAAGCCATGAAGCAATGTCAAATGCTCCCAATTAATAATGCCAAAAAGCATTGGTTGCATTCTAGAAGCTTAGCATTAAAGTATAATGGAGTGTCGAAAGACATATAAAACTAATAAGCATTACGACTAATACAGAACAACAACAATTTTGTAATAAACGAATAGAGAGAGAGAGAGAGATCTTAGTATATAAAATGGTCCAAAAGTCCCTTGTCTTACGCTATTTCTACTGAAGGAAATCTTTACGAAACTACGAAATTATTCAATAATTGTTTCAATTTTAATAGAAGCACAAGCTGAAAACAGTTAACACAAAATTCCCCAAAATCAAATTGAAAAGCGTATAAATAAAATAAGTTTTTATTAGTGGCCTACAAGTCATATTAATATATGAACAAGACATATGTAGATAGTCATTGACCCATTGAGCTTTGCTACTGTAAAAACTATTTAGAATACGTTTGGCTAGCAAGTCGAATCGCAAAAATAGAAGCTGAAAAGCTACAAAGAATTCCAGTTTCTTTGACCATTTCACCACAAAAAGAAAAAAAAAACAACAACAATTTCCACATTGTCTTCACTTGTTGCCTTTTGTTTGTTTGTTTGTTAGGCCCTTTGGTGTTTTTTGGCTTGCGTGCGGCAAGCTAACGTTCAAGCCGAAATGAATTGGTATGGATCGATCTTTTGGCCAGCCCACACGGCCTTTTCACGTCACACCAGCTAAAAAGTGTGGCTCTAAAAATATCATTGGTTTTTTTGTGTGTGGGCGATCGAGCTGAAGCTAAAGCTAAAGCTGGAGCTGGAGCTGGAATGGAGCATAGAAAACGATCGACGGGGCACATAAAATATGTTAATAAGGCTTAAAGTTAAAGTTATACAAATCTTAAGGCGCAAAACGCACACACAGAGCTCGAGTTCGGGTTTGAATCGGAGACCAAGACGGAGACGGAGACGGACCAATACCAAAACCAAAAACTGTCCGATCTGCGTTGTAATACAAAACTATAAACATGAATTTCTTTAGCGGATTTTTTGACAGCACTTTGCAAATGGAATTGGAATGGAATTGTAAATAAAGTTCGTTCATATTGGAATTGTTGGTACTGTTGCCCACCTATTGCGACAGCTGACAATGATATGATGATAATGATGATGATGATGGCTTTCAAGATTTTTTTGGCGTCTAACGTCAAGTAGCTAAGATGCCATTAAAGCCATTTAACAGCTAGTTGAAACATCTTATTCCAATAAAAGTATGTTTTATACAAAGAATGAATGTTTCGATTTTGCCAAGAATGGAGCTTGCAATAAGTAAAATAACTCAAGTCTAATCACTTAATAGTATATATTTTATATAAACATAAGTCCATAGAACTTTCATATCCTATGAATAGAAAACTTTGCCAACTTTTCGCACTTTTTTCTCGAACTGTTTCTAAAGTTTTCGTTATTGATTTGATATTGTTGTTTGTTGACTTTGAAATTTGGGGCAACACTGACTGGGATCGATTTCTCTTCCTCTCTCTCTCTCTCTCTCTCTCTCTTCTCTCAATGTGCCTGTCTTAACTTCCTGCCACTGTTGCTGCGCCCCGTTTGCTCGACTTTAGTTGTTCCTGCTGCCTGTTGCCTGTTGCTACTGTTATGGGTTGTTGCCGTGTTGTTCTTTTGGTGTTTCTCTGCATGTGTGTTGTATTTTTTTTTTTGTATATATATTGCTCTGGTTGCGGCGGCAAACATCTTCTTTTCTCAATTTTGGCTTCGCACTCTGTTTCTCCCCAGGTTGTGAACCGCAGCCGCAGACCCACAGCACGAAATCAGTTAAGTTCAGGTGTTCAATTTACTGATTGAAATTCTGTTTCTTCGATGTGGCTGGGCAACTTTCGTTGCGCGTCCAGTTTTGTTTTTTTTTTAGTCAACATCTTCTTAGTCTTGCTTATTTTGTTTTTGGTTTCTGGCTCTTGTTGTTGTGACAACTTTTTTCTGTTTTGAATTTTCAGCTTGTTAAGATGCGCATCGAGCGAAGGTTCTGTATAAAGTTCTTTTTTTAGTATTTTTGGGTGGGTCCACATATGATTTTGGTTTCATAATTTGATGCTTGAACGTTGTAGCGCTTTCGAGGAGTTATATTTGAATTATGCTAAAAAGGCACCAAGTCGAAGAGATGCTTTAATTAGTGACCCAGGCTAGGCCGTCGTCTGAACAACCAAAAAAAAAAACGAAAAAGTAAAACAAAATACTAAAATCAACAGCACAGCGAAGGGCAACCACACAGAGACAAAATATAAACTGCAAAAGGAACTCTGATTAAATGTCAAAAACGATAAGCTGGCAAAATGAGTCCAACCCAAGCTACCCTTTCCGTGAGTAGCCATTTTTTTAATATAGTATGCTGGTGTATCTCAGATTTCCTGAAGCACAGGACCAAAACTTAACTTTTGCTGACTCTGTAAATAGTCGCAACAGCAAAAGACTTGAAAAGGACCGTTTCTAACCTCGCTCTCTCCCTCTCTCTTTTGGTATCTCTTTATGGGCAGTGGGCCGGAGGCGAAAGAGAAACCTGCCGTTCAAGCCTTTTTTTTGGATGGCGCCTTCCAAGTGCTCCACACATTTCGATTGAATACACTCTACACTTGTAGCCACGACCCCTACCCCCATCTCTCCCTGCCCCTTTCTTTCGCGTCCCCCCTCTGTATGGAGGATTTTTTGGTTTTGCTTTGAGTTTGGCTTATTTGGCTTCTTTGGCTTTGGCCACTTGGCCCTTTTGCGCTTAGTTGCTGTTCGCTTTTAGTTGATTTGTTCAGGCATACAAATTGATAAAAAAGTCCAGCACACACACACACATAAACAATAAAAAACAAATTAATTGCTAAGCATTTCCTTTTTTAATTGTCCTAATCTCTGCCTCTTTCTATCTTTCCCTCTCTCTCTCTCTCTCTCTCTTTATCTCTCTCGCTCTTTCAAGCTGCCAATATTCTTTAACGTTATCCATTGCCATCTGTCCTTGTATCGCACCCTACCTTTCCTCCCGCCACGGCCGTGCAACTAACTTTTTTTTTTGCCAGCCTCTTTTGCAGTTGCCATTTTCATTTTCATTTTCATTTTGTCAGCAAATGTCCTTTAAGTAGCTTCCTTTTTCTTATTTGTGACAAGGGTTAACCGGTCCCCAAAGGCATTGTATTTGTAGCTGTGTGTGTGTGTGTTTGTGTGTGTGGAGCTTCGTTGGGCTTTGGCTTAAGGTACAGTTGACACTTTAACTGCTGGTTAATGTGCCAGTTAGGATTGAAGTTTGATTTCTTCGATTTCAATTTTGATTTTGATAATGCTGCCAGATAAAGTTTTTCCTCTATATTTTTTTATGTCTCATTGAAAGTTATAATTTGTTACTTGTTCTCTTCAATTTATTCCTCACTCTCTCCTTCTCTCTTTCTCTTACTTTTCCTCCTTTACTTAATGTATTTTCCCGCTCTTTCTTTCTTCTATTCCTCGCCTCTGATTTGCTTTCGTTCTTTATTTCGTGCTGTTCTTTTCATCCATTTCTTTTCCGCTCTGCCTTTCTTGATCCCTTTCTCCATATGCTCTATTTTTGTCTCTCTCTCTGATTCTCTCCTTACCGCTTGCCTAGTCTTAATATCCTAGAGTTTATCTTTCAGTAAATACTTTCGATATCCACTCAAGTGAAGTTTTTGTCTCTTCCTTTTCCCCCTCTCTCTCTCTCTCTCTTTCTCTCTCTCTCTCTCAATCTCGCAATATACCCACTCTTTTCCACTCTCTCCTTACAACTCATCGAAAAGCTACCTGCTGCAGGCAATCAGACATCGATAAGAACTAATTGTTTTACAAGTCGTCAAAATCTTCACTTGCTTCAAATTTTGGCATCAAGTTGGCATATCAAAAGTTGCAAGAGTTCGGCGACCGACAAAAAACTTCAGGAGCGAAGAAGTTGATGTTGAAGAAGAAAATTGAAGGCCAACAGCTGTTGGCGCCCATGTTTGTTGCATCAGCAGAGGAACGTTCGTTCTTTCGTACGGGCAGCTGCAATTGTGGCCCTAAATCTTGGCTAAGAAATTGACATAGAAAGTGGCTCAACTCAAAGCAAAGAGTTCAGAAAAAAATGACGAAAAAAAAACGAAAATAAAATCAACTTCGATGGCAAGCAAGCGTTCGATACATTACCTACATATATATTTTTCAAAGTTATTTGTACCAGGTGGGCCTTTTATTGATTTATGAGTGAGAGGCAGGGCTGGTGCTGCTACTCAGGCGATTTGTCGTTGCAACGTTGCAACGTTTGGTCATTTCGTTTTTGTCGTCTACGTGAACGAGGCCAAAACTGTAAATGACAAAAGTCTGAAAGCGAAGGAAGCTCAACATCCGCTGCAGCTTGCATCTAATAACTAAAAGATGATAATAATGCAAGCGCAGATGCGGAGTGGAGTGGGCTGGACCGAAGTGGAGTGGCAAACGAGAGTCTGTAAAACTGGTTCGACCGGAGCACACAAATAATTAGCATTGGGGCGCGCTGGGCGCTGAGTTGAGAGAGCTCACATTCATCACGAAAAAAAAAATAAAAATGAAAGAAAAATAACTTCATCGGACTTCATGTGGACGGCTTTGGTTCTGGTTCAGTTTGAAGTTCGACTTGGGGAGTTGTTGTTGTCTATATTGGTATCGGGCGTTGCCGTTGCAGCACCTGTTCCCAAGTTGTGAACGGCCAACCGAAAGACCGACCGACCGACCGACCGACCGACTATAAATATCGCAAAAGATGTTTGGCATGCTGCGTAAAGGATGCTGCACGCATGCTGCAGCTGCAAAAAATCTTGTGGCCAGTTGCAAGTCCAGCAGCAGCTAAAGCAGCAACAGCAGCTGCTGCCACTAAAGGAAGCCCAATGGCAGGGAAGTGACGCTGACAAAACAAGCTTCATTCTCCCCCCTTTTAACTCTTTTCTCCCTCTCGCTCTCGCTCTTTCTCTCTTTCTCTCTCTCTCTGTCTCTGTTTCGCATAACGATGCTGTTGGCTGTATCGATTGGTTAGTTGACCAGAGCCAGCTTGAGATTTATGTGTGATAAGCGTCGCCTGGAAAATAATTACTGTATCTACAGCAGCAGCAGCTCTCTCAACTTGCAACTGGGCATCGTGCAACTGGCACTGGCATCATGCGGCAGCGTAAAATTGAAAACTGGAGCGGAAAACGCTTGGAACGGAAATGTTTTTGTTTGTCGGGTGATTGGCATTTTGGTTTCAAGTGGACCCCATGCCTGGGCCAAATCACAATGACTGAAAGAAACAGCCAGACCGACAGACAGACGACAGAAAGATATCGGAAGGCAGATAATATGATAAAGAAAGAGAGAGAGAGAGAAAGAGAAAGAGCTTGAGATAGGCACAAAGAAGCCATTCGCAACGAAAAACAATTTTAAAGCTTATGTTGCAAAAACCAAATTCTATATTATAAAAATAAATATTAAGATAAATTATTTGTTCGTATCTAGAAATCAATTTTAAATTCTGTGACATAAGAAAAGAAACATTTGAGCTTAGCAGTAAATATTATTCTTTCTTATTGGCCTACAGCTCTTCCATCTGACTCAGGTGCTGCATTCTCGATGAGTCTATGATTTCTAAGAACCTAATATGGATCAAATGTTTTCGCTATCAATATTTTTCTTTTCCCAGCTAAGGCTGCGCAATCTTCTCCCATATCGCAAGACTTGTAGACGTTGCTATTGGCTTTTCCCCGCTTAGCCGGTTGACCTCTTAGTCTACAGTGTTTTAGCAGCTAATATTTAAGTATTAAGTATAAGTTTTGGGATTATTAGGCTCTTGAGTCTTATATTAAAAACCAACTGAACCTTTTTATACCCTTAACCCATAAAATGGGTAAATAAGGGTATAATGGTTTTGTGCAAAAGTATGTAACAGGCAGAAGGAAGCATCTCCGACCCCATAAAGTATATATATTCTAGATCAGCATCAACAGCCGAGACGATATAGCCATGTCCGTCTGTCCGTCTGTATGAACGCGTGGATCTCAGAGACTAAAAGAGCTAGATACTTCAGATTTTGTATATAAGTTCTCCCATACCATGAGCAGAACCAGTTTGGTTCAAATTATCGATAACTATTCTGGTTTCCGATATACACATGCAATCGATAACAAAAAATATCGAATTTGGAAAATGTAAAAATGAGGGTTGAAAGAATGGGTAACAATAGATCTTTTCTGAAAATTTCGTCCAAATCGGTTAAGAAACACCGGAGATATCGAGCTTAATCGATTGAAGTTAAGTCAGACCAAAGACTTATATAAATGTAATCTATTTATTGCAACTGGGTTGAGGGTATCTTCTAGTCGGGCTCTCCCGACTAGAGCCTTCTTACTTGTTTTATTTTGTCTTTTGTGTTTTTTTCTTGAGCGCATTTTCTCATGACAATAAACTGGCTTTGAAAGTGAAATCTTTTCTCTCTCCCTCTGTCTCTCTCTCTCGCTGTCCGACAATTTGGCAGCATTAAGATACAAATTACAACATACGCACAGAAAGATGAAAAATATAAAAAATTGGTTTGGACTGGCGATAAACGAGCGTGTCTATAATCACTTTTAATTAGCGAGCATCGTCTCTTTTTTTTTTTTTTTAGTTTTTCTTCTTCAGCTGCCCCTCCAAAACAGTTCCCAGCCATGTATGTATGTAGTACATTGATATTATGTGTGGATGGCCCGAAATACAAATTCAGTGCATGGCTCTAATTTGGAGTAATTTCCCCTCGGCCACCTTCTCCTTTTACTGAATCTTTCAAGTCAAACGGAAGCGCAGCGCGGTAATCTTTTGCTTTGTGCGTTTTGGGCTGTTCTTCAGGCTTTTATGGATTTCTTTTTCTGTTTTTCGTCTTATTTTTTACAATCTCAGTCGTCTTTTTTTATGCTCTGCTATAAGTTTCGTGTGTGTGTGTGAGTAGCGCCAATTTCCGTATAAATGCAATAAAAACAAATAACAGCCACAACAGCTACAAGAAAACAAAATTAGTTGAAAAGCAATAGACGCCAAGTGGCGGAAACGAACTACTTACTACAGAAAAAATAAAAAACCTCTCTACACACATACACACACATACTTACATATATAAGCACATACACATACATACAAGTATCTTGCTATAGTACACATACTGAAAATGTGAACAAAAATGCGTGAGAAAATTCAAGCACAGCTCGCACCTGACAAACAACAGAGTACGTAGTACCCGCTGACAGGTGAAACGCGGGCATGACAAGAGCATGGTGTAAGGGTTGTGTGAAAGAGGGTGACGATATTGGTAAAATGGTATCGTAGGTGGAGAATTTTGAATTTGGGTTAGGTCTTGGTATATAAGGTCCCAAAGTGCAACGTTAAATGACAGTTCTTCGGGATTGGTTCAGGGGGGTTGGTGGTGAGACGACAAACATCTAGATTGTGCGTATTGATAATATACTAGCATGTCGCTTTATATTTCAATATATACTTGCTGTGTACAGATATTTATCTAGCTACAATTTATTAAGCACATCGTATTGATTTTCATGTATTTCCCTTAATTTCCTAACTTTTCAGGAGCTTAGCTCATTATGTATGTGTGTGTGTTTGAGTTTATTAAGAATAAATAGTTTGGAAAGCTATTGAATAGTTATTAAGGCAGTACTCAAAATGCATTGGAATAGCTTGCTAACTTTTATATTAATCTTTTGTTGTTTATTTATCGAAGAATCGAATTTTTTATATATTTTTGAAGAATCGAATTAAATCAAACTAATGCAGCAACAGGGTATCAAGCTGTCGGTTAATGTTGTTTCTCTGTTTCTTTTTTTCTTTGCAAGGGCTTGGCAACCCTTTTACTTTTATTGTTTTATTGGGGCCGCATTTCATATTTCGCTTCTTATTTTCCTTTTTTTTTGTTGTTGTTTTATTTTTTTTTTATATACCTATGACGCTCGCACATTTTCTACATTTAACGAATTGGTGGGGCAACATTTTTGCACATTCCTTGTTTATAGTATTAAAAACCATGTTTCGGTTGTCGTAAACCGTAAGCCGTAAGCCGTTAACCGTAACCCTGGCTGGCTGGCTGGCTGGCTAGACCCAGAGTAGAGCACTACATGATAAAGTAAGCGCACTTGAGACGCCACAAAACAGACTTCTCTCTTTTTTTTCTTCTTTATTTTTATTTTATTTTTTTTTTATAATTTGAATGTAATTCGCTTTTTGTTTTTGTTTTCAATTCTTGTTTTGGTGTTTTCGTTTTTCGCGCACGTACGCCGCTTGTCTGCGCACAGAAAAAGCATAAAAATAAAGCATAAATAAAACAAAATAATAAAAACAAAACACGCCCAAACATCAACAATAAACGCAATAATAATACTTGAAAAGACCTCCAAAGCAATTGTTACCCAAAACGAAATTTGTTAAACAAAACGCTAAAATCGTTGGATTTTATTTTATTTTTTTCGTCTATTGTTTTTTTGTTCATTGCTTGAGTAACTTAAGTTACATGCAAAGCAAGCCGGAGCAGCCTCAATGTCAAAGTTGGCTTGAAAAGAGCATTGCATACTTTTAGGAGAAAGTAAATTTGACTCAAATTGAGTAACTTAAATTATTTCCGCTACAATAAATGCAAATGAAAAACACGAAAGGATATGAAAAAATATAATAAAATAAAATATTTTTTTTGTTATTTTTAGACTCAATTTCTTGATTATATTTTAGTATTATTTAAAAGAGCTTTCTCTGTTCGATTGGAATTAAAAGCAATATGAAGCAATCAAAATTCATAGAACGCAAGCATTGGTATTAATTGAGTTACACACACGCACTTAAGAGTTTCAAAACTTTTAAAGTTTTAGAGTATTCCTAATTTAATACTGCTTTAAACTCAAAGAAAGTTTGAAACTAAATAGATTAAGTCGATACGAAAACCAAAATAAAAAATAAAAAATTAAACCAATATGCTTGTTAAAACAATTGACTTTAAATGAAATTCCATTTCAATGAAAGCACACGAAATGTAATTGAAACTCACACACTTTTTTGGGTTTTTCCTTTCTACTTGCAGCTTGACATAATGACAACAAAACGAAAAGAGCTAACATGCGGCAACATGGCAACGTTGTTGCTGCCTCTTCTACTGCTGGTGATGCTTCTCAGCATGAAAGCTGCACATGCCACACCATCGCTCTACACAAGCTATCAGAACCAACGCTTTGCCATGGAGCCACAAGACCAGACAGCTGTGGTTGGTGCACGGGTAACGCTGCCCTGTCGTGTCATCAACAAACAGGGCACACTGCAATGGACAAAGGATGACTTTGGTCTCGGCACCTCACGTGATCTGAGCGGCTTCGAGCGTTACGCAATGGTTGGCAGCGATGAGGAGGGCGACTATTCGCTGGACATCTATCCGGTGATGCTGGACGATGATGCAAGATATCAGTGTCAAGTGAGTCCGGGACCCGAAGCCCAGCCGGCCATACGTTCAACATTTGCTGGTCTAACGGTTCTGGTGCCGCCAGAGGCGCCCAAAATAACACAAGGCGATGTCATCTATGCCACCGAGGATCGCAAGGTTGAGATTGAGTGTGTGTCAATTGGTGGCAAGCCCGCAGCCGAGGTAAGCTAAATGCCATTAAACAGAACAACAGCATGAAATTGACATCCGAGTCGGCTGACGAGCAGCTGAAAGCCACAGTGTAATTACTGTTGAAAACGCACTTTCACACTCAACGGCACTCAACTCATTCAGTCAGAAACGAATCAAACAACAAACCGTTTAGCTAGCACAATCACTATTACTAACTGATTGACAGAATCATTGACTTCAAAGGAGTACAGCTTAAAAAACTTACAAGTAAAAAAACAAAAAACAATATAAAGAAGTTAAGATTATCGTAAATATTTTGAAAAATTTCCTCGATAAGTTTATTTAATTTTTTTATTGTAAATTGTGTAGGTCATATTTGTTGCTGTGTTGAGTTGATATTCAAACTAACCCAACAAAATGTTTTCTCTTTTTCTTTCAATAGATTACATGGATTGATGGACTGGGCAATGTATTAACGGATAACATTGAGTATACAGTTATACCGTTGCCCGATCTGCGTCGCTATACGGCAAAATCGCTGCTTCGGCTCACACCCAAAAAGGAGCACCACAACACGAATTTCACATGCCAGGCACAGAATACAGCCGACCGCACCTATCGCTCAGCAAAAATACGTGTCGAGGTAAGCTTCAACAACCCTGTCACCTTGTCTGTCATGTTGCCGACCTGTCTCTGCCTAACCCTTTACTCCCGTTTTTTTTTTTTTTTGGCAAATACCTTCATTCAATGCAACTAGCTGACCTGCAGTGCAGCAATTGTTGGACAGGTCCATTGCAATTTTAGCACCTGCTGGCAGGGCGTCGGGTCAATAAGTGGCACTGTGTGGACAGGGTCTTATCGAAGGGCCAAGCACAATGCGTTAACGCATCACAGCTAACGCTTGAGCCTCGAACTATCAATATAACGTGATGCCTTCTAGGCATAGCCCGAGCGATACCCTCTAGAGCTTGTATAGTAGTAGCAGAACACTGTAAAAGTTAAGGCTTGAACGTGTTTTGAACTTCACTCTGCAAAGGGTAGATAGATTTCGGCTTCCTTTAAGATAACTTTCTATTCGTTAGTAAGTTTTTTGTTTTTTCGTTGTTGAATGGGCTTTTGTGTTTTTGACACACAGCCTGACATTGATGGGCTAATTCATAGTGAACACAACACAAGTCACATATGGCAAGAAGGCTAAAGTTTGCTATAAGTAAAAATCCCACCCACTGTAGGATTAGACCTAACCGCAAACGCATTCCAGCAATTATACTTGCTTGTCAACTGCATCTTATGTGAGTGAGCAGGCTGACATAAATTCATAAAGCGCTCTTCAAGCCAATAATGCAAGGTTATTAATGAGGACCTGATATGTCAGCATTTGGGGCACAGCAGAAGGCAACACTCCTTTTCGAGTTTGCGAATTCAATTCAGTAAGCCAACGGTTTTCTCAGCGTCAGAGAACAGAATGATTGGATCTTTTGAAGGAAGATGAGATATTATTAAATAAGAGAATGAACTGTATATAAAGTTAGACTAGATAGGAAATTTAGGTTAGTTCCTTTAGAAAAAGCTAACTTAAACAAGTAAGAAGGCTCTAGTCGGGACAGCCCGACTAAAAGATACCCTGAACCCAGTTGAAATAAATAAATTAAATTTATATAAGACTTTTGTATACTGACTTAACTTCAATCGATTAAATTCGATATCTCCGGTGTTTCTTAACCGATTTGGACGAAATTTTCAGAAAAGATCTATCGTTACCCATTCTTTCAACCCTCATTTTTACATTTTCGAAATTCGATATTTTTTGTTATCGATTCCATGTGTATATCGGAAACCAGAATAGTTATCGATAATTTGAAGCAAACTTGTTCTGCTAATGGTATAGGAGAACTTATATCCCAAATCTGAAGTCTCTAGCTCTTGTAGTCTCTGAGATCCACGCGTTAATACAGACGGACAGACAGACAGACGGACAGACTGACAGACGGACAGACAGACGGACAGACGGACATTGCTAAATCGACTCGGCTATTGATGCTGATCAAGAATATATATACTTTATAGGGTCGGAGATGCTTCCTTCTGCCTGTTACATACTTTTGCACAAAACCATTATACCCTTTTTACCCATTTTATGGGTTAAGGGTATAAAAATACATAGATTGACCCTTTGAATGATAGTAATCCTAGATCCACAACTCATGCCACCAAAACTCAACTGTAACTAAATTGAACAAAATTTTTTTTGCTCAACAGGTTAAATATGCGCCGAAAGTCAAGGTGAATGTGATTGGAACTGGAAGCGGTAGCGCCGTCATTTCTCATTCCGCCTCGTCTGTTGCTGTTCAACGGATTGTGGAGCATGCACAGGTGCGACTCGAGTGCCGCGCGGATGCCAATCCCAGCGATGTCCGTTATCGTTGGTACATCAACGACGAGCCAATTATAGGCGGTCAAAAAACTGAGATGGTAAGCCTCTCTCCCTCCCTCCGTCCCTCTCTCTCTGTCTCTGTCTCTCTTTCTCACACACACTCTTACCCGATTGTTGCGCAATAGAAAAAATAGTTGTGACTATCTCTGGCTACCAGAGTCAACATTCCAACAGCGAGCCGCATAATTAGAGCAACTTTGCTGCTGCTGCTGCCGCTGCTTGTGTTGTATAATGCTGGCGAGCTATTTTGTCATGGCAATTACAGCCAGAACCAGTTAGTTTGACCGGAAAGACATAACGTTCCCACAATTTGCTGTCATTCTCAGCTTAATCGAGAGCGCTCATATCCAATCCTTAAACTCAATCCCAACACTATTACTATTCTTCAGGTTATACGTAATGTGACACGCAAATTCCATGATGCCATTGTCAAATGTGAGGTGCAAAATTCGGTTGGCAAAAGCGAGGATAGCGAGACACTGGACATAAGTTGTAAGTTTAAATTGATCCCAAAAACACAAAATGTAACTAAAATCGAGATATCAACAACGACTTCTCCTTCATTGCATCAACTTGTTGTTGTTGTTGCTCTTACAGATGCGCCCAGTTTCAAGCAGCGTCCACAATCAATGGAAGCAGATGTTGGTAGCATTGTGTCGCTTAACTGTGAGGTGGATAGCAATCCACAGCCGGAAATTGTATGGATTCAACATCCAAGTGACCGTGTCGTTGGCACCAGTTCCAATCTAACATTCAGTGTCAGCAATGAGACAGCTGGACGTTACTATTGCAAAGCAAATGTGCCTGGCTATGCCGAGATCTCAGCCGATGCCTATGTCTATTTGAAGGGTTCGCCCAGCATTGGTTCGCCGCGCTATCAATATGGTCTAGTTGGTGATACAGCTCGCATTGAGTGTTTTGCTAGCAGTGTGCCTCGGGCGCGTCACGTCTCCTGGACTTTCAATGGGCAGGAGATAAGCTCGGAGTCGGGACATGATTATTCCATATTGGTCGATGCTGTGCCTGGTGGCGTCAAGAGCACACTCATCATACGTGATAGCCAGGCCAATCACTATGGCAAATACAATTGCACCGTGGTCAATGACTATGGCAACGATGTCGCCGAAATTCAATTGCAGCCAAAGAGTAAGTTTGAACCATCACAAAAACCCAACCAACATACAATATATAATATCCATATGGTTAAAGCCCTCGATGATATAGCTTCAGTCGAACTTCTTTATTGTAGAACTCCGTATCACAAAGTTTTCCCGAACTCTGCGGTTTGGTTCAATCAAAAACCCATGCTATATAACGAATTTTCTCCTAGTCCCTTGAGACTCGTTATCTGGAAGTTCGACTGTTTTTACATTATGTTATGTCGCATAATGTTTCATTCTCCTTTTAACACCTCAATTTGTTTTTCCTCTTTTTTCCAGAGAGCGTTTCCCTGTATATGACTGAAGTCTATGGCCTATCAATGTTGGCCTTTGTGGTTGTTTTTATTGTCATTCTGATTCTGATCTACTTGAAGTTTAGGAAGCGCACAAAGTTGCCACCCGCTGATGTCATCAGCGAGCATCAGATCACAAAGATTGGTGGTGTTAGCTGTAAAATGGAGCCTGGGGATCGCACCTCAAATTACAGTGACCTCAAGGTGGATATATCTGGTGGCTATGTGCCCTATGGCGACTATAGTACACACTATAGTCCACCGCCACAATATTTGACCTCGTGTTCGACCAAATCCAATGGCAGCTCTACCATACTACAAAACAATCATCAGAATCAGTTGCAACTGCAACAGCAACAGCAACAGCAGCAGCAACAGCAACAGCATCACCACAATCACAACCACCAGCAGCAGCAACAGCAACAGCATCAACAGACGGTGGTTCAAAGTGTACCAATGACCTTTCTGACCAACAGCAGTGGTGGAAGTCTGACGGGCAGCATTATTGGGGCACGTGAGATAAGGCAGGAGAATGGCTTGCCCAGTTTGCAGTCGACAACGGCATCGGTGGTTAGCTCATCGCCGAATGGCAGTTGCAGCAATCAGAGCACTGCGACCACCACACATGTGGTGGTGCCAAGTTCAATGGCCTTGAGCGTTGATCCACGCTATAGCGCCATCTATGGTAATCCCTATTTGCGTACATCGAATTCATCGTTGCTGCCGCCGCCTACAGCGGTCTAAGCAATTCGTTTGCACCACCAAACCCACCCCAATAGCCAGCCCAAACAACAACAACAACAACAAGACTGATCTCAAGGGGGCGCACTTTTTGGGCGAGGCGACGAAGTTTAGAATGGGTGTGGGTGTGGGGTAAGTGTGTGCTACAACTTTTAAGCAACCAAAAATTCGCATTAAAACAAAAACAAAAAAAGGCTCATGCCACATCTGATTCTGATTAGGCAGCACATACATATATGTATGTATGCAACTAGGCTATCTTTAGGTTTATCCACTACTACTAGTAGAACGTAAAACTAACTAACAACTATACCTAGTTTTCTATTATATATCTTCTCTTTTTCAAATATTCATTATTTCCTTTTTTTTGTGCTTGTTCTTCGTCTTAGCTTAGTCGAATGTCAGATTCTTTTTTGAGTGTAAGTGGTCTTAGAGTGACAAAAAAGAAAAAAATGTAATTTTATTCGCTAGCTAGTTTATGTGAGAAAAGGGCAACCGGACTAAGGGCCCCGTTCATATAGACTATATAGTTAAATAAGTTCGAATGTTGCGCATTTACAAGTCCTTAGAAACTTGCTGCATGTTAAGTAAAAGAAAAAAAATTAAAAAAAAAAAAAAATCAAACGCCTTACAAAGATTATTTATTACAACACAAAAATCATAGAAAATTAAAAAAAAAAGCATTATTTAATATAAAAATAAATATACAACGAATAAAATAAACAAAAACAAGCAACGGCTTGCGTGTCTTTGTTGTGTGAGAAACTTTAAAAAAAAAAAAAACTTAATTAAAATAATAATTGCTTAGCTTTTGCTCCCTTAGAATCAAGATATTATCATTACCTATTTTCATCGTATATCATATCTTAGAGCCATTCAACACAAACTTACATACATATCTACACACTTAACTATGTGTATCTAAACTTTTGCTATATTAAAGTATTAATCTTCTGCTTCTGTGACGACTCAAATGTAGGCAACACTTTTATAGACACGCAAGAAAAAAAATCAAAAAAAAACAAAAACAAAAACAAATAAACAAAATTTATACTTTAATGTGCTTGCAAAAACAACAAGGAAAAAACAAAATATATAAAAATGTTTATTGCTTAAGAAAATAATGCCAAAGTACCTGATAGTAATTAAGAAGTGGATTTTTTTTCGTCTAGCTATAAAGTAATAATTCTAAGAAAATATTTTTTTTTTTTTTGTAAGGAAATGTATTTGAAAACTTTAAGTAGTTAAATACTCACACTTAAACAGTCGCCTTAACTTATGACACGCCCACAAATTAAAGCTCAGCAGATGCAAAACATATACATATATATATAGTATATATATACAAAAATTGACAAACAAGTTTCGAAGTTCAAAGAAAAATGTATAAGAAATAAAACTAAACGAATATTGTGCTTAGTGTACTTGTAAGTGTATAACGATAAATAATCATACATACGAACATACATACTATATCCTAGCTGTAGTATGCCATTAACATACATACATTATTATATAGTTTACACACATATACATACACATTAACATATTATACAAATACATATATATGAATTTTTTTTCTATTTGATAGTATAGACAGCCTTACGCTTTCGTTCGAGGTTACATATAATATACTATATAGTACATACACACATCTATATATATATACATACTTATATATATTTTGATATATGAACATACATATTTCATATAGAAAATGCATAAATAAAAGAAAATTTGTAATTCATTGGAGTGTTTTTTTTTTTTATATATAATTGTACATTTTTTTTTTTTTTACTATTATTAATAGCAATTAAGGAGCAGTGAATTGCATTAAATTGCTTAATTTTTAGCCGTCGATATTTTGATCAGTAATTAAGCGAAATGAACAAAATGTTTTAAGCATACAAACACACATACACACACACACACAAAAGGCAAATTACGAAGCAAATAAGCAGCGAATATAAAAAAAGAAAAATACAAAAAAAATCAACAAAATTATATGAAAAATGAAAGCGAAATAAATAAAAATGTATTGCAAAAAAAAAAAAAAGAGTTTTATTTATTAATCTATTTTTGTTGTTTATTTTTTGTGACAGGGGGGGGACATCAAAGCGCAACTGAGCTAATCATTAGCAGCAGCTGCTGCTAGCGTCGAAAGTTAAATAAGGTGGCACAACATTTTCAATTCAACCCACCCAGCACTGGTTGAAATGGTGGTGCAGTCAGAGTTGCCAACTGCCGCGTCACAAAACTGTCAACTATAAAAGCTAAAAATCAAACAAACAACGCAGTTAAATTAAAAAGAGTCCTCACATTCAACCACCCACACACATAACAAACACATGGGTGTGTGTGTGTGTAAATGTATATCCTGCTGGGAGCAAGGAGAAGGGAGGGGGTGGGGTGGACGTCACAGCATTAAACAAAGAGAAATTAGCTGGGTTTGAGGCCAGCCAGTTGACAATGCAAACAAACGGCTCGCTAAGCTCGACTAAAAATGCTTAATGAGTGCGTAAGGGTCGTACACACACACGCGCACATAGACACACACACCTACACACACTCCAGCTGCTGCTCCTGCTTCTGAACCAAAAGAAATTTTTGCGGCCAGCTCGCATGACGCGCATTAAACTAAATTAGTTGCCTTTGTCACAAAACGACCCTCAAGTAGCCACCCAACCAACCAACAGCTAGCAACCTGTCACCCCCCACACACACACACACACACACACTCACACATAAACGCACTAAGAGTGGTGGGGCTATAACTATACTAGCACTACGTGCACTTAGTCGTCGGAAGTTGCAATTGCGGTTTACTGTGTTAATTGGCTTGACATTGTTGTGGAAACTATCGTAAGTTGCAGGGGCACGCATCACACACTACATGCACATACATACAAACAATGTGTGTGTGAGTGTTAACAACAAGAACTTCATTTGCGAGAGATTGTTTCTAGTATGTCAGCAGCATGTTCTTAAAAACTAACACAGACCATCAACGCTATATCACTTTAGTATTCATAAAAGCTACATCAAAATAATTGTACAAATTTTACAACTACAAGCGTTATGAATATCCGTAAAGATTTGGCGTAGCTACAGTTTATTGTGTTATAAAAGCAAAACTGTTGTCAAAAGAACAAACATTATTATCTGAATACCAATTGTTTTGGTCTATGTAAGATAAGGAATTTAAAATTCTTAAGGCAAAGGCTCGCAATACTTGATTGTATTGGTTAGCAAAACTAAACAAGTGGAAACGTTGCAGTCGGACGCAACCGACTGCGGTATACTCGTTACCAGTAATAAAACCGGTAAAAACAGGCCTGATTGCAAAGGGGTACGGATGTGACAGGGGTGTACGCTGCCTTAAAGATTCTCCGATGCACATGGGGATGCCACCAGCTGTCTTCGTTCCAAATTTGGTGACTCTAGCTCAAAGTTTGTAAAAGGTGGGAAAAGGGGGGTGGAATGGGTGGTCATGGATCCAAAAACTTTGATGCAGATTGTTGGGGATCGTTGCCAGCTATCTTCCTACCAAATTTGGTGGCTCTAGCTCCACAACTCTGGAAGATACTCGCATTCCCGTTTTTGACGAAGCGTTGGGTCGGATGGGGGCGGCTAGGACATTATTGGTGGGCGTGGCATCCAAACTTTTGATGCAGGTTTTGGGGGGTCATCATCACCTATCTTGGCACCAAATTTGGTGGCTAAAGCTCAAAAACTGTGGGAGATATAGGATTTTTTGAATTTAAAATGCGGGGGGCTTGTTGGCGGAATGGGTGGGTGTGGCTCCAAAATTTTTGATGCAGTTTTTTGGGGGTTGCTAGTAGCTATCTTCTTACCAAATTTGGTAGTTCTAGCTGTAAGGATGTGCGAAATATGTGGTTTTGAGTTATCGAATTTATCGATTTGCCAGTTCCCCAGTTATTGTAGAACTCCAATCTTGACATTTTAATTTACTATCCCATAGATAAAGAGAATTCGAAAGTTTCAAGTCTCTAGCTTGAAAGGTGTGGAAAAAACGTGTAACCATACGGACGGACAGACGGACAGACGGACAGACAGACAGACGGACAGACGGACAGACGGACAGACACCATGACGGATATTGCACAAAACCAATATACTCGTTACCTTCGGTAACGATTATAAAAATAAAACAATTGAAAACGTTACAGTCGGACGCAACCGACTGTGGTATACTCAATACCTGTTTAGAAAGGAATAACAAGAGGCCTGACTGCTAGGGAGTACGGATGCGGTAAGGGTGTGCGCTGCATCCAAAGATTGGCAAATGCAGATCTTTCGGGGATGTCACCAGTTATGTTGCCAACCAATTTAGTGACTCTAGCTCAAAAACTGTTCAAGATACACTCATTTCAGTTTTTAACGAAGCGGTGGGGCGTGTGGCATAGTTAGCGGGCGGGGCATCAAAACGTTTGATGCAGATCTGTGGAGGTCTTTACCAGTCTCTGAGCGTGGTAAAATATGAAAAGCCAATAGAAATTTTTGCTATAGCACCAGTACTACCAGGCTAACAGAATCAGCAGCTGAGTGCTGCAGCAATTTTGGTTTTTTCTTTAATTGGCGCGCAAAGCCATTCCGCTCATATATTATTGAGCTTGACTTCGCTTCGAGCTCAACTTTAAACTCATTTCTTAGCGTAGCAAAATGTCCTATTCTTCTGTGTGTATGCTTGCATGTTTGTATGTTGTATGTATATATGTATGTATAAATGTTCGCATGTTTGCATGTTTGCGGGTTTGTATGTTTGAACGTGGTAAAATGTGTAAAAACCATTAGAAATTCTAGCAAAAGAACCAGGCGAACAGAAGTCAGCAGCAGGTCAAATTTTGTTGAGTAAGATCAATCAAAAAGGTCTGAAACAAGGGCACATGGGAAGAGCGCAAAGTTGAGTGCGCTCAAGGGCAATCTCAGCCATATTTGTTTATTCCCTGTTTGTTTAACTCAACAAAATCACCTGCTGCTGACTTCTGTTCGCCTGGTACATTTGCTATGATTTCTACTGGTTTTTACACATTTTACCACGTTCAAACATACAAACATACGAACATGTAAACTTACTTAGAAACATGCAAAAAGAATAAAAACGTGTTAAAATAAAAAGTGTTGCACCTTTCAGCTGCTGATTCTGTTCGCCTGGTACAGTAGCTGGAACTTCAAAAGGGTTTTAGACGATGATAAAAGAGATATTAAGCATAACAACGGATGGGTAGATTTAAATAGGGAACTCGAGCTGTAAGGATGTGGGAAATATGTGGATTTATCGTTATGGAGCTATCGAATTTATCGATTTGCCAGACCCCCGTTAGCCGTACAAGATACTTGCAAAGTTTCAAGTCTCTAGCTTGAAAGGGGCCAAAAAAAGTTGCGTTCATACAGCCGGACAGACACCATGACGGACATTGCACAAACCCAATATACTCTTTACCTTCGTTATCGAGTATAAAAATAACACTATTCTTTTCAAACGTTTTATTACATTAAGTTACTTAATCAGCAATAAACGTTATTAATTTGCTTTAAGAAAATAGCCAAGGACTGCAAAATAACAGTTATGAGTTGAGAAAAAATTTAAAGCCTAAAAGGCCTCCACGATGATTGGGAAATATACTTACAGTATGCATTGTAACTGTACTATTTTTAAATATTATATTAAATATTCTATGCTATTAAATATTTATTCAATTATCAATCAATATCTTAAGCGTTTATTCAACCTTTAAAACCTCGAAAACTAATGATTAATGTAATACCATATAGAAGAAGTAATAAAAATGTTAATGTGTAATAGAAAATTGCGATACACTTCTAGTGTCAGTTAAACTTAACTTAATGCTAGCTGTATTCTGTATAATATAGCCTTCAAATATCTTAAATAGAGTATTTTGCAGTTGAGCATTGGAATTTTTAAGAATTGCTTATAATTGTTTTTGTTTTTTGACTGGCTTTTGCTGGTTTTTGCGCACGTTCCGGACAAAGTTAATCATCAACTTTGTGTGCTGAGTTGACCCACTCAAACCCACCCCTTTTTGTGAATAAATGGCAGCTCTGCAGAGCGCATCTTGCTGGCTTTGGAGTTGGCGACAGTGACTTTGGCTTTGTGGCATGCCCCCCTACCCCCCTAACTTGGAGCCTGACGCACGTCATCGTTGCGCGACTAAAAGAAAACAACAGAAAAAATAATAAAAAATAAATAAAAAACGGACACAAGTCGCACGATGAAGAGTTACGATTTCATTAAAATGAGATATGGCGAGTAGTTCGTTTCCTCTCTCTTTCCCTCTCGCTTTTGCTGGGAGTGGGTGGTTGTGGGTTGATTGAGGTCGCCTGACTATGCTGTTTTTATGGCTCAAGTGGTTGGCTGGTTGGCTGGCTGGCAGGCTGGCAGGCATTGGGTTTTCTACTCATTGTTGTCGCTTTGCCGTTGTCTTGTTAATTGTAAACGCTATAGTTTCTAGGCAGAAGCGGTTGGAAGGGGTGTGATAGGAGAGTGGCTGGGAGAGGTTGGGTGGAGGGAAGCGGCTCAACCTTGTCTTTGTACCTTTCTGTCTTGTTTTTGGTTTGGGTTGATGCGACTTTGGCCATATGATTAGGAAATGTTTTGTTTTTCACTATGCACTTAAAAATGAAATGGGCAAAACGAAACCAACCAACACACACACACAAACACACTCGCACAACCGTTCTAACAGCCGCCATGTAAACCGCAGTGGAATGACCTAAACCAGAGTGGAGAGTTGGGTGGCAGTTGCGTGGTTCATAACCGAAAACTTTTAGTCTTAAGCTGATGTTACTTAATGTCCTTGCTACACATTCTGTGTAATTGCTCGTATATGAGTGTGTGTGTGTGTGTGTTGAATTTCTTGCATTAATAAAATGTCTTCATTATTTAAATTGCACGCACAACCAGCCATACAAAGCGTAGCCCACCCGAATGTGGTGGTGGCCCAAAAACGAAACCCACCAACACACACATATGCACACACACTGCTTTACATGTGTGTTGATGCGGCCAAGTTAATTAGCAGCTGGGGAATTGTGAAATATATTAATATTGTAGATTTTGGTAGTTTTGGCCCTGCAACCACCAGGCTAAAGCCCACCACATCCCCTCGGCCGCTAACCCAAACACACACACACACACACACACAATCACACACCCTTCTCCAACCGAGTGGGAAAACGCGTAACTGTTTCCCATTGCACGCCGCAGTGGGACAATGTAAACCGCCACTCGACGCACAGCCCAACCCAACTCAACTCAACTCAACTCGATTGCGAGGCTATCTTCAGTACAGTTCACAGTTTGTAGTATGCCGCAATTACTCCGATCGATTCTAGTTGTTGCCACATACAAACATACTTGCACATGTTTGGCATTTGCATCTTTAAATGAATACTTGTTTCCTTTTTTCATAGCTATTCTGCGATGTTTATTCATATTATGCGTTAGTCAAAACATTTGCGTTTTTAATTAGATGACAAATGAAAAGATTTAAATTAGTGGATTATTTATGGTATTAGGTATTTAATTTATAGTTTGCAACTTAATTGAGGTGCGCTTCTAATGGTCTTTAATTGTACTATTAACAGCCTGAAAGCCAAACAGCAAAGATGTCAATTTTCCTTTCAGAATTAGCAAGCTTTGTTCGTATGCGAACTTAATTTTTAGTTCTTTGGGACGTGGTAAATCGAAGATTGTCAAAAAGATACTCAGGCTGCTTGATATATCATTATGATTTTATTTTTATATACATATTATTTATAAATTACAAATTTACATGAATTATTTTTTATTTGCGTTAAAAATTCATTCATTTTCGTTTGCCTTGGCTAACTGGCTATAAATACTTTTTACAACTTTTCGTTTTAAAAGAAAAACAAATAAGTAATTATTCTTTGTTGGTAAGTCTTTTCAAATACAGTACGACCTCGCTCAACGCAACCTTTTAAAATTTGGCCAATTGCAAAAGCCGAGGGAACATTTTCAGTTGACCACGAGACCTATTTACAATAAGAGATGCCTTTGAAAGACCGTTGAATAACAAGATGTTGCAATTGTTAAGAACAGCTTTGTCTCAGGGGTTTGCCTCAGAAATATTTCAAATTGTATACAGAATAACAAAAGCAGTAAGCCATAAGTGTGAGGGAGCGCGATAGCGGATAGCATGTGCAGCCGTTTTTGTTTCAGTTGCACATGCACTCAGCGGCCCGTCAAGTGTATGACAAGCGGCAGGCCAGCGGCAACCAAGAACGGTAAAAATTTGTCACTGTATGTGTGCGTGTGTTTCACTTCTTGATGGGCCTGTTTCAAACAGGCTGTTTGTCTAGAATTTTTATATTTTTCATATTTTGGTTTTTTCTGTGTCGGCAAATGACATCGACAAGTGCATAATTTGTGTCTAGTGTCATAGAATTAAAAAAAAGGAAAGAGTATGAATGACCAGCAATTGCTAAACTGAAATTTGACTGTTTGTGTACATCTACAATGTAGATTCTACATGCATGAACAATTTTAATACATTGCAGCAAATAAAATTATATCTATGTATATAACTGTATCCAATCTAATTAAAGTAACAGAGTGATTTATTAACAGCGTGATCAATAATCAATATAATATAGAATATGCAGAAGGCGCTCACCGGTAGCAGCAACAACACAAATACAGTTCAATGCAAGTGCTCTCTCACTCTCTCTCTCTCTTTTTTCACTTAGCACTTACACAAAAACTAAAACCTCACACCCACACTCAACAATAATTAAATGAGAGGCATCTCATCTATCTTTTTTATATATGTACATATGTATGTACATTATTTTATTTTATTTTCACTGCATTTAACACACAAGAAAAAAATAATAAAAAAAAAGTAATGCAATTAATACCATATTCAATGCTTCGCTTATTTTAAGCGTGCTAAACGCAACAACAACACACTCGTATGAGCGCGGTTATCCTCTCTCTTGATTTTTTTCGCGACCTGGCAAAGCAGCAACAAATTGGCGCGCGTTTCACAATTTTTCATTTGCCTAAAAACACTTTAAAAAGCAAATACACGGAGATTCTATAATGTTATAATCACTTTGCGTATGTTCAGTGCGTAATATAAGCACAATTTGACTATTCATATAGGGCGTATCAATATTAATTGAAAAAATAAACGGACGATAAACTTCCAGCGATGTAAAGACGCGCAAAGTTCCAGGCTTACTGCCCTTGTGAGTAAAGTGAAACAAGTGGAATTGTGGACTTGTGGAAGGTAACGATCGCTCTCTGCAGTTAGAGCAGGACAGTTCGTTTTATATCGCTATTCGCGAAGTTGATGTACACTCGTGTGCAGCAACAACGTAATAGGCAAGAATTTTTGTTTTTGCATGTATTTTACTATTGCCGGTGTTCTTGCTTTCAATATTGTAGTCGGACAGATACATACAATATAGCATGCATAACCTAGCATTTACATTAACGTGAATGTTAATATTGACATTGATGTTAACATTAACATTAACGTCAGCATTATAGACTAATAATAATATCCTACATGCACTGGTATTAGTGCATTAAAAAAAATGCCGTTCTTTCTTGAACAATCATAATACTGTGAGAAGAGCTGAGACCATTAAATATATAAGTATGTAAGTAGCTTTCATTTCACTCATTTAAAGGTGCTGCAAATGCATTGATGTACACGTTCAGTCGAATTTCAGTTTTGCAATCGCTGGTCATTCATTCTCTTTAAAAATTTTGATTCTATGCCACTTGCCAACGATTTTGCCACCGCAACTACCATACAGTTATGCAGCGATGAGCACGAACTCCGAACGTGTATTCAGTAGTTCACTTGTCGAAAATCTCGTCAAGCAGGCTCAGCAGAAATGTAAAAAACGCACATGCACTCAAATACTAACACAATTTTACCGTTCTTGGTTGCCGCTGTCCTGCCGCTTGTCGTACATTTGACGGGCCGCTGAGTGCATGTGCAACTGAAACAAAAACGGCTGCACATGCTATCCGCTATCGCGCTCCCTCACACTTATGGCTTACTGCTTTTGTTATTCTGTATACAATTTGAAATATTTCTGAGGCAAACCCCTGAGACAAAGCTTTTCTTAACAATTGCAACATCTTGTTATTCAACGGTCTTTGGTACTGTATAAAAAACAAATGCGCACCAGCAAGCGATATATGTGAAAAGCTCAACAGTTTAACAATAATTACAACTACAACAACAAATAAATGCAAATGCTATCGATCGATCGGTCGGTTTTTTACTTAAGACCACCGGTGACTTCGATGGCAGCACCATTCACATATGTGGACTTCGGGGAAGCAAGAAAGGCAATCACCTCGGCAACCTCGTCGGGCTGACCGAGACGACCGAGTGGACAACGTTGGATTACCTGTTCCTTGATCTTATCGGGCACCGCTGCAGCCATGGGCGTATCTATATAGCCGGGTAGAACGCAATTGACGCGTATGCCAAATTTGGCAAACTCCCTGGAGCCAACCTCGGTTAGAGTGATGACAGCCGCCTTGGTGGGAGCATAGTTTGCTTGGCCCACATTGCCCATGCGTGCCACAATGCTGGACAGATTGACAATGCTGCAATTGGTCAACTGCTGTTCGATCATCGCCCTGGCAAACAGCTGCATTACCAGAAACGTTCCTTTCAAGTTCACACTGTACACATCGTCATAGTCCTTTTCGGGCATTTTCAACAGGTAGTTGTCTCGTGTTATGCCCGCCGAATTGACCACAATGCTGGGCGCCTGCTTGAATTGTGCTAGCGCTGCAGACACCGCACTCTGTACACTTTGCCTTGACGCAACATTCACTTCGATGGCAGCGGCATGCTCCACACCCAGCTGCTTGGCTGTCTCTTGAGCCGATTGGAGATTTCGATCGGCAGCAATGACCTTGGCGCCATCACGCGCCAAGAGGCGACAAGTGGCCCGACCAATGCCAGAGCCAGCGCCTGCAAATCACACAAATGTCACAAAGGTCACATAACAATTGAATGACCCACCTGTTACAAATGCAACCTTTCCAGCCAGTAATAATCCACTTGTCATGGTGCTTGCGTGTGTTTTCTTTTGGTTGGGTATTTCAAATCTAATCAAAGATTGAGATTTATAGTGCAGCAACAGATAAAAACAGTAACAACAACACGACGCCTACGCCGCTCACAGTGTGACCACAGCTAATAAAACAAGCAAATACCACAATAACAGCTGATCTTCGATCAACACCAATTTTTGCTTGCAACAATATTTTTTGCTAAGCAAATGAAAACGAGTTATCTAATAAAAAATAATGTATATACAATCCGCTTATGCAATTTTTTATTCCTTCAATAGTTTGCAATTAAGTGCTCGGTCGGCTTGCAGTTTTGGATCAAATTATTTTTGATCAGCTGCCAAAAAGTATGCAATCAAATGTGCTGTGTGTGCACTTCAATTGAAAAAAAGAATCTAATACAATATCCACATTCAACTTATCTTCGTAAACAGCCAGGCCATGAGTCGATCACTTTTTCCACTGTTATCATAGTATATTCTAATAAACAATGCTAAGAAGATGTAATATGCCGCTGTTCGACTTTATTTGGTTTTAGGACAAGCCCTAAAAGTAGGCAACACTTACATCCCAACCTCTGCTTAAGTAGCTCTCAAACTGTATGCCGCTTTTATTTAGGGTTTTTTCTTTTATTTTTTTGCAATGACCAAACTGATATTATATTTTTAATTTCTTAAAAATAAAAATAAGCTTCGTTAAACTTCTATTTTTAGTCTATTTTTTTTTGGTTAGCTTCGGTAGGAGCAGTACATTCACCACACAGGGGTGATCAAAATGTCAACCGGTTTAGCGAACTGTTGATCAAATTTAAATGGTACCAAATAAGAAGCGACAACTTGCAAAAAGCTGCAAATCTTTGGAAACGAAATCTTCATTAGTTTCATTTAAAATCTTTCACATTTTATACTTTGTCACTACTACTAAACCGAAATAATTTACAGCAATGCAAAATGTTTATTTATATACTTTTGGTCAGACATTTGTTTGTAACAAAACACTTTAGATTTGAGTTATTCCAGCGGTTTGTAATTATAATCATTAGATTTGCGTTATTCCAGCGGAATAAGATAATATAGTTGAGGCTCCGGCTGAACTTGTTCCGATAATGATGATGATCCGCCGCTTCGATATCTGCCACTGCGCGCCAGTCCAAATTGTCGTAGGAACTTCTTTAGATATCGTTTGGGAATTCGCACTAATTGACGTCGAATGATTCGCTGCACCCTGTTCCAGGGACGACTACTGCCACGATTGTCTTCCACATCTAATTCGCTAGCATCAGCATTAGCATTAGCATTGACCAGATTGAGCTGCTGCATCAATTGCTGCAACTGCGTTTCGCTCAGCTGACTCAGATCCAGCTGCTGTGGCACCTCTTCATCCAGTTGATCATTATTGGTGCTCAGCTCATTTGAGGTGCTGCGCAGTTGCAGCTGCTGCTGTGTAGCAATAGAGCTGCCACAACGTGTAGCAGCATCCGAGCAAAGAGTTTGATTCAGAAGTAAGATCACTAAACAACACGTTGCACAGTTCATGTTTGACTCAAATTTGTGGCTGACAGAGCAAAGTGACCGACTTAAATAGTTTATCGCCATGGGCGCACTTCTTTTTTTTATGCCTCATCATGTTGCTTCAAGTAGTATTGAAATAATGAAATATTGTAATAAGTATGTCAAGTACTATGCGAAAAAGATTTCATTTATTCTGTTTGTGGCCGAAAGATAAAAAATATTTAAATATAGAAGTGTGCGGCTTTCAATTACATATATTAAGATTAGCTACAATAAATTAGAAAAAAAAAAAAAATTTTGTTTTTGTTCTCTCCTTGCTCTCTCTCACTCTGTCTTTTTGTTAATACATTGGGATGCGTGGACGCCTGTTCTTGTTCTTGCCCCTCTTGTTCTTGTTCTTGCCACCGCGACGACGATTGTTGATACGTTTGTTCCTGTTGTTCTGAGCACGTTTCCTAACCACACGACGCCTGAGTGGACGATTTTGGGTGTTTAACATAACCTTCTGGCCATTCCTGAAATAGCCACGATAACGTGGTGGAATACGCACAGTAATCGTATTTGCCTGTCCCCGGCGTCCGCCCTTGCGTCGCAACTGGATGCGATTACTCTGGCTGGCCTTTGACCCGTTGTTGCCCGATGAGTCGGATGATAGCTCAGCGGGATTGGTATAGACCTCGTATTCCTGTGCACCAGCTGCCAAAGCAGCTTGCAGACCCTGCTCATCAAGTAACTCAGCATTGCTAGCAATGACTTGTTGCTGCTCCTGCTGCTGCTCTGGCTCATGCTCGGCATCGGCATCGCCATCGGCATCATCGGCCTGTTCCCCATCCTGATATTGACGAGATGCTGCTGCTGTTCCCGTTGCTGCTCCGGTAGGTGATGTGGGTGAAGTGACAGTGCCAGAAGCAGTGGGTGATGTCGGTGAAGTCGGTGAAGTGACGCCGGTGCCAGCTCCAGTTATAATGATTGGTACAATGGGCTGATTCCGGTTGCCGAAAAATTTCCTAAAGAAAAGGCGGCCACTGGATGCATCTTTGTTTCCGCCAACTGGAGCAGATGCACCGGCAGCATTCAGCTTGATATCCTTTTCATCGAGTGCCTGATCGAGACCAACAGGCACATTGACATCGGAGCCGGATCGGGCCAGAGCAGCTGGCTCATTGAAGTAGGAGCTGCGACGAGCGTTTGCTTCACCCAAACTCAGGCATAGCAGGCTGCCCAAAAGCACCAAGGATGCGAACTGATGCATTGTATGATAGAAACTACTCAAAGCAAATGAGAACTTTTCTATCTATCAAACAATCTATCTGTGTCGAAATGTTCGATGGATGTTTGATGTTCGATGTTCTCGCACTGATCGATAATCAATGTTTGATACATTATCCCGCAATTTGATGGCCTTTTATACTCTACTATTACTCTACTGGGGCAAATATGCGAAACACACGTCTTCGTCTCTAAGTACACACACACGATCATCGACCAACCACAGATAATTCAATATCTTTGGGATCTAACTGTAAATGGCCTAGGGATCTCTTCTGTCTCCCTCTCTCCCTCTCTCTTTCTCTTTCCTTCATACACAAAACCATGCTCATGCCAATTGAATTCAATTTCAAACAAAAACCAAATGAAAGTCTGTTAAGAAACGCTTGCAGCTATTTAAGCACATACCATTGAATATATATGCTTTGGGCAAATACTTCTAAACCATCATCATCATATTCATCATCATTATCATCATTATTATCAACATAATCGTTGCTGTCCGAATCTCGTTCTGCTTATCATCGCAATCCATTCAAGCGTTCCATTTGCTTTTCGGCCAGCTTCAATTTGCTTTCTATACACATTTCGCATACTTGGAGCAATGGAGCCCTTACACTCTCCTCCTACCCACTTCCCAACCCAATACACAGCCCTCTCCATTCACGTTGTCATCATCTTAATGCGATGTTGAACAAAAGAAATAGGAATAAGTGAAAATCATTTTAAATCAAAGTTTCTAATCAGATTAAAATCAAGTTAAAAGTGCACACATTTCGATATGGCCCCAGCATATCAAAAATTGTATAAAGTGTAAAATGATTTTGAAATCCATATAGATATGCATATTTTAGTGCTCCGAAAGCAATAATAAAGATCATCATTATATTAAAACTCAATGTTCAAATATTAACACATCGATCAATCGATTTAAATCGATGTTGAAAATTACAAGAACATCGATTGTTAATTGTTCTTATAACACAAGATAACAATATTGTATGAAATCTTCTAGCCAAAAACCAGCTTATTCTAATCCAAAATGGTTGTCAAACAAAATTAAATTTTGGTATTGTGATACTCGTGCGGCTCTCGATATAAAAATAGCAGTGAATGAGCTTTTCCTACTTAAAAAGTTAACAAAAAACTCAATAAACGAATAACTAATGGCTGCGTTTAGATATCATTGTTTTACAGCTTTGCTTGAAAGTAATATTTCTCTGCTTTAAAAAACTTTTACATTTGTCAAAAAAATCTATTAATTTTTTGCGTCATTATTTAGTACAACGAAACATAATCAATTGGCTACCAACTAAGGACTTAAGTTTATTGTTTTCCTTTTCAAGAAAAGCTAAAAGCTCTATCGATCACAATCTAGCTAATATATCGTTGGTTAATCGATTGGTTGTTGCAGCTATGGTTTTCTTTGTTATATACTATTTCAGCGACTCTTAATGTTCTCTTATAATTTCAATATGCCAGCTGGCAGGAACTTAAAAAAGTATTTGGAAACAATATAACACGTTTTGTATATTTGCATGTATGTTCGATTTATTTTGTCAATGCGCTCAATTTTTCAGCAATTAGTATAATATAATTGTTTCGAGTTGAAAAGCTTAGAATCCATTGCGACGATTGTTGTTCCTCCTCAGGCGGCGACGAGCAACACGGTTGCGAGCATCGGCACGGCGACGGTTCTGTTGGTTTCTAAGATTGGCACGACGACGATTGTTCCTGTTGCGGCGACGCTGCTGTTTACGAGCACGTTGGGCACGGCGTATGTTCTGCTTGTTGCGGCGTTGCAGTTGCTGGATGCGTTGGCGTAGCAACTTGTTGGTCTCCTCCTGGCGACGCAGCTCGTAATCTTGGAGCTCGCGGTTGACTGTGCGCATTGGACGGTTGGTGGAGTCACCACGACGGCCGTTATAGGCAACCAGAGCGTCATCGTTGCCATTGTCATTGTCATCATCATCATCATCATCATCATCGGCAATGCTGTTGTTGTTCATATAACTGCCGAGCTCATCGACGTTGTCGTCATCCTCGTTGTCATCGAAGCCGCGAGCACTAAAACCAGGAGACGACGAGTGTGAATAATCAGTAGGTACCTCAGTGCTTGACGAGCTACCGCTGATGTAGGTTATGGGTGACTCGATTACTTCAGTTTCGGTTTCAGGTTGCTGACAGCCGCCACCCTTTAAAGAGAATAGCTGCGAAAGGCCTCGACCCTCGGCGCTGGGACTGCGCTTGAATAGCCGTATCTTTTGCTGCTTCGAGTCCTCATCCACGCTGCGTCCAAGTGCTAAACGAGACAGAAAGCAGTGTTGTTGTTTTTGCTTTGGTGTTGTTGATTCTTTCGTTTTGGTACTTACCTCCAGCATTGGCCAAAACTGCTGCTGTTAGCAACAATAGTCCACAATGTAAAAATCTCATATTGATGTCAAGATTCGCTTGATTATCCCTATTGGTAGATGTTCTTGTGTATCCTTTCGAGCTGTGCTTTGCTGCTTGCCTGAGGCAGTATTGCTGGTTGACTGTGCCTTTTGCCAACGACCCGTCAGGGTTATATACCCAATCGTTGCCAATAATATCAACAACAAAAACTATTCCAGATCAACGATTTGCTTATGTTACTCATTATCATTTAAGTTCGTTGTCAAAATCTAATAAAACAACAACAACAATAAACTAAAAACAGAATTCGCAAATTTTCGCATAAATTTTTGGCGACATTTCGATCACATTTGGCCTGCGCCCTGTGCTTTCATTCTATTTAACTCGCTCGATTCGCGAATAAACTAGTTTGACCCAAAACTTCAAAGTTCGCAATGAATTGTCTCAGAACCAACAAATAGTGTAAATGCACCACATTAAATATTTCTCCATAAATCGGCTAACCAATTCATACAAATTTTTCCAACTTTGTTTGCGTTTGTAAATTCTTGGTTGTAACGTAATGAATTGTTTGTTTTCTTTTTCTATGCTGCATCTTATCTTATCTCTGAGAGATCAGTGGTTTTATTACCAACTGTGGCTAAGGTTAAATAATTAAGTTCCAAAAACTGTTATAAAAGTCGTTGTTTAAAATTTGTTTTACAATAACGGTTTTATTTTCTCAAGTTTTGGAGTGTTCACAGTTCAAAAAAATCATTATTAGCTGGAAATATTTAGGCGCGGACGCGGATGACGCGGTTGCTGCCGTTCCTGTTGTTCCTGTTAGACTGACGGAAGCGTTTTATCAATTGCATGTTGCGGCGACGGTTGCGACGACGGATTTGCTTCTGTTTCTGCTGACGACGACGCTGCTGCTGCTGGCGACGCTTTTGACGGCGACGCTGATTGTTCTTTTGCTGGCGACGACGTTGCATTTGCTGCATGCGAATAAACTGGCGACGCTGACGGTTCAAGGCATCCTCTACCTCACTGCGTTGACCCTTGCGTGTGGCAACATGTCCTGTATAGCCGGAAACATCGTTGATATCCTCACCATCCTCATCATCCATGTTGATATCTAAATGATAGTTCATCTGCAGCTCCTCATCAACCTCCTCCATATCGCCATCCTGATCATCGTCGTTGGCCAGATCAAGCTCATCGCCGTAGGCACGCGCAACCGAAGTCGGTGAAGTCGGTGATGATGGTGTTGTCACGCTGGTGCCATACGTTGTTGTTGGTGTGGTTGAAATATGTGTGGTGGTTGTTGGGGGATGTGAACCACTTGAACCATGGCCCAATGCAGCGTTTAGCACTGCTGCCAGCTTCGAGGGACTGCCACGACCCTCACCAGGCAGATCATAATTCTCCTCACTCTGCTGCTGACGCTTAAAGAGCTGATATTGGTCACGTTTGCCCTGCTTTGGCTTGGCTGTAATTGGTGGTGTACAATTTATTTATTTACTTACAGGTCGGTCGATTAAGTATTGACTTACCGCTAACCTGCAGCGCAATTGTTGCCAGGCAAGCCACAATGAGTAAACCCCTAAACATATGCATGTCCTTTGTTTTTTTTAATATTTTTATATGGATCCTTTGTGAATGTTTCTAGTGTTCGTATCTCTGTTGGATGCGGATCGCTGGCTAACTGACTTTACAACGGCAAACTGTGGCATATTTATACGCCTACTTGGTTACAACTTGAGCTGTAACTAATTAATACGCCTAAAACTTAAAACTCAAATTCAGGCCTACAAAGTTACATTGCCAAAAAGCTGATAAGCCGAAAAGTCAAAATGAGAGCACACGTATTAGAGATCCAATAGAAATATTATGCCTACTCTCTTTTTACATGAACGTTTGTAAAGCATTTTGCATAATGACATAAATTAAGGTTCATGTATTGAACCCAACGAATAATACAGACAAACAATCTGATAACTCCAGTCAAAGCCACGGTTACAGATCTTTCCATACACTCATATACTCAACAGCAACATTTGCATAGCTGTATCTTTGTGTATTTATGTATCTGAATCTGCGAATCAATCGAAGCGCATTAGCATATTCATAAAGTAAACTGTTAGTTGGCTTTGTCAATGCTTTTCTGTTCTGTTTTAAACCCAAAGGGCAATGGTGTAACACAGAGTCAATGAACCAAAACGCAACTGCTTCGATCTCAAATGATGAACATTAACATATCATATAAGTATGTCAAAATGCAATTGATAAAAATGCAATCATAAAATAGTCATATGTTAAATGATGGTTTTGCTTATGAAATGATGTTGATAGGCAGCTGAAAAAGATTCTTAATAGGAGTCCTTAAATATTATACATAAATTCCAACTGAAAATCATAGCTTTTCTTAAAGAGTATTTTGTGCATGATTGAAAAGTGTATGATATATATACATACAATAATGATGGCAAGATGAAGATTTTAATACTAGTTTATAAATTGATGAAAATAACTCTAGTTAGGTTAGGCTTCAATTGGCCGACCCTCACTGAGTAGTATCTCACATAGTACGCTCAGGGTCCGTAGTGGTGCCGGGAAAATGGCCCTGTGTATGGCGAGTGGTTCCAGCAAAAGACAAAGGGATTGAGTTTATGTTGGGATTGAGCTCAAACCGGAAAATGTGATTAGGTTGGATTCTTAAGGATCAAAATATCAGAGTTGAGAAGAATGAAATTTTGTATGAAAAAAAATAATTTAATTTATTTAAGGCACTTTTTTCGTTTTACAAGCTGCCATAGCGTTTGTTTCGATAAAGTGATGGGGATGCGGTTGCGGTTGCGGTTCGGATTGGTTTTAAGGCGATTGGGCAATCAGGCGACAAGGATGCGTCTGTTGCTGCGGCCACGTCCACTACGACGGCGGAGCAATTGGCGCAGACGGCGGCGCTGATTCATCTTTTGACGGCGACGCTGGCGTTGTGCCTTCTGACGACGGCGACGCTGCTTGCTGTTGCGACGACGACGCTGTTTTTGGGTCTTGTTCTTGTTCCTGTTGCGGCGATTGCGTTGCATGGCCCGGCGACGATTCTGCTGCTGGATGCGTTGAAGACGCTGCGAATTGCGACGCGTTGAGACACGCTGGCGTCGCACCAATTCACGGATGCGTTGATTATGTTCGCGCTGCAGGCGATACATGCGCCGGCGATTGCGCTGCTCCAGCTGAAATTGTCGCCACTGCTGCTCCGATGGACGACGCACAAAGTCACCGGCAACAGCAGCTGCAGCTACTGGGCTAACAGCACCACCGCTCGAGGTGCCACCCGCTACCGCATTGCCGCCGGCAGCCAGCATATAATACTCACCATCATCATTCTCATCATCACCGTCATCGTCATCATCGGCAGCTGCACTGCTTTCATCCTCCTCGTCATCGTCGACATCATCGTTGAAGGCGCGTGCCAGCTGCTCATTATTCGATCCATCACCGCCACCGGGCAACACTGGAGCATCAGCGGCCAGAGCACGTTGTGCTCCTGTTGTGACTGCGGTGGTTGGTGCTGCTCCTGTTCCTGTTCCTGCTCCTGTTCCTGTTGCTGTTGCTGTTGCTCCTGGTGATGTTGGTGATGTCGGTGATGTTGGTGATGTTGTTGTTGGTGATGCGGTGTTGGTTGGCGATGTCGGTGAGGTTGGCGTCAAAGTGATTGTTGTAAGGCCTTGAGTGTTTGAATTAGTGTTGCCCTTCAATTGGTTAAACTTGTTCAAAAATCCCGAGGTGAAACGACCCTCAACCCGATCATTCTCATTCCGACGCAAACCCAAGCGATAGTTCGAGCTTTGACTCTCAGCTGTAAATGGAAAGGAATGGTTGGATTTGTGGTGGTGTTAAATGTAAAATTTCTCAACTTACCTAAGGCGAGTGGTGCGCATAGCGCTAATGCCACTAACAATTGTGGCAGGCAGTGCATGGCTTTGTTGGCGGTGATAATATATGAATTTAACTTTGTTTGTGTGTGTGTGTGTGAAGTATTCCTTGGAAGGATGGATGTTTTGGGAGGAAAAAAAAAATGGGACTTGTTGGCTCTGATCTAGCAGTCGCCACTAACTGATTTGAGTTGGGAACACACCATGATTATATACCCATGAACTTGCAACTTCCAAATAAGATAAATCACAAACTAAAATCCAACAACAACAACAATAATATATATTAATATTTTGGGCTCAGGATGGTTGATTGATTTCGCTGTCTCCACCAATTCCCCTGGAACAAAAAAAAAAAACATGCTAAGGTTACACAGAATTCGGCACATTTCTGGCCATTTCACTGATGAACCGGCGCGGTGATTAATCTCAACATCGCTCCAAGCCCAAGGCAGGTCAATGTGAGGCCATCATTAGTAGCATTGTAAGCAATAGGTAGCCGTTGCCTTTTTGTTTTTGCATAATTGCTAAGGTCAAGCTCATTTATCGAACGCCAGAACTTAGGAGCACACCACAGCACAAGAAGAGACCATTGCCAAAAAAAAACTACCAACAAAACTATGAACTAAGAGCCAAAGCCACTCTATTACACACTACACCCCCCGTCGATACTATTCTAATGCTAATAATAATGATTGATTATTAGACATTTGAACTTTTAACTGTGCCACGCGACGACCCGAACCGAAAGCAACGTAAATACTTCTTTCGCGGCTTCAGGTCAAAGAATCTAAGTAGTTTTTTTATACATTTTCGATTATTGTTTTTAAGTTTTTTTTTGTAATTTTCACAATTTGTTATTGGTGTACACACAGAAAAAATAATATTAGATTTTCGATTTTGATTTAAAAATTTTGTTATAGAAAAAAATCGAATTTCGATTGGAAAACTTTGATTTTAGTAATTTACCAATGATTCAACTCAGCAACATGGTAAAACAACAGGAAAACCGCGTCCGTTACCTTGGTATACATTATTTAGAGAGGAAGCTAAATGTCAAAATGAATGTTTGAGAAATCAAGCAAAACAGCTATTTAATATACAAAAGCATTATCATGCCATTGTGAATACTTGGCATTAAATATGGTGGCAATGTTGCCAAATCTTGGATTAAAGCAGAGAAAATCCTACAGAATGATATGCTCCGAGACAAGTTTTGTGTTTCATACTATGTTAGCAATTGTGAAACACATTAATACACATACTATTCGATATAATGACCAACCTAACAATCACGTATATCCTTTGGCTAACAACTTAGGGTCCAACACAACTCGGAGAAGATTGAAGTGTCTCCTCTGACAAATTAGAAAAACTAAAAAATTAAAAACTAAAATGTTTGATTTAAAATTACAAATTATTACTTATTACTTTTTAAATCAATTGAATATTAAGTTTAATCGTATTTAATTCTCGAACTCCTCATTACGATCCGTTTATGAATAGTAGTAAAAAAAAAACAGGCATCTTAAAACTACCTGCATAAGCGATGGCTAAGGCGTCCACTTACTGAATGAGATTTCTAGGTTTGAATTATTGCCAAAAATTCTCGAATTAAAGTGTAAATTATACGATCTACATTGTGTTTTCTCTCTGTGTGTGCAAAGAAAAAATTTAAAATATAAACTCACTAATAACAGCAACACAGCGCTCAAAACAAATATCTAATAGGTATTTAAACTGGCGCAGCAAGAAGACTGAAAAAAGTATCTTTTGCAAATAAAGTGAAAGAGAACTTTATCAAAGTTAAGACAAGTATAGTTATGAGGTATAAGAAATAAGGTATAAAGGAAAGAATATAGCTATAAGGGATAAGAACGTGTTATAAGAAAATAATCGTGAGCCAATTTTTAATTCATGTTTAAGGAGCTTTTGTTTGTAACAATCAAAACGAAATGATAGCTCCGAAAATATTCAATGAATTGTTTTATTTATTAGAAATAGCCAGAGAAAATGGTTTGTCAGTTACATAAAAACAAATAAACAAATTCAGTCCGAATTTCATATAAAAACATTGCGAATAGGCCACATAGCCGCATATCCGCATGGTCAGCGAATATTTGGGTCAAATCGATTTAAGATGCTCAACGGTAAACTTCAAATATTCTAGCTTATAATTAGGGTAGACAAATCCAAGCCAAAACCTGAACCAAAGATAGCAAAAAAGAAGCAAAGAAGAAAGAGCAAAGGTAACAGGTTGAAGCTAAGAAGCTGCGATATATGTAAGATCGAGAAAAAAAAAGTCACAAGGGGCATTAGCCTAATGAATATGCATAGAAGAAGAAGAATAACAAAAGAATAAAAATACCCGTTTGCTTCAAACATAGCTTAGGTGAAATTTTAAAAATAAAAAACAAATAGTTCTTTATACAGTCGAACTTCCATATAACGAATCTCAAGGGGTGAAAAGAAATAGCTTCGCTTGAGAGAAAATTCGTTATACAGAATAAGTTTTTCACTGAAAAATGATAATGATAATGATAAGATTATTTTAGAATTTTGTTTTTGATGGAAAAGTTCAATGGAATATTACATCAAACTGAAAAAAGCACAAACAAGACAAGTCTAACAATGCTATTATAAGAAAATTTCTCTGCGGAAATACTCAATCCCCAAATCGAGTGTTTTAATAAACAATAGAACCATATTATTTTTTATATCACATATTTATTATTTTCGAATCGTTTTCAATTGTCGGTCTTGGATGTGTCCCGTTTTCTGCTGCTTTTTTCTCTTTTTTTTATCGCTTAACTATAATACTAAAAATGTATTTGCTGGCTCGGAATGGCATCGCTTGACGCTAAATGCATTTAGAGGCTTAGCCCTGAAGAATCACCTGACCACGACGGCGCTGTCCAGCACGTCGACGATTGGCATTGGGTCGAACGACTCGCACATTGCGACGACGATTGTTGTTGCCGCCACGACGACGACGGACGGGACGACCGGCACGGCGGCGACGCTGCACATTGCGACGGTTGCCAACCTTACGACGGCGCACAATGACACGATTGGCGCGCTCCTCACCATTGGCATTGTCGCCACTAGCGGAGCCGGCAGAGCGTTCCATTAGAGCAACAATGGCGCCATCGGGTATGGCATCGAGAGCGGCACGCGGCACCAGCAGCGCTGACTTGCCCGTCTTCTCATCGACAACGCTTTGGCCTTCGATCTCAATGATGCCATCGGGCACCATGATGGCGCCAGCCTGATCTCTGGCCACCATCATCTGTGTGGGTTTGGCATGTTGCAGCAGCTGCTGGCCATTGATGGCATTTGATTTGTGACGATTTGTCATGGCAGCTGGCTTGGCCAGCATCATGGCCACCATGCCACCATCATCCTTCTCCATATCGTCATAATCATCATCATCATCGTTTTCAATGCGGCCGTCGCTGAAGTTGTCGTTGATCAGAACCAATTGACGATTGCGTGCCGGAATCAAATTGTTGAAATCATTATCATCATCATCGTCATCATCATCGTTGCTAATATCATAATCATCAAGATCGTCGTGATGCAGACGACGACGCATTGGCATAACATAAGCATCGTCATCTTCAGCATCATCTTCAGCATCATTGTCCTCATCAACAATCTCGAAACCCTGCACCACAGCCCCAGCATTGGCTCGTCCTTTAGGCACACTAAAGAACAAGTAAGGATGTTGTAACTTATGCTGCTGCTGTTGCTGCTGTTGACGCAATTGTCGTGCCTCTGCAATTGCAATAAGATAAAAAAATCATGATCAAGAGGATAGGAAATGGAGAGGGGAAGTCACTTACCCGGCATAGCCAAGGCCAAAGCCAACAGGCAGCTGAGCACAAATAGAGCACTTAGCTTGGACATGGCTAGAGAGTGAGATCCTTGCTTAGAATGATAGAATCTGCTGCTGCTGTCCTACTTAATTGTAAGCAAAGTTCTAGAGTGAACTGTACAGAAATGCTGTTGTCTGCTAGGTTTTTATGCAAAAAGTTCTCGGACAAGTCAAGTTTGGCTCGAGGCAGAGGGCAAATAAATGATCAGACACCCAAACAGATAGACAACCAAAAAGAAAAAATAAAGAAAAACAAATTCAATTCACAACAAAACTACGAAACTCTGCCCAATCCGACTAACAAGAATCATTTCAGACATCCGTTCCTATACAAGTCGGTGCGGTACAATGCGTAGCGGTGGCATCGTCGCGTCGTCATCATCAATAAAAAAAAAGTAGAGAAAAAAACAGAAAGAGAGAGAGAGAGACTCTAGAGATTGACATAATTACGCCCAATGAAATGGCAACGACTTTCAGCATCCATTTCGAATTCACGCAAATATTTATATTCAAGAAGCTGGCATAAATTCAAGTGCCGAAATTGGTGAAAAGATGATCAAAGTTCACTGACCGCACCAGGAACAAAAGCCAAAGCACACTAGCAACAACAACAACAACAACAACAGCAATAACAACAACAACTGACCACAACTCTATAGAACTCCAAACAAATATCTAAATAGAAACCTCAAATTTCAAACCTCGTCACGCTAATAAGACAATGCAATCAAATGAACCATGAACCCATCAAATAAACAAAAACCACTCAGCACCCAACAACCTTATAACCAGAACCTACTGGTAGGAGCCCTATGTGACGACCAGTGAACACTGTCCATTGCCCAGCTAACGACGCATGGCAACTGTTTTGGCCAAGACGCAGCCGCTCGGTCATATACTCAAGTGATGTGCCTAACCCCAAGAATATAAAATTGTTGTTCTTGTTGATGATGCTTTGTTTTGCTTTTTTGTTAGTGTGTGTTTCGCACGCTGCTCGTGACTTTTTAAACTTAAATTGTGGCACAGTTGAACAGCAGTTGTTGAACATTCCCACAAAATTTATGAAATGTATAACCTGTATTTAGATACACCTGCTTAAACTGCACTTCGTACTGTTGTCATAGGGATTACTTGCCGGACCTAAAGCATGATTCTTAATACATTAGAAATGACTTGAATAAACTCTACAAATTTTTTTAATTTTATGCAAACCACCAAAATATTAAACAGAAATTAAACGCCTTTATTTTACTTTATTTCATTTTTATTTTATAGTAAAATTTTATTTAAATAAAAAAGCAATAACAAATTTGAATAATAATAACATAAACAAAATATTAAATGAAGAAATAAAGATAAAACCAAATCGGTTTGGAAACGCTTAAAACTATCTGCACTAAAAATAAAAAAAATTGTTAAAACCATTAAAGTTCTTATTGCAGGGGCCACTTTTTCTTCAAATTCTATGCATTAAATATATGTATGTATATAGATATGCTTAAGTATATATAGAACTGCGATGCAAGTGTCGAATGTTTAATCAAATAATATTTTATTCAAAAGTTCTCTTTTACATTATAACATAAATTTATTTAAAAATAATACTACTAATTTAATATTTTACACTATAAATCTCATCTCAATGTCCAATGTTCAAGCTTTCTCACCCATTTTATGCATACAGGGTATGAAATCTGCAAGATTAATAGACCTGTTGAGGGCGGGGTCAGACTTACCACAATCATCGCTGAGTCACTGGGAAAGTTTGCAATGAGAAGCACCCTTCTCATACATAGTAGATTAAGAAAATAGCAATGACTTTATATTTATTCTAATTGCTGCCAAAAATATCAATTCATAATAATTACATACGAAATTTACAATTAAATATTTTAAGGTCTTTCCAACACTGCAGTACTTTCATGTTTCACGTTATTCAGTTCGTTCCTATTGAGCTTGATGAAAGGAACTCGAACCGTTTAGCTTTAGGCATAACATCACCATTTCGAACTAAATGCTGTTGGAGTTCGGTTGCTATTCCCATTAAGGATTTTGTGTGTAAATCGAGAAATAGTCAATTACACTCTTGGGCAGCAATGTGACAACTAAGCCCACAAAGTAACGAAACTCGAGCCAAGCAGCAATGATCGCTGCAATAGCTGTGCTACACTTGATTAAAATAATCTGATATCTGCCCCAATAGCGTCGCATGAAATCACTATTAAAGCTGTATATAAAAGCGGTTATTGTGGCCGCATAACATAATAGTCCACAAACTCGATGAGCCTTGAGTAGAGCTATTGAAAACTCTTTGAGCAAATCTTGAAACAGCAACCACATGCCACTGAAGAAACATCCAATCAGCAGTACGCATCCACCCAGACCAAAGCGACTGTGTATGGATTTAAAGTGATCTTCCTGCTTCATAATTTGAACGGCAACACCGAACAAACCAAGTGCACAGCCCATCATTGCAAAGATTATGTGTAGCATTGCATGGTGTACCATCAGAGACTCACTGATGCACATTATATGACCCAAGATACTGTAAAAGGCGTGATTAGCCGTCCCCGCCAGCTTAAGTTTGACACATCTGCGCGCTATGACAGTTATAATCGAAATAAATATTACATGGCCGACGATCAAGGTGAAATAAAACAAGATATCGATGGTTATTTCAGGAAAAATGTATGCTGTAACGACAGTGTTCGTTGCATTCAATTCGATATCATTCTCATCTTCAATCCGTGTTTTGTCGTACTGGTGGTAATATATCATGCTTGATTTGATGTATATATATGTATATAATTATTTGGAAATTTGTTAACTCTGGCAAAACATATGTGATTGATGTTTGAAAGTATTTTTCGATTTAAATACTTTTTATTATTGCATTATCATTATTATAATTTGATGCTTAAATTAAACAAGAAACTACTATGAATTAATGGTAAGATTAATTAACAGTGAAAATAGAAAAATAACAAAAAATTTCTAAAAAAAAAAAAAAATAAAACACAGCCGACTGCGGTATACTCTGATACCATACAGGTAAAAGGCAAAGGTAAAAGAGGTGGTAAGAAGACTGATCAAAAGCATAGAGTATAGGGGCGTCAGGAGTGGGCACTCTGTTGAAAGATACAGTCGAACATCCATATAACGGACTTCCGTATAACTAAGTTTTTTACCTTACAGATTTATTTCCACAACCTTTCAATTATTTCTTACGAATTTTCGTCGATTTTTGGTGATTCTGGCTCCAAATCGTACAAGATATGCGGATGTCCGATTTTCAAAAGCATTATTACCGCAATATTTGGTAGCTCTAGCACAAAATCTGTACAGGATAAAGGTGTTTCCGACTTCTAAATGCGGGGGCTGGGGTGGAATTGGTGGGCGTGTCACCAAAATTTCTTTTTACCAATTTTGGTTACTTTTGCTGTGGGAAATATGTGGGTTCATTTATTTTTAGTCATCGATTTACCAGCCCTCCAGTAGGCGAAGAAAACCGATCTCGTCACTTTATATGTCCCGCCCGTAGGGTTTCACGTCTCTAGCTCTAAAGGTGTCCAAGAAACGCGCGTTCATACGGACACTGCACAAACCCAAACCATCTTCATTTGCGATTAACTTTGATAGAAATATCTTACACGTCTGTCGATCTTAGTCGAGTAGCTCCGAGCTTCAAGGGTTGGTCACATCCCCGACTAATTGTGATAAGCGCAGTGTTGTTGTGTTCTGTTCTTCAGGACCACACCTGCAGTCAAAACAGGAACGAAGCTCGAACTTCGAGCCTCAAACACACAATGAAAACATGAAAACGCAAATTATACATGCTAAAACATACTGATAAACGTCAAATGCATTCTTGAATGATTTGTTCGCTTTACGCCAATACAACCAAACGGTGGTTTAAACAATGAGGGTTATAATGCATAACGAAGAAAGTCGTAAGAAAATACCAATAATCTGATAGCGTGAGTTTTTAATTTTTTTTAATTAAAACACAATTTCACCATTTCCTTTAAATTTAAGCTGAAATAAAATTTAAAAAAACTAATATAATTCTGGAAATTTAAATTCAACCACAAGCCGCAATCAAAATCAAAAAACAAGAAAATAAAAACTGCTTGAGTATATGCATATTTATTATGTTAAATGACAATCCATATAAATTGTGCATTTCTGCTTGATAAAAGAGGGTCACACATCATTCAACTGACACAAGACAGTAACAGAAATCCGCATAGCAACAGGCCGCCTGATAAAAATGCTGCTATAGAAATTTCTAAAATGAAATTAGCATAAAAATGTGCCGCACGAATCATTTCAGCTCAGCATAAGTTCAACGGTGTCAAATGTCAAAACTGCAAAAAAAAACAAGAAATGAAAAAAAAAAAAAACAACAAAACACCACATGTTAAGAATTGATAATCAGAACGGGGATGGCAATCGGACACATTCAGTTTTGAGAGCCAACCATTTATGGCAATAACTAATAAATTTATTCAAGTCAAGGGAGAAATCGCAATAAAACTTAGGCTTCGTTTGACTTTGGCAAGTTGAAAGTTCAACGCACCAAACAAACAAACAACAAAACAACAAAGCTTTTTAGATGTTTTTTTTTATGTTCTTGACCATATAATGGAAATTAGCTATAGGATAGGCCAAACTAATTTGGCTTAAGCACAGGCCAAGAGTTGAACTTTAAGCAGATGCAAAGTTGAAGAAATTCAAAATTGAATTATGTATAGATTTTACAGTTATTTGCGATTGAATTTCTAATTTTTGTCTATGCATAACTTAGCCAAAATTGCTTGGCCAAAACAACTACTACAATTTCTAAACTATTTGACTGCTACTTAACTGATCATTCACCTCGAAAAAAAAAAGACAAAGACAACCGAAGCAATCATTAATTGACCAGCTGTAACCGCCGGAGGCGCTCTATTGTCATCATCATCGTCGACGTCGTCATCATTATGATTATCATTTTTGTGGGCAGACCATCATGAACTACTGTCCGTGACAAATGATGCTGTCAACTGGCTCTTTGTCGCGTCTTTTTGTCGTCGAAAAGTCCAAGCAGCGGCAGACATTCCAAGTGCTCGCATGTTGCCCTAATAATGACCCACTGATTGCTCTAACAATTTGCCGCACTTAGCATGATTATGCAAATTTTGTAAGCAGTAGTACGTACTACCACCTCGAGCCCATGCCAAAATACCCGAGGTGGCACCAAACCAAACCCAAACTCATAGACAGAGACAGAGCCCATGTGTCCAAGTCGAGTGGCAAGCAGCAGCTTAGCAAACTTCTCGTTCCATTTTACATTACCATGCGCCAAGTGGGTGCCCAGTGATTGAATGCTGTTCTCTCTCTTTCTGTTAGTTGATGCCCTCAGGTGCTAAAGCTGAAATATATTATTGTGTGTGTTTGCGTGTTTGTGTGTTTGTTGGGTGTCGACATCGAGACGAAGACGTTGAGAGACGACCGAGTTCTATTCAGAAGTCGTTGCTCATTCATTGCTCTAAGTGGAAAGTGATTATCCCATGATGGAAAGCCCCTGGAACTGAGCAATAACATTGCGGCCAAATGACGATTTGAATATTGTACATAGATACAAGTGTAAATGCTAAAATATTCAAGGTTCCGGCTGTTACATAGAGCTTTGACCCTTCCTTTCAACTTGTTGCGATTCTTTGAACAATATCATTAGAATGTATTATGCTTTTCGATATAATCGAAGATTTTTTCTTAGCTGTTTTTGAAAATATGCTGCTATAAACATCTTCTATTTCAAAGAAAATTCTTCAACTTAACGATTTTCAATTGTATTTTTTCGATTACTTCAAGCTGTCTGCTATAGAACTGCACGAATTTTAAGCTGTATTACTAGCTGCATGCTTTGTAACATTTACTGCAATCTAAGCATTCTTAAAAACTGATCCAGTGAAAGCTTTCATCGAAAAGCTTTTGTCAAAAGCATAAGTTATATGTCCTTCAAGCCACAATTGACTTAAGTAAATTTCAAAGTCTCGTTTAAAGTTCTATGCAAAGGAATCTCTAGATCTGTCTGATATTTTGTGTATCTAAGGATCAACCGTTAAATACTATTGCATTACTGGTTGCTTAGATTATGCAAAACCTTAATGGACATCAACAATTTCAAATTCTAAGCTAATCCATTAATAAACATGACCCGACTTTTTTTTTTTTTGGCATTTTTAAGTCGGTCAAAGCACACGCGGCTCATTAATATGCTTGTCTTTTTTTCGCCGGGTCAATGCACGCCAATAAACGGCATTAATTATGAATACCAATCAAAGAAAACACATTAAAAAATTAATATACAAAAACAAAAAACAAAACTAAACCAAAAAAATCAAAAAGATATTCATAATAAACAGTTTTTTCAAGTCATGTTTTTTGTTGGAGTTTGTAAGTTCACATTGGGTTCACAGCGATTAGCATATTTGTTCAAGTTGTGAACATATTTGGCTTTTGAGTTGGACGCTTCGACTTCGACTTTGACACACACACAACAACAACGGGGGGAAAAAAAATGTAAAAAAAATTTATTCTTTTGCACTCTGGGTTTTTGTGATTAAAAATCATTTATGTGGTTATTTTTCGCATTTGATAGATATGTGTTTCTTATTTCATTCATTTCGTTTCTCAGTTAATCAGTTTGTGCTCTCGCTAAATTAGTACAACTAGATCTGGACAATGGGAGAATCGGTGTCTTCTGACCCCTGCTCCGAGTTTGTGTCCGACTCCAAAGCACGACCCACCTTTCGTATGGCAAATCGTCGATTCTGATGCAACATATCAAAGTAGGGCTGGAAATCGCCATAGGACACATAGCGGGCATCACCATAGGCAGGCTGTACATGTCGCGATAGACCCGGCTCATTATCCTCACCCACAATGATAAACTGTTCCTTCTCGTTTGTCATTTGGGGAGATGCATCCGGCGTCTGTTCGGAGCCATAAGCTGGCGAAGATTCAGTCATATTCTTTTTTTTGTGTTCCTTTTGGCTTTGAGATTGGGCTGAATATTGCGATTCCATGGTTGCATCCATGGCGGGTGCCTTCTCAACAATTGTGCCGGGACGAATGCGAGAAGGCAACAAACCGTTGGAATTTACTGCCTGCACGGGCTTGGCGGAAATCAGGACGGGCTTAGACTTGTTGGAGTTGGTTCCGGTGCGGGAGGGTGGGATCTGTGGTGGCTGAAAGATGTTCATGAGCGAGGCATCTGCTAGCAGGGGCACAGCAGCTGCAGTCAAAGTTGGTCGCTTCTTCTTCTTATTCTTGTTAGAGCCGTTACGAGCCGGGACCGTGCTAATGGCACTCTCGGGAATGTTGAGGATCAATGGCTGGGCCTGAATACCTTCGGCTAGAGAGACAATCGATTGATGATCGGGCGACGAGAGACCCAATTGGCTCCAGGGTATTGTGATGTACTGAGTGGGGCGTCCCTTGCGACGCAGCGGTACTGTCAGGGGCGGTTGTGGGTAGGGACTGGCGGGCAGACGATGATGATACTGCTGCGACTGCTTGTTGGCTGGCACGGTCCCATACCCAAAGTTGGTGTAGCCTGGACTCAGGTTCAGTAGCTCGGGTGCCACATAGAGGGTCTGCCCATTGCGATTGACCAACAGGGTTGTCTGCTGCGGACGACGTACGCCAGAGCCGGCTCTCGATGGGTTGTTGGGAGATTTGCGCAGCTTTGTGCCCAGTTCGGCGGGTGACTGACCGAAAGTGAATCGGCGTATCTGATTGATCAGGCTTTGCTGACCATTTTGAATGAAACCGGTTTGGCTGGGGGATTTACGTGAAGATTGCGAGTAAATCACATTGGGCAAGATCATCTCCTCGTCCTCCTCCTCATCGTCATTCTCTAGCTCAACATCATCATCATCCTCGACTTCTACTCCCTCCTCTTCCTCTTCACCCTGCTCCAAATGAGCCAAGGGCTTTGTACGTTTCACCTGCTGACGCTGCGATTGCGCCTGTTGCGTTTGGAGCTTGCTTCGCTGTGGCTGCGTTTTAGCAGGACGACGACGATGCTGCTGCTTTGGCTTTTGCTTTTGCTTCTCTGTGGATTGCTGCTGTTGCTGCTCCTCATCGTCTTCGTGTTCGATATGCTCTAAAGAAAAATCATCGTCATCGTTGTGGGGCAGCACATCATCGACATCCTGTTCATCATCGTAGAACTCCTCATCGTAGAGATTACCATTGAAGTAATCGACATCATCGTACTCCTCCAACGATTCCAACGAATCGACATGATTGTTAAAGCGATTCGGACGCTGGAAACGATTTCCATTACCATTCTGATTACCAATGCGATTGTTGAGATTATTGTTGCCGCGTCTCCTGTTAGGACGCTGCTGCAGACGCACCACAATTTCGGGCGGCTGAGTGGTTGTGGAGATGCTGCTGGCGCCGTTACGAACCGGTGTATCGACCAGACCAGGCAGACCAGGCAGAACGGGCAACTGTTGTCCGGCGGCGGCCAAACGATCATTGAACCAACCCGAAACTGAACCTGCCAGCGTCGAGAACGACGAGCCCAAGGCTTGACCCGGGCTGCCAAACAGCCAGGTGCCGGTTGATGTGGCTGGGGTGCTGCCACCAGCCGTTGTTGCCTGTTTGCCTTGTGCCTGCAGCTCATCCAGCGTTGCTTGACGTGGCTTGAAGGCAATCAATGGATGTATGATGAAATCGGCAACGGTATGCGGTTGGGCTAGTTTTTCCTCCGCCGACGGCTGCTGCTCCATGTGGGAGTTGCTGGAGTTGGCATTCATGTCGTTGGCTTTGGCGGGTATCTCTTCTTGCATCTTTGGCACCTCTGGGGCATCCTCTGCACCACCAAGCACAGCACACACACACAAACACAGTAAAAAAAATAAATTAGGCACATGAAAAAAAAATTGAAAAACAGACAGAAAACACATTAGAACCAAATTTTGTCTTAAAGCACACTTTGTTATATTTTTTTCTTTTATGTTTTTGTCAACTGTTGCCTACCGATCAGCGCCATGTCCGCAATTGGCGACTCCGTGCTCGACTGCTCGACATGCGGCAGGGTTTGCGTTGACGCCAACTCCTTCTTGTTGCTGTTGCTGTTGCTGTCAGCCTTGACAGACGCAGATTGAACCATGGCTGCGGCCAGGATCAAAGCGAGGCCAAGGTGCAGGCATTGCGCCATTAATTTGGCCATCTCTCAAAAAATTATTTTACCAGCTGTTAACACTGAAAGTGTCACACTCACACAAACACACACACACTCTAGCAATCGCACATACATACACGCACACTGAGTAATCGTTAATCGTTAATCGCTGTTGTTGTTACTATCGTTTTTTTTTGCTTGTTCTTGTTTTGCCCTTTTCCGTTCGCTTCGCTTTGGTCCACAGACAGACGTTTCTTTAGCCCAACTGTTTGAGCGTGCGCGCCGACTTGAGCTTTTTATGTACCAGCTAGAATTTAGGCAAGAGAGCAACACGACTGCCAGCACAAGAGTGACTGAGCGAGAGTGAGCGAGAGTGAGAGAGAGAGAGAGAGAGAGAGAGTTAACTGCTCATCTATGTTAGCAACAAGAACGCCATTTCTAGCTGGGGCGATAAATTGATTTTTTCTTTGTTATTTTTGTGGTTTTTTTTTTTTTTTTGACTTGGATGCCAGCGTTGACCCAACCGATGACCTCAGCGACAGCAGATCAAATATAACTAATCATAGTCTACAGGCAGAACTGGAACTACTAATTTCGTGAAAGTGTTGAAGAGCCATCAAGATGAGACTCGAACCACTTCCAAGTAATACAATTTGATTTTTAACTTTCCAAAGAATTGGCACAGAAAAAAACAATATAATTTAAAGGGTTATTTTAGCATAGCCATCCTCAAGACCTGCTGGACAGGGCCTTGACCTAGTACATTCCTTTAAAAACAGAGTTTGTAACACCTGTGAGTCCCTCAACCCCTAAAGCATGTATCCTAAGCCTGTTTTTATATTATAATTAATATTTATATTTTTTAATAACTATAATGTACTTCGTATTGTATTAAACAGTGTAAAATTAATTCATAATAATATAATAATTATAACAATAAAATTATTAATTATATTTCTTCCAAAAAAAAAAACAAATAAAATAAATATAAATACCAAAAGTTTATTTGTTACTTAAAGACCTCTGGCGATTAGCTTAAACACACTTGATTCAACTTTTGATTTGACTATTTTTGTTGGGCTGACCATTATCCGATAGTAAAGCATTTATCTCTCTTTTCCCTTCTCTCTTTGTACTCTTACTCAGGCGCATAATTTATGGGAAGCAGTTAAATCAACAAAGTGAAGATTGTTCAATGGAAGTGCGATTAAAACAAGTTGAAAAAGCTTTGAAGCTTTTCTAGCAACAAGCTTTGTTAAAGCTTTGATTAATTGAACAACAGTTTGATTCGCATTTGCAACAAGTTGAAAAGAATTTCAAAAATCATTTTGTTGCTTTTGCTTAATGCTTCAAGCTTTAACAATGTTTTTAATCATTAAAAAAAAAAAACAAGTGGAAACGTTGCAGTCGGACGCAACCGACTGCGGCATACTCGATACCAGAATTAAAACCGGTAAAAGAGGCCTGAATGCAAAGGGGTACGGATGCGGCAGGGGTTTAAGCTGCCTTAAAGATTCTCCGATGCAGATGGGGTTGCCACCGGCTATCTTCATACCAAATTTGGTGACTCTAGCTAAAAATTTGTAAAAGGTGGGGAAAGGGGGGGCTGGGGGCGGTTTGGGTGGGCGTGTCATCCAAATTTTTGATGCAGATCTTTGTGGAATGTCAATTGTTATCTTCATACCAAACTTGGTGACTCTAGCTCGAAAATTGTATTTAGTGGGGAAAAAGGGGCTGGGGCCGGTAAGGGTGGGCGTGACTCCAAATTTGTGATGCAGATCTTTGTGGAATGTCAATTGCTATCTATATACCAAATTTGGTGACTCTAGCTCGAAGTTTAAAAAAGATGGGGAAAGTGGGGCTGAGGGCGGTAAGGGTGGGCGTGGCATCAAAATTTTTGTTGCAGATCTTTGTTAAATGTCAATTGCTATCTTCATACTAAATTTGGTGACTCTAGCTCGAAGTTTGTAAAAGATGGGGAAAGGGGGGCTGGGGGCGGTAAGGGTGGGCGTGACATCCAAATTTGTGATGCAGATCTTTGTGGAATGTCAATTGCTATCTATATACCAAATTTGGTGACTCTAGCTCGAAGTTTAAAAAAGATGGGGAAAGTGGGGCTGAGGGCGGTAGCAGCATCAAAATTTTTGATGCATATCTTTGTAAAATGTCAATTGCTATCTTCATACCAAATTTGGTGACTCTAGTTCGAAATTGTAATAAGTGGGGAAAAGGGGGCTGGGGGCGGTATGGGTGGGCGTGGAATCCAAATTTTTGATGCAGATCTTTCTGAAATGTCAAATGCTATCTTCATACCAAATTTGGTGGCTCAAGCTCAAAGTTTGTAAAAAGTGAGGAAAGGGGGGCGGAATGGGTGGTCATGGCTCCAATAACTTTGATGCAGATTGTTGGGGGTCGTTGCCAGCTATCTTCCTATCAAATTTGGTGGCTCTAGCTCCACAACTCTGGAAGATACACGCATTCCCGTTTTTGACGAAGCGTTGGGGTGGATGGGGGTGGCTAGGGCAGTATTGTGGGCGTGGCATCCAAACTTTTGATGCAGTTTTGGGGGTCATCATCACCTATCTTGGCAACAAATTTGGTGGCTCTAGCTCAAAAACTGTGGGAGATATAGCCATTTCTGATTTCAAAATGCGGTGGGGCTGGGGCGGAATGGGTGGGCGTGGCTCCAAAACTTTGATGCAGTTTTTGGGGGTTGTTACCAACTATCTTACCACCAAATTTGGAGGCTCTAGCTCACAACTCTGGAAGATACACGCATTCCCGTTTTGACGAAGCGTTGGGGCACATGGGGGTGGCTGGGGCGGTATTGGTGGGCGTGGCATCCAATTTTGATGCAGTTTTGAGGGGTCATCATCACCTATCTTGGCACCAGATTTGGTGACTATAGCTCAAAAACTGTGGGAGATATAGGCTTTTAACTTTAAAAATCGGGGGGCGGAATGGGGGCGTGGCTCCAAAATTTTTGATGCAGTTTTTGGGGGTTGCTAGTCTATCTTCTTACCAAATTTGGTACTTCTAGCTGTAAGGATGTGCGAAATATGTGGATTTATCGGTTTTGAGTTATCGAATTTATCGATTTGCCACCCCAGTTATCGTAGAACCCCCATCTTGACACTTTAATTTACTATCCCATAGATAAAGAGAATTGGAAAGTTTCAAGTCTCTAGCTTGAAGGGTGTGGAAAAAAGTTGCATACATACGGACGGACAGACGGACAGACGGACGGACACCATGACGGACATTGCACAAAGTCAATATACTCTTTACCTTCGGTATCGAGTATAAAAATAAAACACCAAAAGAAGAGTAGAACTAAATAACTGAAACTTTCCAATAACTTTCTAACAATTATGACCCCTTTGTGACCTCGCTTGCGACGGATGCGGGGCAAAACTTTCTTCTAGAGATGCAGGCAAAAGCACACACACACACACACACAAACAGACAGATTTACACCTGACTAATGAGTATTTATGCGTTTTTTTTTTCTTAATGTATTTCCATTAGCATATGGCAAGCACCTTTTCCGATTCGAGGTCCAGGTTGAGGTTCAGGAACAATCTCCACTTAAATATATATACACATATACATATATGTATGTATATATACTCGTATAAAATGGCCAGTCCAATCCCAATCCCAGAGCCCATGCTAATGAATACATTGCGTCGGTGGCGCGCCTTTGTTTTAATCAGCTTGGCCTGTTGTTTTTGCTGTTCTCTTTTGCATAATTTGGTTATTAAAAAATTGGTTTATGCGCCTCATAATGGGCCAGACAAGTATTTTTCGCCATCTACAAACAACACACGCTGTAAGCCATGATTAAAGCTCTCAGCTAACGGTAGCCAAGCAAAGAAGAACCTTAATTATTAACGGTGCTTTTTTTTGGTTTGTTCGGTAAAAATGGGCGTAAAAAACAAAGCCATAAAGAAATTCATTTAAACATAAATGTTAGTGTGGGGCAGTTAGCAGATGAGATTCTGGGCCTAGACAGCTTGCAACACTTTAAAGATGGCAGTGAAATTCAGGAAAACCAGCTAAAGTAATAACATAAAAAAGGGGTTCACAAAACGGTTTTTGACTATGATAATACTCGCACAGATCAGCTTAGTTCAGCTGAAAATCAATGTATTCAACTATTTTTAAAACTCATTTATCTCATTAATTTTATTATTATCTCATATTTTTCGCAACAGGCTGCTTTCTTGATAGTTAAAAATCTTTTACTTTGTTTCATTTTTGTCACATAGTTTATAATTAATGAGAGTCGATCAATAGCAACTCACCTTTTAAGGAAGGCCAGCCATATATGTACTTAGTAATACTAGCTGAAGTTAACAAACTTCACTTGTAAAGAGTTGAGCTTGCAACTCTAAAAAAAAGTTATTAATTACGATTGAAGACACGTTGGGTGCACTACCATATGGCCAGGTGGTTACCCGGGAGGTCCGGGTTCGATTACTAGAATGGGAATTTTGAAGAAATTGTTAAAATATGTCTTACTTTGGTCTTAATCCGCCAGCCATCGGCTTGGAATGATTGCTGGCCAGCGAAAAAACTCAAAGAAATTGCTTGTAGAAAGTCAGCAATAACTTAATACTTTTTCAATAGCTTTTTCATAAGCTTCATTTGTATTTTTGTTATTAATTAGGTTTGAAACTACATAAATAATCAAAAAATGCTAGGATCATTTTGAAAAAGCGTGGGCGCTTTGTGCAATATTTTTCATAAATCGAGCGCAAAACGCTTTTTTTCAAAATGATACTAGCATTTTTCAATTATATGATCATGTTTGAATGCCAGCATTTGACTTCACGCACGCTTTTTACTCTGAACTGATAAGAATATATGTATTAAATTGTTTAGTTTTTAATTTTTAATCAAATCAAAAGATACAACTTCTGGTGCATTATCAATGTGTGCCAATAGATCTTGCCAATTCTTAAGTGCATCAATATTAAAATGAGACTTTTCCCTTTAATTTAGGCAACAATTTTCTTCTTATTGGATTCCATTGACTTGCAGTACTGTTTAATATCTAATATCAACAAAAGACACAAGTGAAAACGGTGCAGTCGGGCGCAACAGAAGGATATGCGTTTCGATGTTGGTGAAAATTAAATTAAAATTTGTTTACCAACACATGGCAAGAAATCAAAACACGCCACGGCAACCTAAAATTCCTACCCTTCAAATTGACCCTTTAATTCAATAAATAAATAGCATAAATATCTAACACAAAATCAAAAAATTACACAAAAGTCTCGTTAATATTGTCTGACTTCATTCCTTGTCAAGCAACATATTAACAGATTTAGAATTCCAATCAAGACGTTTCAATCTCTTAATGTTGTAGATAATAAAGTAATCAAACCATTTTGCTAAATGGACAAAAAATGATTCGTAACGGTAAACTCCCGCAGCGCTTGAGCTAGAAATTAGATCTGAAATGTCAATGGTCAACCCGTTAATGTATTAAGTTAGTTGTGCGAATAATCAACAGACAAAGACAGCTCTGGTCAAAACTCTGATACGATATTGAGGTCGCTTTCTGGTCGAATTTTTTTTCTTTTTGCCCATATCTGGATCTTGGATAATGATAAATGTGTAACATTAGCCTGTTAAGTGACCAAAAAAAAAAAAAAAAATTAATAAAAAAAAAAATAAATAAATCGAACTATAAAAATCTCACTTTTGACCCAAAAATATAATATTACTGTGCTTGGTAAAATTCCGTTGGCAAACGACCTAAAATGCAAATTTTCGCTTCAGATTTTACATATATGTATTTTGTATTTGGCAATGCGGTTCTACTAGAACTGACTGGTTGCAGCCACAATGGCGGGCGGACATGCATGCAAACTCTTGTATGTATATGGAATAGTATTTGGTCGAAGTCGAATTAGTTTTCAAATGAAACCAAATCGTTGTCTTGTTGCATAAATTAATACATAAATGCCATTTGCATAGTTAATTATATTTTGGCATTTGCCATTTGCCATGTGTTTATTTTTGTTGGTATTTTCATTGATTTTTGACGACAAACCTCTTCTGTTTGTGACTTTTGTGATAAGCAGAGTGAAAGATGCCAGCAGCCAGCCACTCTCTACCCTTTATAAAATGTCTTAGCCAAGTCAATAGCTAAGCCATTAAATAGACTCGCTCGGCTAGAGACAGAACACAGAACACAGAACAAAGAACACAATCAAAAAACAAAATGGCAATGAAACTATTAACCCTTTTGGCCATTGGCCTGGCTTTGGCCGTTGTCATCGATGGTAAGTTCGTAATTAATCGAAAAGAAGTCAAGTATTAAGAAAATTATTGATAGCTCGTCATGTTGCCGGCCATCGCGGTCAACAGAACCAGCGAGGTCTCGTTGGTAAGCCACATGGTGGTCCCCAGGGACGTGTCTTTCCCGGCGCGGTTGCCATCAAGAAGCTGGTGTTGCTCAAGTTCAAGAAAATTGTGCCCATCTCATTGATCCTGCTCAAGTCGAGCAACGATAATGAGGCCGAGCTGGTGCCTGTCTATCCTACGGATGAGATACCCGAGAACGTTCAGTTTATACCAACACCCAATGGCATCTCCGGGCATAAGGATGTCCAGGCCATTGCCATACCAAGCGAACTACACGATCAGCTCCAGATCAATGGCCTCTCCAATGTGGAGAACATTGAGGCATTGCTTCAGGGCAGCTCCATCATTAGCGATGATAGCCTAACGGAGAGTGGTGCTGCACCAATGGGCAGCACAATTGCCGTTGCACAGCCTGAGGATGCACCGTTGCAACAGAACGACAACGATGATAGCCAGCTGCTAGAGGGCGCCACTGTTGCTGCCACTTCAGATGCCAATGCTGTTGCTGCTGCTGCTGGTGCTGCTGCTGGTGCAGGCACTCGTCGTTTGTCTAGCAATGAGCTGTTGCGCTCTGGTGTACGCAATTCAGCGCAGATGCAAAAGACAAGCGTCGAGGAGATTCCACTGCTGCTCTACTCGGCCACAGATGGCGCTACCCCGGGCCAAGAGGTTTTCAATGAGCGTCGCTTTGTGGCCGCAACGCCAGCACGTCGCCGTCACCATCAATTCTATAACTAAGTCAACATAGCCACAACGATCAACTTATTCACCTATCCCTTTCCCTTTACCTATCCTTCTCGCCTTCTCTTCTTCTCACTCTCTCTCTTTTGTCACTGGCATATGTGGCTTGTATTTAAACTAATTATTTTATGTTTTGTAATTTGTTTTTTTTTTTTTTTTGTTTTTGTTGCTACTATTTGCCTAGACTGAACTGAATATAAATTAACATTATGAGAAATGACAAAAGGCGCGCGATGTGTGTGGCTTTTTACTTGCGTTGGGTTACGCTACCACACCCTTCCCCTTTGGTGTCCCCCTCCCTGATGTGTTTTGTTGGGCCAGCCGCATTTTTTTTTTTTTTATGCCAACGCTTATCACAATCTGACGTCGACGGCGGCGCAATGCCTGCAGCTATCAGCTTTGTTGTGCGCCGCTGACGTGACGTGTCCTCTGTGTGTGCTCCACTCTTCCCCCGCTGTTCCTGTTTCCCCTATGTCGTCTACCTATGTTTGTGTCAGCCAGCGACTCTCTGTTAGAGACTTGGCTTTGGTTTGGGTTTTGAGTCTTGTGTGTGTGTGTGTGTGTGTGTGTGTGGTCCTTGGGCACAGGCTGTTATAAATTTCAGTGTCCTTACGTGCACAAAGCCGACAAAAACACAAACACACACGTACAAGTCAACACGGCACGACAGAAAGGGAACAGAATACTAAAAAAAAAAAAGGGAACAACAAAGGAACGTATGCATATCACGAAAAATGGACAACAACAAAAGGCAACAAGATAGCAAAAGACTCAAAACACACAAATTTTCAACTTGTACAATGAACTCGAAATGCTCTTTGAATAAAAATACAAGTTAAATCAAAAACTAAACATTTTATATGTATAATTTTCATCAAATTAGCATAGAGAAATTTCAAATAGATTTGAATTTAATTTTATTTTTAATATCTTTTATAAAATCAATATTGTATATTTTTTAATTAATTACTAAAAGATTTTGAGTTTCCTGGGCTGAAATTATATTTTTAATTGACGTCTTGTCTTTTAAGTCGGCAACTTTATATTGGTTTTTAATAGCTTTCAAAGTAAAATCAATTACTGAACGATTTTTTAATGATTAGGTTATATATGTATATCTTTTCAATTTCTTAATTATTAATTTTTTCTTTATTTTAATTGTTTTCCTTTTTGATAACTGTTTGTTAAATATTCTATAGATCAAAGCTTTTTTCAATCTCGAATAAAAACAAAAAATCTTCGGAACGAACTACGAAATAAGTATAAACATTTAATATGTTAATAAATATATTTCACATTTTCATATCTCAAATGTACATAAAATTAAAAAAAAAAAGAAAAAGTATTTTGGAAGAAAAACAAACAGCAACTTAAGCTCTTTGAATTGCATGCGTATCAAATTAGCTAGAAATGTGAGGGGCTTAATTTTATTAAAGGGAAAAACAACAACTTCATTTTAATGCAGGCGCATGCAAGGCTCGTGTCTCCCGTCTCACGTCTCCCGTTACCCGGTTATGGTTACATGCTATGCATACTTACTACTATTATATAGCCATGATATTGGGCACAGGAGTTTTTTGTTCGCTTTACCCTTTAATAACTGCTTGCACCCCACCTTCCCTTAAGCCATGTGTCTTATTTGCCGCATTTTTTGACAGAAAACCTGCCACAAAGCACTCTTGCAGATTATAAAGCAACTCCACACAAACAAACAGACAACGAGACAATAAGATTCTGAACTTCTCTATGGTATAGGACGACTATGTGAGGTGCTGCTGCTGCTGGTGGTGGTAGACGATGGATGCTCTTAAAACTAAGACTAAAACTGTGTTAGCGACCATAGAACGGAGGTGGAACGTAGATAGTTACACGCTGGTTGTTGTTATCGTTGTTGTTGAAGCGGCCGCAGGGCGGTGGTCCATAGTAGGTGTAGGTGCAGACGGAGCAGCAATTAATGGGCGTGGCTATAACCATAACGGGTGTCAGCGGGCTGGGCAGCGGATAGGGGAAGGGATAACGCGGCGGAGTTGGTGGCAGCAGTATTGGTGGTTGCGGTGGTGGTGGTGGCGGTGGTGGTGGTGGTGGTGGAGGTAATGGCGGTGGGTACCTTGGCTGTTCTGGCACTACACAGCACTGCTGTGGTTGAGGCGGTGGCGGTGCAATGACATAAGTCTCACAGCAACGATTACGCTGATAGGCCTCCAAGGTGCAGGGTGAAACGCAGTTACGCAACAGATTGCCAATGAAGTCGGAGATGACGCCGAAGGTTCGACCTTGACGCTGGCTGGCATCAAAACTGCCAAAGGCTTCAATTGAAGTGTTCAACGCTGGCTGCATGTCCTCCAAACGGGATGTTTGATTAATATACAGATATTCAATGTCATCAACGCCGGAACTAACATTTAAGAATCTCGGACGAAGGCGTTGAGGCGTTTGCACTTTTTGCTGAGTGCGATGGCGCACTAGAATATGACATAGAAAGGGACAGATAGAAAGACGTTAGAAGAGATTGAATGATGTTTTTAGTCAAACAGCCCAAAAGTATGCAAATATAATCAGAAATTTGCAGATTTGATTGGTGAAATAAGAAGTGGTGCATGCAACTCTTTCCTACAACATGCTGCAAGAAACATAACTTTACGCATTTTTATTTTTATGCTTTATGGTATAGTTGACCGATGTCGATGATTTTTTGTCACGATAGTAAAATAATAATAGTGATCTTAACTGCCAGGTTTCGAGGAGCAGGGACACGCCTAATCAGAATATCATGCTTCGTTCTTGAGTTTTTAATTTGTACCACAAAAAGTGGTAAAATTACCCCTAGTACAACAGTTATTGCTAGTTTAGTAAAACACCTAAGAATATACTGTTCCATGAGCAATGATATTCCTCAGCCCGAAAAAGAAACCTTATCAAATAATTTACCTCACAACAAGCATACTTTGATATAGTTTCAGAAGCTCCAAAACATTTACTTAAAAATACTGGAAATTGCCGAAAGAAATTGAAAATAGTGCAACAATTGTCAAGGTATATTGCTTGTGATTTCAATACAAATATTATCAAACCCTTAGTCCAATTCCATTTTCGTGCTTTAAAAAGTGGTGCGATAACAGTGTTTGTTTTTTTTTTAATTAACAAATGCATTTTATTCGTGTGCCTAAAATGATTCGTTGTCGACATACAAAAAAAAAAAAAATAATAATAATAAGACATTTAAGAACAAGTGATGGGTGCTGGGTTTTTGTGGGTGATTTGGTGGTGCCATATGTTTTTTATAACTGATGGAACTAACGTCCAAAGCCAAAACCGCCATTAAAGCCGCCAAAGGCATTGCTATTGGCATTAGCATTGCCACGATTGCCCCCGCCGCCGCCGCGATGTCCACCAAATGCACCAGCATTCCCGCCACCGAATCCACCAAATCCACCAGCGTTCGCATTGGCATTCGCATTCGAAGACTGTCCATTGGTGCTCGTTGCACTCGCACTACTCGAAGCCGAATTAGTAACCGAACCATTTGGTCCAACTTGCGAACTAATGTTTGCCGCCGTATTTGCAGCCGCATTTCCTTGATCATCGTTGCCCTGGAAAATGGACTGACTATTCGCACCTGAAGTAATCGATTGCTGATCGCCATCGTTGATCACCTGAGTGTCCGTATTGGCTATGTTACTGGAGCTGCCAAATTGATTGTTGTTTGTTGCCGTTGAGCCACTGTTCGAGCCAATTGTCTCCCGGTTGCCATCCTGAGTGTGTTTGGTATTCGCATTCGAACTGGATGCCTGCTGCTCACGCTCGTTGAAGTTGAGCGCCTGACTCTGGGCACCATTTGTTGATTCGCCTAGACCCGATTGTTGATTGGTATTCGCTGAGCTCAGCTGGCCACTGTTGCCGTTCTCGGCTAGATTGGAGCCAATGCTGCTGCTGCCACCATTCGATGTGCCATCCGGATTAATGTTGGCAAAGTTATTGCTGCCCGCCTGCTGATTGAAACCAGGTCCGCCCTGGGCACCTGCATTGCCCATGGACTGCACTTGGCCGCGCTTATTGGGACGTCGCTGATTGAAGTATGGATCGGGTTGACCGTAACCGCCAAAACCACCACCGAATCCACCAAAACCTCTATTGTTATAGCCCTGCTGTGGATAACCAAATGGCACATACTGAGCATGTCGCTTGGGTCGGAACTGACGGCGATTGCCAGAGCGACCATCAAACTGTTGCGGCTGGCGACGACGACGTCCACCAAAGGTGGCGCCCTGTGTGGCAGCATTCTGACCAAAACCGCCCGCATTTGCCGATGTCTGTCCGAAACGTGTGCGTCCAAAGGCATTCGAATTGCTGATCGTTTCGCGCACATTAACGCCACCATATTGCTGCTGATTCACCTGGCTGTTGCTATTGGAGCCAACACGTGCGCCACGCCCCTGAGCATTGACCTCCGCCTGACCCAGCGTATTGCTGCGCTGCACATTTCGGTCCAGATCGAGACTGAGCAGGCCCAAGCCCAAGCGAACATCGCCATCGGCGCCACGCTGCAGTCCAAAGCCCTGACGGAAATTGTTCGGCGATAGGGAGGCGCCCAGGCCCAAATCGCCAATGCGGAACTGATTTGCCACTCCATCGCTGACAGCGCCATTCGCATTGGTGCGCGTGCGCGTCAAAGTGTTGCCAATCTGCAAGCCACCAATATCAACTTCACGATTGCGCGCCTGCGAATTGGCGACAATGCGTTGACCATTCTGCCGTGTTACGGCGCGAGAATTGGACAAACCCTGTGTGTACTCCACATTGTTGCCAAAGTCTACCTGACGTTCATAGGCATTGGTATTGGCACGCGAAACAGAGCCCTGACGTGGACGACCGCCGCCAAAGAAACCAGGTTGACCGCCGCCAAATTGTGGTTGACCGAAAGGTCCAAACTGTGCCTCAACTAGACAGAGAGAATGGGAGAGGGTGAGTAGGTTGTAGCAAAATATAATGTAAAAGTTTTGTTCGCCCATCTGGCGAAAACTTTTTGCTCTTTGCTTGCGCGTAATATTTTTGAAGTTTAAGTTAAACATATCAAAAGCTTCATGCATTTATAATCTCCTCAAAGCAACAACATCAACATCAAAAACTTCTCCTTTAAAACTTGTTCCGCACACATCGCATCGCATGTTGTCTTTGTCTTTTTACCTTATTTGTTTCGACTGTTTCTAATTTGAATATCATTTAATGTGCGAGCTGTTTTTTTTTGCCATTATTTTGATTATTTTTGTTGTGTTTGTTTCAGTTTGTGTTTTTCTGAGCTGTGCTTAACTTTTGCCAAAGTTTAATGTTCTTGTTTGAGGTCCGTCCGCATATCATTTGATAAACTGTACATAATAACAAAAAAAAAATTTCTTCTTAAGTATGCCACTTTTGTTTAATTTTCTGTCCTATATTAGATACTTGTCTTTGACATGTTTGTGATAAATATTATTCAGAAAAGTACCATTCTTTGTTCTGCATTAAATTTTGAAATAAAAGATCGAAATTATACAAAAGTTCAAAACAAATATCTTTTCCAAAATAAGTGATTCATTATTTTTGGCAAATTAAAAAAAGTTTCTTAAATATTTTGTTTTTGAAGTCGAACTTTAAAAATCAAACACTGCTTGAAGGTTTCTTTAATGTAGGCAACTTACACTTTGCACACTTTTTGACGGTTAAGGTTTAAAATAAATATAATAACGCCATTTGAATGCCGTCATAAATGTCAGCAGGCAAAAAAAAAAAGAAATTATAGCAACTGTTGCACAGTTCAACACTTAACTTGTGCTGCAGAAGTTGTAGCAGCCACTTGTTGCACACTATTATTATAATATAGCCAGGCTTCAATACAAATATTGTAGTATGTATTCAATATATATATATATATTATATAATGGTGCTTTTGTTGTTAACACACAATTTGGTGTTTAATCTGAGCCGGAATTAAATAGTTGTTGCTGTATGGGTGTGTGTGTGTGTGTGTGTGTGCATTGTAATCACACTTGACTTTGAGCACAGACTATTTAACGCTAGAGAGCTTTGTGAGAGATGCGGCATGCGACTCTATGCTCAATTATCCTTATTGTCATTGTTGTCATTGTCGTTGTCGATGTTGACGTTGTTGTCGTTGTTGTTGTTGTTTCGTCTGTCAATATGCGACGCACGTTGTCACAAAATCCAGCGATAATTTTGCAATTATTGCTGTAATATCAAAGCCCGAAAAGTACGTAGGCGATTTGAATGTGTGCGTGTGCGTGTGTGTGTGTGTTGGTGTCATTATCCTGTCTACCTGCTATCCGTGTGCTGCCGCCTATTGTTGTTATTGTTATTGCTGTCGTTGGTGTTGCGTTAGCGCGCTACGCCCTGGCACAAAAATATTTACCTTGCGGTTGACAAACTGCCAACCAGCACACAATTAATCCAGCAAATGCGTGGCGCATCCTCATCCTGACAGCCGTTGTGTTCAGTAGTATGTGTGTATGCGTGTGTTTGTTTGTATCTGATATCCGTATCTGAGTATCTGTGCTCTGCTAATTTACCGTTGCGATACAAACGCACGCAATGAGCGCGTTTTTAGCCGCTGGCGACTTTTATCGTGCGCGGTTATTGTCGTGTTCTTTTTTAATTTTGCGCGTTGTTCTTGTTGATCTATGCTCTATGTATTTTTTGGGAATTTGTTATCCCAAAACTCACACTCCCTAACAACTACACCTACACTTAAACAAACACACACTAACAGAAGCAGAAGCAGAAGCAGGCGCGTGTGTTTTACGTTAAGCGTTCACTGGCGTTCTAAGCCCCTCGCTGGTGTTGTAATCAAGCTTTAAGCCAAAACAATAATTAACGCGCTATATTGATTAGCTGCCGACAGAGGCAGAAACAGTGGCAGAGCCAGAGCCAGAGATGGCAACGTCTCGTCCGCGTTGACGTTAGCGTTCACGTTCACACAGAAAAAAATTGAATCGTTAAATTAAATAGAATTTTTCGATTCGATATGAAAAACTGATACGCACATTTTGCGATATAAAAGTAATTTAAGGCGCTTTGTATTAGAATCAATGTGGAAAAACTTTGTTTTACTTAATACTTAAAATGAAAATGTTTTAAATCAATTGTTTCCCATTTTTAATTGGCACACATTGAATTTAAAAATAAAAAAACAAATAAATAAAAAATCATTGTAAAAAATTCTTAAATTAAATATAATTTTACGACTTACAAAGTTTTTTCTCTGCGTGTTGATGTTCAAGGTGCCGCTTATATTATATTATATTAAATTGAATTTTTATTTTTATATTTTTGTTGAAAAGAAATGAATTTTTGTACAGGTTTTCGTTATTAATTGGTTTGTTTTCTGAGTATGTGGTTTTTTTTTTTTGGCTAGAATGAGATTCTCACCTGTGCCCCTCTCCGGCCTAGTCTCGTTTAACTTGTTTTCTAATGCCACAGCAAGATTTATAATAAAAGCAAACTACAAAAAGAGCTGAGTTTGCTTATTGTTTTTTTTTTTTTTTCATGATCATATTACTGCTCCCGAGTTCTATTTGTATGTTTCTTTGGCTCGGGGGTTCAATTTAAAACGGGGATTTTTTCCAAACCTGCCGTAACCGATTGCCGGACCGTAAACAATCGAGAGAAAGCCAGTTTTGAGATACATTTAAATCAATAAAATGCATAACAATCGAATAAATGACAGAGAAAAATCAAGATACACGATTCTAAATATTTCAAATTTAAAACTCAAGAATCGTTTTTTAGTGCAATTTGTAAAAAACAACGTTTTTCTCGAAACTTTTCTGCCTTACTTTTTAATAAGTCATAAGACAATGACAACGTTATTTTAACTTGTTTTCATGCATTAGCTTTTGGGGGGCCTTGTATAGAATTTCGAGTGTTGCGATCAATGATTTAACATATTAAAAAAAAAAAAAACAAGAAAAAAAATTTTGAGTATTCAAATTGCTGTCATATCAATTATACTATATAATGTAAAAATAAATACTTATAAATTTCTTCCAGATTGATCGGCAAACATTTTTAGTACCATTGCAAAAGAAATACGTGAGGGGAAATCCTTTGATTACCCACACAAAATATTATTATAAGTACTTCATCAATTGTACGTTTCATCTTCTAGTTTGGGCCGACACACAGCCATCATAATCAGGTAGTTATTTGTTGGCTCAAGCCAGGGCCAAGCGTATATTTAAAGATAACAAAACTGTTAGGCGTCAACGTTCGCGCTGTAGGTCGACTGAAGGCGTTATTTGGGTTTGAGTTTTGGGGTTTTAGCACATGATAATCATTATTCGCATGTTCGTTAAACAAATTAGTCAATAAATTGTCAAAAGAAAAACGAAATAAGCGAAATCAACGAAACCAGTTTTGCCAGCCTCTCTATTGACAAAAGTGCTTAGCATTCGAAAAACTTCGCCAAGAACAATACAGCAGCACTGTTTCCAGCAACTGAGAGAAACATCTCTGTTGAAAAAACAACAAATATAAATAATATATATTGTAATATAGTATAAATAAGAATATTGTATATATAAGTGTTGGACGGTTGATTATCTTCTTGAACTTCCCAAAACATTCACTTTTCAAGTTTTGTATCGTTTTGATTTAAATCGAATTTATCAAATCAAAACTGCAAAACGACTTTTCAAGAAAAGCCATTGAACGGTTACAGCTATAACAGCTATAAAATATGGGTCACATATACCAAAACTGAAAGAGAGAGAGAGAGAGAGAGAGAGGGAAATAGGCAGAGAGACACAGAGAGATAGAGCTATGGTTTAGTTCTGTTCGATTTATAGTTTTTTTATTGTTATTTCATTTCTAGCCGTTTATCGGACTGGCGGCATCTTTACGCTGACGAGCATTTAGAGAATGTTGCTAGTGCGACTACGGCTACAACTAACAGCACCATGACCCATAGCCCCACAGATACCAACACATCCCCCTGCCCCACACTCTCTTAGCGCTTGTACAATTTTTATGCTAAGCCCATGCCTCGAATGCTTTTGCTGTGGCTGCTGCCTTGAACGCGTGAAATGGAGTAGAAAAATTGTTTTTCTTTTTTATCAATGCCGAAAAATCACAACAGCAGCAGCAGCGGCAGCGGCAGCAGCAGCGTGCACTGCCAACTTCCGTCCCCCGCGCGCCACCTTATCAACCATTAGCTGGGCGAGCAACAATTTCAATGTTGCTGTTTATGTTTGGAAGTCTCTCTCTCTCTCACTCGCTCTCTCTCTTCGTCTCTCGCGCTATCAATTTAACGCCCGCAACGCCGCTGGACACGCAGCTTTAACAATTTTTTTGTCCAACTTTGTTTGGGTTGTAGGAGGTCGAAGGGGGGCTGCAGGGATTTTATTTTGGCGGCCACTTGAATGCTGCTTCAGTTCGGTTTTTGGTTTCTGGTTCTGATTCTGTTTTTGGTTTCAGTTTTTTTGTTTTTGTTGGTTTTGTTTTCTCTGTCCGCTGTTGTCTGGCGGCATTAGCCCGGCTCAGACTTTGATTTGCGCTGCTAATTGAAGCTGTATTCGCTTTTAGCGATGCCCAAAGCCAGTAGCAGATGCTTAAGTAAGGTGAGGGTATGGGTAGCATCCAAATATATATAGAAACACATAGTATGATGTCAGGTGAATCCCTATAGGCAACTTGTTTCAATAAACACACACACGAGCCATCAATTAATACTTAATACTTTAATACAAAATTTGTTTATTGTTTGTATATGATTGCGAGAGATAGAATTTTTATTTTGAGTTAGCAGGGTTTTATTCAAAAACTCATCCACTTTGATAATGATGCATCCCGGCGTGCTACAGAAGATAATGCCTTACTTCAATTTCCTAGAATCGTACATCACGAACAGAATATTCTAGGTCAGATGCGGTGAAGCAACGTCCTTGCTCAGGAACATCAGAGCTGGAGTACCACAAGGTCCTATTCCATATACCTTGTAAACAGCCGACATTCCCATCTACGGTAACGGTAACCTGATTGCAGCCACATACGCTGACGACACTGCTAGTCACTAGGAAGCCACCCCAGAACGCCTCCGACCTAATACAACATTACTAATATAACATATTACTGGCTTATCGAAGATGAAGTTAAAAGTTAAGCTACAAGTTTACAAGGCCATTCTCAGGCCCATCTGGTTTTATGGCATCCAGCTGTGGGGTACTGCGAGAGATTTCAAAACAAAGAACTCCGAATCATATCCGGTGCTCACTCACGTGCACCATGACAACGCCACCATCCACAGCCAACTGCGCATGCCACTGGTCAAGGAGGTTATCTCAAAGATGAATGCCAGCTACACTGCCAGACTTCGGAATCACCCCGGCAGACTTGCCCTATCCCTCCTGGACAACAGTCAGACAACGAGTAGACTCCTAAGGACCCACCTGCTCGACCTCCCACACTTGGAAGACGACTGATCCTCCACACACACCAGCTCTTTACAAAACGTAAGGACACCTAAACTTAATTGCCAAGCTCTCAAGTTGACAATTTAACTAATGCCCACACGGATAGATCTTAAATAAAAATCAATAAAGATAAGAAAAAAAGTCTTTCAAGTTTGTTTATTCTTTTTTGTTAGACGGAATAAAAGGCCGTTGCTGTTCTTGATGGTTGGGTTTATTTAAAACAATTAAAGTCTGCATAAAAAGTATAAAAAGCCAATCGCTTTTTGATAAATTAGTGCTTCGGTTCAAGTTGAAAATGTTCTTTTTTTATTCGCATTGAATGTTACTAACAAAAATATTCCATAGCTATTAATATTGAGTTCAATAATTTATTACATTAATGTCATTTTCAATTTAAAATATTTTTTAAAACTGATTTTTCTGCTTATTTACTTGAAATATAACTCTTTTTTTGTTAACTCAAAACAAGCTGCTCAAATCACGTTTGTCAACTGCTTTTTGATAACGATCTCACATTCAAAATAATGCTATGCTTTAATTTCAGTTGTAAATGACATTTTTTATACACATTAAATGTTGAAAAGAACATAATATAAATATTCCACAGCTTTAACTATTTGTTTCATTTATTTTGTAGATTACTTTAAATTGCATTTATAATAATCTCGATTGTGTTTTATAACTTAAAGCTTTAATTATATTTTTTTTATTTGTTTTAAGTACAACTCTATTAAATTTTTTACTTCAAATCAAGCTGCACAAATCGCGTTGTGCTTCATTTACCTTTTCATGTTGTTAACTATTGGCAACTGAAAGTAGTAAAAAGATGTCTGTGTGTGTGTTTGTCTATGTTGAGATACTTTTATGTGTCAGTGTTGGGATTTCTTTTTGTTATGTGATGCACATTTGATGATAATTTGTTTTGACAAATTTTCAAGTTATAAATTCACAATTTTGCACACAGTTGCCTATTTTACTACTTCTACACACGTTCGTGTATATGTGTATGTGTATGTGTGTGTGTGTGTGCATTCAGTCGGCCATATGTTTTGTCTATCTACAAATACTTATGTTACCCATCTCTGTATCCTTCTTCTTTTGTTTTGCAAGCCTTTAACAATACTTTTGGGGGCCTTTTTCGACTCCTTCTGTTTAGTGTCTTTCTGTGTTTGTTTTGAGTTTTCTACTGCTGCTTGCCGCGTCTGCATTGCGTCTTTTGTTATTATTACATTTTCATAAATGCAAAAGCACACACACATGGCTGGCTACACACACACACACACACGCACGCACACTCGGGCAGAGAAACTCGTTGATAAATTTTGTAAAGTTTTTGTCTGCCTCGTTGTCGGCATGCGGCTCGTTAGTCTGTCTGTCTGTCTGTCTGTCTGATATACCCCTTAACCTACCCCCAAACAAGCCTCTTGCATTCCTTTTTGTGGCTTCGTCCCACCGCCCTTGCGATTTAATACGCATGAAGAATTGCTTCAACTGCATGCTGAAATGAGATATTTCAATTTTGTATTGTAATTTTAGTAACTTGAATGTAATTTTTCGAAGATATGAAACGCTTCATGTCAGTCAGTCAACCAGCCAGGCAGCGAGACACACAGAGTCAGCTAGTCAGCTATTGTATGTGCACGTTCCTTTCTACCCCCTGCCTCCACCTTCCTTCTATAACATCACTTTGCTTATGCAATTGTCTGGCAAAAAAGGGCGGGCGGACTGCTGCTTCAATGGGCACCGGTTCAATACTTTGCAACAAAAGCCACTCAGAGTGAAACGCCTCCATTAATCAGACACCCCCCGCCCCCTCCTGGCCAACCCGCTACACCAGTCTCCTTACCTAGTCAACCTTATTTGTTGCTTCGCTTTCGAAAATTATGCAAAAAGACTTGCCCCCCGGCCAAAACTCAAAAGAGAAAAAAGTTGCCTGCCTCTCGTGTTTCGTGTTTGTGCACGTAATAAAGTAGCAACTAACCCCTCCCCCCCTCAACCGCCAACACACACACACACACAATATATATATATACATATATATATGCATTCTCTTGTACTTGCCACATTGTCACAGACTGGGACTGGAGGCAAGTGTAACTGCATAGGCGGCACTTTTTAAGCGCTTCGTCGTCGTCTCAAGTTTTTGGCAGCGCTTAAGAACTTAGCACACACACACACACACACACACACACACACACAATGCAATGCAATGCAATACAAATAGATGAGAAGCGGCAACTTCCTGTCAACTATCCCCTTACCCCTTACACACAAACCACGCCCCATTGCACGCAAAAGTTTTATAGCCGCCCACAAAATCTGTTGCAGTGTGACAAAAAGGCTTTGCCTCTCCTCTCGTTTCGTGTGTGTGTTGTCGCCGCCGAAAATGAGCCAAATTATGACAAATTGTTGGCAAAAGTATTTAAAATTAGTTTATTTCTGGCTAAAGAGACAGCGCGCGAGAGAGAAAGAGAGAGAGCGAGAGCGGGAACTGTTTTGTGTGTTGCCTTTGCCACAAAAAGCGACCGCAAGTTGCGGTGAATATTCGACAACTTTGTCTATTTTTTTGCATTGCTGCGCTGACAGTTAATTTAATGCAACCAGGTAGATAGAAGGTTGAACTGGTGAGGCGGTAGGCCAACCCACAAGACACATGACAATTAAAAGGTCGTTAAGCGCGCGGTCATTTGAATAAATAAGCGAATAAGTGAGAAGGAGAGAGAAGGAGAGAGAGGGAATGTTCATCATATGATTATAACATTAAATAACATAATAAGTGGTGAACAATCAGAGATTAAAGCTATGAAGTAATTGCGCACACATAACCGAAAGGCTATTGCGAAGCTGTGAATGCAATTTAATATTCAAAGCGGGCATACTCGAATACCCGAAAGCAAACGAATACATTTGGTATGACGAATCTGATCAAAAGTTAAGTAAAATGTTTTCTTGTTTATAACATTATGGGCTTGAATGTTTTCATGAAGTAAATAATGAATACGTCAACCAATACAATCACAAATCATATGTTTCGGGCACTCACTCAATTCATTCATTCACTCACTCACACTCACAATATATTAGTTGATGCGAATGCTTTCATTCTGTTCTACTATATAAATCAGCCATGTGACAACTACAATCACAGCCAAAGCGCAACACACACAAACGCTTTAATCTGTCTGCCAAACCACACAATTATGACGACTTTATACCCTCGCTCTCTCTCTCTCTCTCTCACTCTCGCTCTTGCTTTTGGGTCGTTTTTCGGGGGCAGAGGACCCAGGACCCAGGACCCACGAACCACGAACCACGACCCTCGACAAGCGACATAACTGTAAAACAAAAATGCTGAAACATAACAACAAAATGTAAATCCTTTCAATTGAAATGTTACAGCTAGAGCTGTATATAGTGCAAGCCAAAGGAGCAGCCAACAGCGAGAGAGAGAGGTAGAGAGAAGGAGTCTTGGTTGGAGTCTGAAGACTGGAAGCTTGAAGTCGTTGTCGTCGTCGACGTCAGCAAATTCAACTTGTTTTGCGTTCCTAAGTTATGGTTACTGGGTGCCAACTGGCTTAGCAAGTCAACATTTTTGGGGTCTGACGAGCTGAAGCAAGGAGCGTTGTGTGTGTGTGTGTGTGAATGGGTGAGGGACGGGAAGCGACAGTGCGGATAGTCGACTCAGTCATATTTTGAAGTGGCGCACAGTGCGTATGCTTAATATATACATAAGTATTATTTTTTTTTTTTTTTAACAATATTATGCGACAAAATTATTCAAATGTCATTCGATGGCAGTGGCTAAAAAGTGCTGTGACAGACAGTGACAAACAGATAGAGTGAAATAGAGCGAAAGAAAAGGAGAGAGACCGAGAGAGAGAGAGAGAGAGAGAGAGAGAGAGAGGAAGACAACATCAAGAACTGAACGAAGCTTCATTTACAGCTCATCACAACAGGTGCAACAAACAGCACATCAAATACGCAAAGAGAAGCAGCAGAGAAAGCGAGAGAGAGAGAGAGAGAGAAGAAGAAAAAAGAGATTGGGCCAAGTTGTTGACCAAGAGCCAAGAGACAAGAAAGACTGGAACAAGACGCTTTTCTGTGTCCCATAAAGCGAAATTGTTACGCAAATAAAAGAGCCAAATAACGATGACAACAAACGAAGGCATCAACCATCCAGCAATGCCAGCGATAAACTGAATTGACAAAGACAACAAAATGAAAGTGAACCAGAAGAGAGAGGGAAATACAGACGAATAGCAAAGACTCTCTCGCACCCTTGCTGCAGCCAATATAATTATTAAAATAAAACAAAATTTTCTAGACTTTGAAACGGCATCATTAACTTTTCAACAAAATTATAAACGCCTTTTAAGGCATACTTTTTATATGCAAATTGATTAAATTTTGCTCCGATAAGTATGCTTTGAAAAAAACTAGATCTTAAAAATGTCATGTAAAAGATTTGTCGAATGTCAGAAAAGTGAAAATGAGACTTTTTACACAACAAATTGATAGAAGTGATAAGAAAAGCAATGATGAAATGACACATTAAGAAAAGACAGATAGTTCTTCAAACAAGTCTACGAAAAATATTTTAAATTTAATAAGTAACATAGAACATGTTATTATTAGATTGCAACTTGTTGGGCCAATAAAGTTTAAATTCTCAAAAATATTTCAAGTGGAAAATAATCGTGTAATGTAACTTAAATACGTCTTGCAATGAAAGCATAAATCCCTTCTATTCATTATGTTGAGTTGAGTTGTTGAGAGAGAGAGAGAGAGAGAGAGAGAGAGAGAGAGAGAGAGAGAGATAGAGTGTTGAAAGGTAACAAAGTTGCCCCCAGCTTGAGCCTTGAAGTGTTTACCAGCGCCTAGGACTTATCTCATCACATCTTAGCTCAACTGGAGTCGAGTCGAGTCGTGGCGGCTCTAGACGACAACGATAACGATGACGCGTCGTTGTCTTCCTTCTTTTGTTTGTTTGTTGCTCGCTTGCGGAGTCTCGGTGACAGCGACGGACAATTCGCTGCAGCATAAAAACTCAGCGTGAGATTGTTAATTTGTTTTCACTTCACCAACAATATCCCAGGCTATGTCCCAACAGCTGCAACAACAACAGCTACCTCACAACAGTTCAACCACTGTGTCCAGCTCATTCAGAGTTTTCTTTGTTTTTGTAGCTGTGTGCAACCCGCAGATTGTCTCCGCACGTTTTGGCTCATTTATTTTCAGTTTGACGCCCTGACGACGACGCTGCTTATTTGCACACAGGCAGACCGAGAGAAAGAGAGAGAGAGAGAGAGAGAGAGAGAGAGAGAGGGAGAGGGAGAAAAAAAAGGGAGAAAGGCAGAGAGATAGACAAAGATGTTGAGTAGCCGCTGTCAAACTTATCAAATGGCAGCGCGAAAAAGAATTGTTGTAAATGTCAAGAAGAGCAGTTGGTGGAGAGAAGGGGGGGGAGAGAGTGGCAAGGAGACAGAGTTGACAATTGCAAAAAATATTTCACAAAGCGAAATTAAAAACGCAAAAACAAACCGGGCCAAAAAAAAGAGAGAGAGAGAGAGAGATAACAACGATGGAGAAGGATGGTGAAGAGGCAAACAATGTTGTATGTAGAGCAAGTGGCAAGAAGTTGTATGACAACAACAACAACGTGGAAAGGGGTGGCGGTGTTTTAAGGAGGGGAACTGTCAGTGTAAATGTTTCAATTTGGCATCTTTGCCCACTTTTGTCAACTGCTGACGTTGACAATTGATGTTGTTGTTGTTGTTGCCTACCCCATTAACTGTGGCAACAACAGCAGACTCCACCACCACAACACCCACCCACCAATGGACTACCTCTCAACCACTTTATTCAGGTGGGGCACATGCATATTTTAATTAAATTGTTTGCCTGGCGACCAAACCACTTGCTGTGTACCCTACACCACTCACTGAGACCAGCCACCCACCGCACCACCAACACAACAACACAAAGCACACACAGCGGGTGGTGCAAGTTGTAAGCCCACAGAATTAGGCGGTTCTGCTATTGTTGTTGTTGCCATCAGTTTTTCTCTTTAATTATTTAATTCATTTTATTATTGCTGTGCTGTTGTTGTTGAGGGCAACCTAAAGGTGTGAAAATTATATGTCTAGGTGACAGCGTAAAGACAAACTCATACTTGAAAAACGTACAAAAATATACCCTGTAGTAGTTGAAAGCGGTACCCAACGGATATATGTATGTAAACATGTTTGTATATAAACAAACTTTGTGAGAGAATCGAGATAAAAAACCTTTAATAATAAATGCATTTTTGATGCAACCTAAAGTACAATTCCATACAAAATAAGTAAAAGAGCTCTGGAAATTCATCACGTGAACAAAAAAAAGACTTCTTTATAGAGCAAATTCATAGCAAAGAGTGGGTTTTGATTGAACCAATTGCAGGGTCCTAAAATGTCTTCGATATATAGTATATGGAAGTTCAACTGTACCAAAAACATTTGTAAGTATGCCAACTAAATGAAAGAAGTCATAAATTAGGCATATATTCACATGTCGGTGCGGTGTATCGAGCTAAATGCTTGAAAAGGTCGACAAATTTCATATTTTTGTGCATTCTTGGGATTCTAAGAACCTAAATTTAAGCCTCTACAAAATATCCACAAACGTCTTTAAGTCGAAAATAAAATAAAAATTCCTTAAATGCAGACTATTCCAATAAACTAATAAACTAATAATTGTTTGTAGCTGTTTAGAAACATAAATTATTTAATAATAGTTCGGTTAAAATGATTAAAAAGAAAGGAGACAAAGACAAACATAAGGACCCCCTCGCAATAGGACAACATGCTAGGCGCATGAGGTTTGGTTTCTTATATATTTATTTAATACTTGTGTTGTTATGGTACTACTAATGCATTGTACGGATTCAACGCTTCATCTTCGGTTATAAATCTTAGGAATTTACAAACATTAATACGAAATTTTGATTTCAAATCGGCATTTCAATAATAACATTTCCCAACATGTCCTTTATTTCGAGCTAGTTTGTTTTCGCTATTTCTTGTTAGTCTTTCTTGTTAATCAGCTTTTCTGTTTCTCCCGCTCTGCCCCAATATCTAACACCTCTTTCATTGTAAGACGGCACAGCATTCTGTTATCCCAGCAATTTGGAATAGAAACGCGTTTTGTGCGTTATTTGGTTGATGTTTGCTTTTTGGCCTGTGTGTGTGTGTGTGTTTGTTTATTTGGTCGATGGTCACGCTGTTGTTTTGTCAAGAGATCAATGATAAAATATGTTTTATTATGCTCTTGCTGCTGCGACAGCACAACACAACACAGACGATACAACAAACAAACAACGAAACAACAGTCCAAATAACAAAACAACCAAACAGACAGACAGAAAGACAACCCACAACAAACCCAGCGCTTTATCCCTCCTTCGCTCTTGTCTGCCATTTACTCAATATTAATTATGCAGCATAAAGCACACACACACACATACACATAGAATAACCAAACATCCATTCGCCATTTTGGCCATTGTCATAATTTTGGCAAGCGAACAATTAGGCCGGGCCTGAAGCCAAAAGGGGTTTTATATTGAGTTTTTGGGAAAAATAGCTGCAAAGTTGTGTCGATTAAATTTGTTGGCTTTTCTGATTATTTTTTGGGTGACCAGAGAGTCCGAGCGCCCCCCGTTCATGCCCCGCATGACACTCTGCCTTTTGCATTTGGAAAGCCAGAAAGCTTTGATTTGGGAATTTTTGATTTAGATATCGCGCTCGGTTAACTTTTGTTGTTGTGATAATTATGAACTGGAAAGCTTTTTGGCAGGCAACGAGAACTCTTGCTGGTCAGTTAGTCAATCAGACAGTCAGTCAGTCCATCAAACACTCAAAATAAACTCAAATGCCAAAACCCAAAAGCCAAAAGATAAATAATACGCAGCGAAACGAAATGATTTTCTAAGTAAGTGCAAATTGCGTTTAAATTAAAATGTAAAAATAAAGTACACAGAGAGTGAGCAAGTGAGAGAAAAAGAGAGAGAGTGAAGAGTGAAGAGGGGAGTATGGGCTGTAGCTTCTATAACAGAAATAATTAAAATTCGAAAAGTAAGTTGAAAATGTTTGCGCCCGCTGCTTTAGCGCTAGCTGCCAAAACGATGACAGCGACAACTGACTATCTCTCTCTCTCTTTGTCTCTCTTATGCTCTCTTTCCCTCGGAGGGCATAACGTGCCGTGGTATTAACTCGATCTAAGCTCCGAAAACGCGTAAATGTCACATTTCCATTTACTTGCAATTTTGTTTCGTATTTATAGTATTTCTTATATGTATGTATATATTTTGTTAGACTGGACGATACGTATTGCACGCCCTTATTCCCACCTCCTCCTCCTTGCTACTGTGCCTCTTCTGACCGTTTGGTCTTTGCACTTGCCGTATCAGCATTTCCGGCTTCTCCTTCTTCGGCTTCCTTATTTTTTTTTTTTTTCTTCAAAAACTCACTTTGCGTTTTGCGTTCTTGGTTTTTCGTAGTTTTTTTGCTACTTGGCAAATGCTTTGAAATATTATTTGACAAACAGTTTTCCGCATGCTTTTCACTTTTTACCATTTCCTTTCGCTCCTCCCCTCGTTTTTCCCACCCACTGTTTGAAATGCTTGCTTGCCAATCTGCTTGAAAATCTCGTTATTTTGTAGCAATTTTTAGTGTCGCCCATTGGCCGGGGCATAAAAATGCAAACTTTTTAATTGGGTTTTTGTGTGTGTGCGTGTGTGTGTGTGTGTGTGTTGTGTGTTTGTGATCAAACTGTTGGATTCGAGGGGTGTGTGATGGAGGGAGGGGGGTTAGTAGATGATATTGTTTGCGTTAACTAGGCTGCCAAGGATTACCCACCCGAATTTGACATCTAAGTCCGATGGAACCTGGACACGGACTAGGATGCAAAGCGGCGTTGATGGCAGCAATTTGACGCGGACAGCAAATTTAAGCGGCTTAACTTGACCAACAAAGCTTGCCTAGCTTCAACTGCAAAAAAAAAAAAAAACAAAAATAGAATAAAAAATTCTCCCCAAAAATTCAACAGAAATCGACAAAAACAATTTGCTGTAAAAAAAGAATTGTTGCACAGCAGAAGATTTGACAAGGATCTGCGTAAATTAAGAGCATGACAATAACTAAACACACACACATTTGACTAGAACTTTTCACTTCCGTTTCCGTTTTTATTTTCACTTTTATTTTCTTTAAATTTGTTTACTTGACTCAAGCGAACTGAAGCTTAGCTTGGAGGTTTAGCTAAGCGATATCTCTCTCTCTCTCTCTCCTCCTTTTATTTTTCTGTTGAAAAACCTCATCAAAGCGTCCACTATCTTTGCTGAACCAAACCCTTTTGCTGTCTGTCATAATGAACGTAATTGAACAACCATAGATAAAACCATACATTTGTACATATTTATTTAGTTAGGTCTTTGAGTACATGTATTGATTAAGCAATTAGCTTAAATTACACAGCGTACACACACACTAGCACACACACACACACACATTTTCCAACTCCATTTACTAATGTTTGTGTTTTTACCACCCCTTTGGCCACTTTCAATCTTCGCGTTTTGTGCGTTTAGCTACTGCGCTGCATAAACAAACGAAATGCCACAACACGCTCACACAACACACACACAACACACACACACCACACACAAACATAATACAAAACATACACAATATATCAAGGCAACCAGAGGGAGATAGGCAGAGAGGCAGCGAGATAGTAGAGTTATAGCTTTGGCTCATATGGTATTTATGCCCCAGACAGAATGCAAATACATACATACTAGCAGAAGTACTAGCAACCGGATGGTTGGAGCCCAAAACTTTTTATTGTTTGTATAATGGGCACGTGGACTATGCAATGAGACTTGACTTTACGAAATTGAAACTTCTTGCAAATGGTAATGAAACAACTTTCAGTTTGTATTCAAAATCGTTAACGAAAATCTATGCATTCATCGATTCAGCATACCACTCTCGATTCCGGCATTAAAGGGTACTTATATGTACAATACACTGATAGAAATTATCAATTAGTTCGTACTTAAAACACAACATTTCGAACTTGATTTCTCACTAAGTGTTTTTATGCTTGATAAATGCTTCAAGATTCTAGAATCGCGCATACTCAATTCGAGTTGATTTGAACTTAGTTAAGGCACGCCTCTTTTCTGTCAGTGTAAGCATATATTGAAATTGCATTCACGGCTTTATGTTCATGTTCGTTGAAAGTCTTTTACAGACTTGTTTGCATTTGGCTTTTAAGCTTTAGCCATGGCTTTTAAAGATGCAATTCTCCCTCTCTCTCTCTCTCTCTCTCTCTCTGGGCTATTCTCTCTTTGGCACGGTTGTGGCTGGCATGTGTTGCCATCGATTTGGCCGTTTAACATTTATCGCCTGCGTTCCTCCGTCTCCATCTCCATCTCCATCTCCATCTAAATCTCCGTCTGTGTCTGCTCTAATGACTAAGGGTCCAATATATATGGCCAGCAATTTTGCACTGCGTGTCACCTGCGCTGCCCAGATAAATCGCAGAGGGCGAGAGAGAAGAATGTTCCAACGATGCAAGCTGTAGCTGCCGGTGTGGCAGGGCGGGCTAGGTGATAGAGAAAGACTGAGAATTCCGCAAAACTTTTACCAAACGGCGATTTGTCGTTTTATGTGCTGTGAATTGAAATTGAAATGCAGTCAAGAAATTTCCTTTTTACTCTTTCTCTCTTTCACTCACTCTCACTCTCTCTCGCTCTCGCTCTCTCTCTCCCCCTATGGCTAATGCAAAACAAATCGAAGCCAGGTGGCGCTCAACTCTATGCCGAAATGGGTGGCGAAATATCACATGAAGGCAAAGCAAAGTCGCCTCGCTTTTCTCGCATTGTCCCTATGGGTTATTAGGCACCGCTTGGCTAAAACTCGTATTTTAAGCGTTTGCTGCTGCTGCTTGAATACGACTGCTCGGATATTTTATCTGGGCCAGCAGCAGCGGCAGCAGCAACAATAAAGAAATTGCCCGGCGCGCTGAAGCGTAAGCGACATTTCAGCCAGCCCCAAAGTCTACACTGTCCACTGTCCACTATCCAGTGTCCGGTTGCTATCCTCCTGCAAACACACACAGAGACAGCGAGAGAAAAAGAGAGAGAGAGAGAGAGAGACAACATTGTTGACCCCAGCTGGTCCTTTGGCTGTCCAACTTGTCGCTGTGATGATTAATGGCCACCAAACTGATAAATCAACTTTGTCGCTGTTGCTGTCACTGCACAAACACGCCGCAAAACTGCTGCGCCCCCCTACATACATACATACATACATATATATGTATATACACACACACACACAGAGAAACTCATAGAGGAACCTAGCTGGCGCTAGAAATTCAATTCGATTCGATTCGTTTCAATTCGTTGCGGCTCACTTGAGTTTTAGCTAATGTTCAATATGCCACGCCCACGCCCACACACACACACACGGAGACATTGCCTCATTGCGACATATGCAAACACGCCAATTTCAACGTGCTGCCATACCACCGTTCATCATCCACCAAACAATGCGATTCCATTGTCTACCGGAAATTATTTTCAGCTGTCCAAAAGTCAAAACAACAAGAAACAAAATGAACGGCTTAGTATACGCATTCTATACATACACTCTCTCTCTCTCTCTCTCTCTCTCTCACTCTCTTATACTGTGGCGATCATATAAATAAGAACAGAATTATGTGTAATTGGAGATAAAACCAGTTTTCGCTTGTCTAAGAATTTCTCCTAAACGTAGAGTTTTAGTTTTTAGAATTGGAATATGTTTTTTATTTTTGTGCTTTGGTAAAAACAATAAGCTAAAAATGTCCTAGCCATAATTTAAGAGCCGGAAGCTGTTGAAGAGCCCTTTTGAACGATGAACGAATATTTTATGTATATATTTTTTTATATTTTGCCAATTATACGTTTTACCGTGTTTTTTGTCAAAAATAAATTAGGCTTCATTAAATAAAATATTGTTAAACATCTTAACTGAATAAAATTTTTATTTGTGTTATTTCAACTTTCAAAAATACTCGTTTATGTATATTATATATTAATTAAGTAGCTTGTCCTGACTGATGATGTAATCAACGCGCAGCTGAAGCCATTTAAAAGGGCTCCAACACTACAATTTTTGCAAAAGTTTCCGTTTTGCATCCAAAAGTTTGTACTGAGAAGGCATTTGAAGGAAGTGAAATTGAAACCGCTGAAGAACTTTTGCATAAAACTTGTTTGCTTATTAACTCGTCGGATCGGGCCCAAACTTTTTCTCACTGATCTATCTGAAAGTGGAAAATTTTGGCTAAGAGCATTGATTTTAAAATGTAAAGTGATAAATAAATAAGCTGCTCAAAAAATTTGTTTTTACTATTTTTAATTGCAGGGCATTTTGCAGTCGATGACTTACCATCTAATGCAGTCGATTTGCTAGCCGGTTAGCCCTCGAACAAGGCTATCCAATGTCGTATGTGAAGCATAGCAAGGAATGGCTTTTAAAGTCACGTTTACAACGTTCACAAAGTTGAACTGTTTCATGTTCGCGTTTGCCAGTTTGTTCATTGGCATTGCAATTTGGCTCATTAGACACATTTCGTTGGCAATTAAGTAAATAATTTGTAAGCCGCAAACGTTGCAAACGTTGCCACGGCCGGCATCGTCTGCGGTTCCAAGTACCCTTTGCCTTCCCCCTATGCCTGCGCTTACTATCTCTGGCCAGTGTGTCAACCTGGGGTCCAAGGGTCCGTTGTCTCTCTCCGATTTCGTTAAAGCGTGCGCTCTGGCGCCCGGCATAATGGAGTTGGCCTTGTAAAACGCCTGCTGTGGTCGCTGCTGTGGTAATTTATGTTACTACACCAAGTAAATGCCGCACACGCACACACACACACACACACATACACAAATGCTTAACGTATGTGAGCGGCTGTTTGGGTTTGCGCTTTTGATGTTTTGTTTGTCAATTGTTTTGAAAATCAAAACAACGGCAACGTTAACGTTAACGGCAAACGAACGAAAATAGAAATATAACGACACCGTCGAATGCGAAAAGCATTGTGTTGTGTTTACATCGCCCCTCTATTCCACAATGCGCCCGCTGCAACCATCGGCGTCACCTATTGGCCGTCATCATTCGCTTAGTTCGGTTCGTTCGTCGAGCGTTTGTTGCACGCATTGCTTGCATATTTGCCCAAAAGTATGCAACGTGCATATTTAAATTTTTGAGCACAGCATATTCGAGGTTTTTCGCCAAAACATTTTGTTGAATCGACTCCACTCCGCAACAACACCGCGCCAACCGAATTTTTAACACTGACCCAACACAAAACATTGCAATTCGTGTGCAACGAAAGACAAAGTCGGACGGACACAGAGAAAGAGAGAGAAAGAGAGAGAGAGAGAGAGAGATATTTTGCTTCTGATTGAATTCAACAACAATTAAACTAAGCAAACAAACAAAAATTCATTTGCAACTCAAAATTTGTATGACCCAAAAGCTAAAAGTATTTAATTTAGGTGGCTTAAGCAATAAAACAAATGCTTAATATTATTATTATTATTTTAATATATTTAAGTTTAATATGTTTAAGTTTGAGTTATAATATCTTGAACCCATGAAATGGGTAAAAGGTTTTAATGGGTTTTCTAGCAAATAAACTAAACGGGCAGAGGCAAATCACGCCGAAACCATCAAATATTTTTCATCAGCGCTCACTAGACCGAGCGGGGAAGTAAATAATCTTGTGGCAGAAACAAATGTAAAATGTTATTATTAATAAAGTTATTAAAAAATATGTGTTTTTATTGAAAACTGCTTAAGTGAATTGTCTTTAAATTTGTAGTTTAACTTTCCAGAAAATTGTACAACAGACATTTTCTGGGCGCGCTTTTGTGATGCGATTAACTCTTCCATTAAACCTGTATGGCAAAAGGAGGCTATCTTTCTCTCTCTCTCTCTCTCTGAGTTGTGGAATAGTGTGTGTTGGGCCTTGGACGATAACAATGCATTTGGCACTCAGGAATGAGCACTGCATGGCTATTATTGTGACTGTAACTGTGAATGTTTGCGTGTGTGCGTCGTGTGTTGGCATTGCCATCAGTCATCCAACTAATCTGTGCTTGGGCAACATTGGCGCGGCCGTCCGATAAGCGCCATGTTGTTGATGTGTCCAAGCAGATCTATGGCCATATGCATAAACGTGATGACCGAGACCAACAAACCGGACCACCCCCCCTACTACAACCAACACCCCTTTTGTCTATGAACAATGGACAATCGGCGACGAAAGAACACAATTCAGAACTCGAAGCGAATTGGTTTTTTTTTCTGGGTGGTGGGAGGCGTGCGGAGGGGGGGGAGGGTGGCGGAGGGGAAGGCTTGGCGGGTCGGCATCGTTATCATCGTTCGTCGTTACTTGTTCATGCACACGTCATTCTTTGCATGTAAATTCGAGCTGGGCGCAAACCAACTGTTTGCCAACTGTTTTACAACTGTTGCTGGAATGTGGTATTTTGTGCCAAAAAACGGCAAACGATGCGTCGCCGGTAACCGTAAGCTGATATCGGAATACCTGGCAGACAACACCGATTCGCCCCACCACTCCCCCTCCGCGAATTCCCACTTTTCCATTAGCCTTAACAACTTTTTGTGGCAATCGCATTGAAGCATTAAAGTTTTTTCGTTCGTAAGTCTTAAAGTCTTTGGGGCAAAATTCGTTCGCCTGCTTCACTTTCTTTCCCTCGCTCTTTCTGGCTGCCAATTTAATTGAATTATGGCAAGGGCGTAAGGTGTGTGCGTGTGTGGAATGGGGTTTGAAGGGGCTGGTTGGTTACTTCAAAGAGCTGCTGATAAGACAAACAAAGTATGTTGCCGCGTGGAATTTCTCAGTAGTTTCGAGGCTCTCAAAGTAGAAAACAACGGCAACTTGGCGCACAGTGGAACCAATTATATATATAAGCAACCAATTATATAATTAATAATATATATGACTATGCTGTCTCGTTAGCTGGCTGGACGTCATTGAATCAATGAGGTGATTCGAAACAATGCAAAACTGTGAATATATATTGAATGCTGGCGAGTAAGCTTTTGTTTAGATTTAAATACCATAAGTTTCATTATTTTTTGTTTATAGGATAGTTTTTTTTTTTACAGAATCTCTAGTTAATTTATGAGAATAATTTAATCTCAATTGCAATCAAATTTATTAATTAAAATTGCGTTTTCTCAATTGTAAAGATATCAAACTGTTGTAGCCGGGAGCCAATGTGCAGCAGCTTTAGAGAATCGTTGAGCAGCATTGGCGTCCTTTTTCAAGGTGAGCGGCAACGAGTAGCAGCAGTAACAACGTTTGTGGCAACGTGAGCGTGTCATGTGATTGCAATGTCTGAAGGAAAAGCTTTCCTGATTCTGTTGGACCTGTTGCAGATCCAACCAACAGCAAATAGCAACAATAGCAAAAGCAATACCAACGTCAGCGTCAGCGTCAGCGTCAATGTCAACGTCAACGCAAACGACACTGTTGGCGCACTGTTGGTGTCGTTGCATTTTGCGCTCCACGGTGGCGCCACGGCTTATGCAACACATTTCGCAACGTTTGCTGAGGGCGCGCGACTTTGCCGTCAAGTCTTCTTGCCCGCCGCAAATTATGCCAAGTAACTTGTTAAACTTATTAAAACGAAACCTCAGCATGGAGTTGCCAAGGCAAATACACACACACACACACACACACACACACACACTAGCACACCAATACATGCACTCCCCTAAACCACCCACACCACTCTCTCTCATTCTTCTTTGGAATTCTAGTGGCCTGCGGCTGAATGTTGAAATGCGATGACGCTGAGAGAAGTTCGCAGCAGGTGGCAAACAACGCAACGCAACGCAACGCGTAACCAAAGACATCTCATGTTCATGTCATCATTCCAGCTAAACTCCTGCATGTATTGTCCTTTCGACATATGTATATCTTATGCATAAGACATCAGATTAGAGATGTCAAAAGCATAATCTGCTTATTCCCAGTTATCAGTTGAAGCTCGCGCCTAGTCAAGTTCATGATCATTGTTCAATAATACAAATTCTGTTTGTTGATACAAAATTTGAAATTGAATACAGTCTAGCTTCCATATAACGAACTTCCGTACAATAAATAATAAAAATCCCTTCTATACTTTCTGTCTCCTTTGGGATTCTTTAAATGAAACTGCGACTGTTTTTACTATGTAGTACTACGTACGAATTTTGTAACTGATGAGTAAAGCGTAAGAAAAAGCATTGCTGCTGCATCAGCAATAAATGGGCTAATGTTCGCTTATTTAATATTTATAATATACGCTGTTATTGTTATTTTGTATTCCTTTTGCTGATATTGCGTTTTGTTTGGTGTGGGTGCTTGTGCTTTTGACACATTATATCAAACCGCAAAAGTAAATTAATCCATAGCTGGCGCTTCTCATTAATCAACTTCAGCTCTTAACTGAGTCCATCAGTCAGTCAGTCAGTCGGTCAGTCGGTCAGTCGGTCAGTCAAATGAAAGGTTCAGTCAACGACATTGGCATTGTCTCCTCTCATCTCATCCTGGACTGGACTTTGATGGTGACAGGCGTCGGCAAACATGTTTGATTTTAGCTACAAGCTGTTTATTCAGCTCATCTAGTTTGATGATGATACTGAGCTAAGTTGAGGCAGACTAGAGTGAAGGGTTAAGCTGCCTTTAGCCTTTTGTAATCAATATAGTAAACAAAAGAGAGAGAGAGAGAGAGAGGGAGACGAACGAGAGTGTTAAAAAAAAAAAAAAACTGTGCAAGCAATCAGATGGTTTATCCACTTACAATTACAGCCACCCACAATTGACCCAGCTATAACCGGAACGTAACTGCAAGCTGCACAAAATTAATGACAGCCATAACAATTATTTGTTGCTGCCTATATGTTTTGAAGTTGTTTGTTGCGTGCCGCACGAAACGTGTGTGCAACAAAATCGCGAGCAAAGTGAATTTTGTGCAAAGAAACGAAACTTTCATTTAACCAATGGCAGCCAGAGCTGCCACACATGTCGATGATTAGTGGGGCATGCCCCTCAACCTCAAACCTATAATAAAAATAAATAAAAAACCAACTCAAGTAACTCCCAAACTTATTGCATCTCTTGGCGCTTGGCTCGACGATTGTCGCTAAATCATCTGCTTAAGAACTCAAAAGGATTTTTCTACTTGAACCTTTGACTTTGCTTTTGACTTTTTTCGACTTATTAGCTGCAACTCTGCAACTTTCTCAACTGGCAGGTGAGAACTGCTGCACAAGCAATAAAAATTCTGGAAAACAAGGCAAAGGCCATAAAACTCATTGTATTTAATTTTTGTTGCTGATTGCTATTGCTATTGCTGGGCAACTCCAGCCTTGTTGTAACAAATACCGTTTGCCTGTGCGTAGACTTAAAAGGGTATATTGTGAGTTTTTAAGTTGGGATTTAGGCTAAGTCCTGCTTAAGGGCTCATACAACTCGTATGTTCTCTCTTATTTAGATAAAGATATTTTATTTTTCCACAAAATTAGGCTCTGAAACAGTTGATGGGTATCCTAAAGCCATGCTCAAAACTTCCAAAAGTGCAACAAATATAAAGAATAAACGAATTTCTTTCTTCAAAAATAACAATAATAATAATACACGACAGCAGCGACTTAAAGTTATAGTTGAACGGCAGACAGTGTAGAGTGTTAAGGGGCTAAAAGAGCGAGCGGTTTTCCTGAGGCATTGCAAAGTTGGTAAAAGTTTTTGGGCGCGTTGCAAGTTGCGCTAAACATCCGGCAATCGTCGACAGCAACAGAAACAGCAACAGCAACGTTGACGTTGTCGGCGCAGGCGTTTTGTAAAATTAACAAGTCTGATGAATAGAGACAAGAGTATGCACCCCACCATAGATACCCTGTAAGCAGTTCATGCTAGTCAAGCAAGTCTTAAATATTCAACAAAAAAAAATTAACTCTTAGCTCATTAGAAACTTATCACTATATAGCCAGATAGATAACATATTGGAATCATATCATGATAAAAACTTGTTCTTAATTCCCCATTAAAATATATCGGATAGCAAAGACATACTTTTCATGTATGCATATAGTATTTTTCCTTTTCACCTTGTGTTCATCTTTAAAACATTCTAAAAATAAATAAATAAATAAATATTAAATTGCGCAACTCAAACTCCAAAATTCATATGTAAACGTTCAGTTTGATTGTGGTGCTGAACGTAGTCAGTGTGGTTTGGTATAGCTGGGTCGATGGTTGGGTGGTGCTTTTGGTGCTTCAATAATATAAAAATATTCAACTGCATTTTACAGTTTTGCGGTGATGTGAGTTTGGTACCAAAAAAACAAAAAAAAAAAAAACAAATAAAAAATAAATAAAAGTTATAACAGACGTTGATAAAAAAAATATTACTGCTGGCTCGCACCACTACCACCAACAACAACAAGAAAAGGCGCAACTGTAAGTTTGGATATTTGTACACACACACACACACACCTCCTTCTTTCCCTTCTCCTTAATACGCCCTCGAGCGCTCTCTGCTCACATTAGTCGCTTGTTAAAGTTGTTCCTACACCGGGCCAACTTGCAACAACATACATATGTATGTGTACACTCAACCTCTTCTCTACACCCCCCCCCACCACCCCACCCCACTCACCTCTCTAGCTATAGTTTGCAGACAGTGAAAAGTTTTAAGCAACTGCCGTTCGCTGGGATTTCTACTACTATTACGAGTTGATACTTCTATTTCTAGTATGGCCAAGGTGGTAAGTTGATGTTGTTGTTGTTGCCAGTTTTGCTAGTGTTACTGCTGTCCAGGTATTTGTCTTTTAACTGCAAGTAAATGTGCAATGGAACCCGGATAATGTTCGTGTTTGTTGTTGTTCCTGTTAGTTCAGGTAAACCTTATGGCGTTCATTGGCTTAACGATGCCGCAACATTTATTGATTTAGATAGAATTTTTCGAGAGCAGACTTCCTTTTTTATCAATGAAGGTTGGGTGTGCGGCATGTTGTCTATTCGAAATTTGTAACTCATTTTATCACACTTGATTGGCCGGCTCTACACATAGTTTCAAGTATTAAATTCAAGTTACATAGTTGATTGGTTCGTTTTTCAACTAGTTAGTTTAAATAATTGAGAACTTTTACAACATGAAACTCAAGCGGCTAAAAGTTACACCAACATTACAAGCATTAAGTAGTTTTTTTTAGTTATTAAACAATGACCAAAGCTGACTGGCTGCTTAGCCCACCCATTAAGCTTAAAACGGTTTTATCCGTTAACATTATTAACGGCCGGGCCTCCTTTTTGGCGCCCAAAATGACCAACATTTCGCGTTTCAATAAAACTGTCAACATTATAAAGCGCCACTTAAGAAATGAACAAAAGCGTCAGGCACATAAAAACATAACAAAAACACACAAAACGACAACAACAAAAGCGAAAAAAAACGACAAAAAAGCGACCAATCAACAATGCAAAACCAAAGCGGTTTGGGTCTTAAGCGGGACAAAATATACAAAAAAAAAACATAAAAAAAAAACACAAAACAAAAAGAATAATAATCATAAAATTAACGCAAACATACAACAACAAGAGAAAGGTATAAAATATAAATATGTATAAAAAAAAGGGACAGGCGAAAATTAAATAAATAAATAATAGGCGAAATAAAATAACATAAAACAAAATGTTGCCTAGCATGACGCATGGACATTGACATTGTTGTTGAAAACTGCCACTAAATGTCAGCAAATGAGGGTCAAACACACACACACACGATCTGACAAACTAAATATTGTAAAAAAAACAAAAAATGGTCAAAAAAGTTGAAAAAACTTTTTTAATGAATTGACCGTAAAATGAACTTGTTGATGAGCCTTATGAGCTGAAGACCCCCTCCCCGATCCCTTTACTTGCTCCGCAACATATAACCCAGTGTGGAGCGTCGAGTTAGCGTGGTCATTTGCAATGAAAATGGATTATGAGCTGAAGGACAGCTGAAAAATAAAAAAAAATAAAGAGAAAGCATATAAATATTTATAAATGCTTGAGGTGGGTCTAACAGGTAGGTTTTTCAGGATGGTTCAGCCAAGTGTCACTGCCATTTAACAACTTGCCGCAAAGCACACACACACACACAGAACTACGACACAGAAAATATACAAATAAAAGAAAATAATAATAAAATTAAAATAAAATAAATACAAAAACACAAAAAAAAAGGTGCGTGTGTGTCAAAGAAAAAAGAAATATATAAATATGCTTAACTGGAGCCGCCAGCTGGCCTCACCTTATTTTAGTTTTAGTTCATGCCCTTGACATCGTGCAACAGCAGCAAAAGCACATGCAACATATTTTTTTTTTGTAACAGGACACTAAGTGCGACAGCTGCCAGGAGAGCTGTTTTAGGGCCAACCGACGACAACGAACGAAAACACTGAACAAACAGCTGCCATGAAATTTATTGAGCGACTTAAACCGGGTGGAGCAGGTGGTGTGCCCATGGTGTTGGTGTGGTGGTGGTGCTGTTAACGTTAGGGCTGAGTCGAAAAAACAGAAAATGCAAATTTTAAAGGAGTCTTAAAATTGATGAGCTGAGCAAAAGCATAAAGCCGGATAGTGAAACTTAATGTCCTGACAATGCCAGCAAATGAAGAAAAATACAACAACAAAATACAAGAAAGAAAACTTAACAATGTAATAAAAAATACTACATTGCACTAAACAAACTTTGTTTAAATTATTAAATTCAAAGAAATATAGTTTAGGATTTCAAATAAAGAATAATAATAATTTTTCTTAGCTTGCCATAGAAAAAGTCACATATAAATATTATTATTAAGAAGAAGATTTCCAAATAAATTCCCTGAAATATTTAGCTTTCGAGATTCATTTTTAATCATATTTCTTATACTTTCTGTGATGTTTGATAAGTTTGGGATTTTAAACAATTCTACTAACAGCTAATTGAAGACATTGAAATGCATCTAAATCCGTTTTGATACATTGAAATAGTAAAAACATAAATAAGAAACAAATAATTTAATATTTGCTGACTTTGTAATATTTTTTGACAAATGTACTTCAGTTCTATCAAACCAAATGTTTAAAGGCTTTTTTTTATTATTTTACTTAGAATACTATTTGTGGAAAAGAAACTAAACTATTTAAGTTATTTATTTAGTGTTTGGCACATACTTTTTTCTACAAGCTTGTAATTTATTAAATTAAAGTTCAAGTCGAAACAAAGTTTTTCAGCCATTTGTTGGTTTGATTTTTTGCCTATATATTGCATATATATCAAATGCATGTTTGTAGTTGGGGCAAATTGTTAGTTCTACCTATTTGAGATATTTATTGTTCGTAGAGCTTGTTGTGTCCACTTGTTGTAGACACATTTGTCTTTTTGGCCCCGGTTGCCTCGATTGAATGGGCAAAGGGCTGGCAGGCGGTTAAGGTACTCAAAATGGAGCATATTTATATTATAGGCCATTGTCTCTTTATATATAGGTGTGTGTGTGTGTGTGTGTGTAATCATCGTGACAAAGTTGAGACATTAACAGACTGAAACTGTAGCATATACATGCATACACATACATATATCTGCCATCAGCTTGTTGTTGTTGTTGTTGTTACTGTGTGTGCTATTGTTGTCAATGTGGGTTGTCTGTCTTGTTTGTTGATGGTGTTGTTGTTGTGTTTGTAGATGCTTTGTACGATTTTGCGGCCCATTTGGTTTTATTAAAATTTTGCACGTTTTTCACGCTTATCAAACGAAGCAAGGCAAAGGCAAACACTCCTGAAGCTTAAGCTGACGCTTTGATTGTGCGTAACACCAAGTTCCCCCCCACCATGCCTCAACCCACCATCATTCCACCCGTTATTTAACACCCCAACAGTATGTAATGTGTGTGTGTGTGTGTGTGAAGTTAACTTTTATGCTAATTTCCCAGAACAGAAATGAATAAATGTCTTTCGTTTCTTTAGCTTTTGCATCGGTTTTTTGCCTCTGCTTTTATTATTGTTATGTAAATTTTTATAGTTTCCCCATCATTTAGTTGCTCCCGCTCACTCTCCATCTCTATCTCTCTAACACACACGCACACAATGAGGCACAGACACAGAGAGAGAGAGAGACACACACACACAATGGCCTAAACGCTTTTTCAATTCGGTTTTTGAACGTTTGGAACTTTTAGAAAGAGCTGTCCAGGGGGGAGGCGTTGGATGTGGTCTGTGGCTGGTGTTTTCCGTCCGTTCGCCTGTTCGCTGTTCGCTTAGCTTTTGAAGTAGAAAATTTAATTTTCGCACACACACAGACACCAGACATAGGGGGCAAATGCATACATTATGTGAAGCGCGCGCTCAAATGTAGGCAATGAAATTTTCGCATTCCAAACCCTTTGAATTTCTATCCCTTTCGCCCTGACGTGAGCAGCAGCGGCGCAACCTTTTGTCTGTCATTTGTTCTAAAAATTGTATGCAATAAATAAAAATTACACGTTCAACAATTTTTATCTCGCTTTTGTGATCTGTGCTAACAACAATGGCAATTCAGTTCAGCTCAGTTCAGTTCAGTTGAGTTCTGCTTTCCAACTTGCTTCCCGTGAATCCCCATTTTTGTGCCATCTAGTTGAATATATTCGAAACGTTGTCGTCTTTGACTTTCGGCTTTTCTTTGTGGCCATTGACTGCTTTTTGGCCACCTCGTTGTTGTCTTAACTTTTTTCTGTTAAGGCCAAAAACTTTCTGTATGAGAAAGATGACAACGAACAAGTTCAATTAGAAAGAAAAGCAACCAACAACAGAAGCAAAACAAAAAAGAAAACATTTGCTCGAGTTTAAAGAAAAGTAGCGCCAGCAACTCTTTTCTTTCCTTTATTCTTATTATGTTTCTTTTCTTTTCTTCTCTTTTTTTTTTGTGGAATGCGTGCGTGCCTAAATCTAAAAGCTGGCGGCTGAAACAGCTAAAGGGTGAAAGCTGAAAGCGTTTGCCATTCTGGCGGGCAATCAGAACTTATGTTTACCCCAATTAAGGTGAACACGAGACCGTTTTTGCGATCCAATGAGTTAGAAACAAGATAAAGGACTAAAAGCCATACAAACGGCAACAATAAACCGGCCAAGTCTTGTATCCAATCCCCATCCCATTCCCTGCCGTCTGTCTGTTTGTCTGCATATAGCCTCATGCATGTTTATGTGTCGCAGTCTAGGCCCAAACAAAACAATGTCCTCCAAGAGGAGGACAACGACGAGAACCAACCAACTCCTCGCCTCAATGCCGAGCCATGATTAAAAATTGTGCAAGCGTTCTGCGGTCCGTCAGTGTGTCTCATTTTAATGCATGTGTGTGTGTGTGTGTGTGTGTGTGTGTGTCTCTCTCTCTTTCTCTCTTGTATTCAAATGCGGCAGCCTAGTGAGATAGAGATAAAAAAAAGGCAAAGTCGCAAAATCCAAAACCAAAGTCGTTCATTTTTATTGTCATATCAATGCGTAGAGAAAGAGCGTTGCAAAGCGTGGATGCTTTTAGCTAGAGATGTGAGCGTGACACGATAGCTGCTGCTGATTTAAAAGGTGACTTTGAATAACTGCAGTCAATCTTCCATATCGAGAACACCACATTTTGATTTGATGTTCAGTGTCTTTTGCTCTCCATATAACGAATTTTAATATAGCAAATTTTCCTCTAATTCGAATTTGTTTTATGCCGTGCCTCAAACTCTCGTAAAGTTTCGATTTTCTTTTGACGAATTTGATTATTGGCCACATGTAAACTTCGCAAATAAAAAAAAAAACTATGTCAGCTTCTTAACGAATTGGTGCATACAAAATTAGTGAATAATGCGCTGGGATTCTTATATGTATGACTTCGCCCAGTGCACACGGAATTGGTGACTTCAACAGCAATTATGAAACTATGCACCTCTATGAAGACGTGACTGATAATATAATTGCTTTACTTGGCTGATACTGAATATTTGAATTTAAATTCGATTTAACAACGAAATTGTTCATACATTTACGTAAAACGAGTTTTCTACATAACGCAGTTATTGCTTGTTTCCTTCTGAAATTCGTTAGATGGAAGTTCGACTGTACTAAAAACCCTATTAAACTTATTCTTTGTTTCTTGTTATAAGGAAACGAAATCGTAAGCCAAAGTTAATAGATACAGAAATAACTGGAAAACCGAAACACTGTACCGGTACGGGTATTCTTATTATGTTAGGAATTTTAAACAATTTGACTTGCATTAATACTTAACTCTCAATCACGACACGCCACATGCCACATGCCACATGCGACACGCGTACCATCTTTAACTGTTGCCAACCCTTTCAACTAGCCTCCATCAATTGCCATTGAGGGGTTTTTTTTTTGCAGCTAACGCTTTTGGAGCACTTGGTCTGTCTGCAGGTCTCGTAATACTCATTAGCAATAACGACCTGCAGGCAGCTGCGTTCGCATCTTTAACCATGTCCATGTCCATGTCTATGCTGTTGTGTCCATCGTATCGATGTCCGGATTCGTGTCCGTGTCTGGAGCGAGTTTTGCCTGTCTATCGTGGCTATATCTGTAACTGTATCTATTGGGCCTTGAGGCCAGGCACGCAGAGCAGGCACAGATCAAAGCCCCCTTTGGCGATGATGCGGTGGGGCAGTTTGGTTATCTTGTTTTTGCGTTGTTTTGTTGTGATTCGATTTGATTTGAGTTGATGTGGTTCAGTTTAGCTTTTTTCGGCATAGTTTTTGCAAGAGAAAAAGGGAAGGGAAGGGAAGGGAAGGGGTAACGTGGCCTATCTGCGCCTTTTCTCTATTTACACAGCTCATTTTATCTCGTTCGATTGGCAATTTATCTACAATGCTCTTGCTGCCTGCCACAAACAGCAACCTGCTTAATTTTACCTGATGCCTCCAGGGGTGGGGGTAAGGGGTTTGGTTTGACCCAACCCAACCACTCAACCACTCAACCGTTCAGCCACCCAGCCATTATGGGTACACAGGTAGAGGTACCAGCTTACAATTGGGCCTCGTAACAAACAAAAACATGATATCGGTTTTTGAATCTTAATTTCATTTGAACAAAATCAAAGACCCATTGACGCAGCCAGCTAAAAGTTAACTAAGCAACGAACACACACATACACCTTTTTCTGAAGCTGGTGTGTGTAAGTGTACTGTGTGTGTGTAAGAACAAATCGCAGCAAATGGAAAATTTTGTCAAGCTTGAAATCCTTTTATAATGACAAAAGGTTTCACCTCTAAGCCGATTATAGCAACGGAGACATTTTGTTGCAACACTTCGCTTCTGACATTCGGCCAGGAGACGAGACAAGATGAGTTGGCACACTCACACACAAACACACACTCTTATGCACAAGCTTTAGAATAAGGTGTGCGACATCTAATAGGCAAGAGTAAGTAAAATGGGAGAGGAGAGACAAGGCAGGCAGAAAAGCGCATTTAAACTTTTACTTTTGTAATTAGTTTTAAACAGTTTAAACTAACTAAACTTGATAAAAAATAGAGCAACTTTATTCCTCAGGCATGCCAAAAATAACTAAAGGTTTAGTTATTTTGACCTAAGAAATAGATTCGATTTTTAAGGGTCTTATTTTATAATTCCTTTTTTTTTACTTCTCGTATTTATTAATTAAAGTTTGACCTGGTGCTTGGTTTCAGTAAATTAAAATTTCATTTTTCCGGCGGAAAGTAAAAACGTCAAAAATCCAGGGACCGTAAAATTATATGAAAATTAAATTACATTAAATGTTATATGTCTTTATTTCTTTTGGTTATTCATCAATGATTCTGATTATTTTTGATAAAAAAAAAAAAAATAATTTGTTTATATTTTTCGCATATTGTTGAGATTTAACAACACTAAAGATTTTATTATTTTCGGTCCCTGGAAAATGCTCCTCACTCAACTGAGTTTGGATAAGTGTCGGTACGACGCAAACGCTGTAAATCAGCATCGAGATAATTCAGGCTGAGGGAGCTGCTGTCCACGTTGAAGTCATCCGGATCAAAGTCATCGTCATGGGATATAGTGCTGCCCAAGCTGTCACCAAAGAAGTCGCTGAGTGCAGCACTCGGCAGCTGTGGTGTATTTAGTGGTAGTGGTGCTGGTGGTGGTGGTGGCAGTGGTGATTGTGGAGTGCTAGGATTGCAACTCACATCTTCGTTAATACTCTCCAAATCACTACGATCCAAAGTTTGTTTGCCATGCTGAAAAGATAGATGCAGACCCAGACGAGGCATCATAGTGGTAGTTCTCATCGTGGGCATAGCAACGCACAGCGGACAAACGACTTGTGTGGGATCCAGGCAGTGCTTACTCCAAACATGTTGCACCAGTTCCTTGGGAGTGTGTCCCATCAGGCCGCAGTAGGGGCAGGTGAAGCTGTTGGCAAACAACTCCGGTATCTCCTCGCCAGCAAAGTACAACTCGAGAGCGCTACGATCCAATATGCACTGGTATGGATGGGTCTTGTTGTGTATGCCCTTTATAAGGTCATTATCATAACAATCGGAGCACAGATTATAGTTATAGCATTGCAAGCACTTGTAACGACAATATTGAAAGTGTGTCACTTTGCAAACATTACACGACGCATTCCAATGAGCTGCCATTCTATCAGAGACATCGAATATTTAAGATTAGTCGAGCGTGCAATAGGTTGAGGGTATCTTCTAGTCGAGCTTTCTCATCTAGAGCCATCTTGCGTCGTGTTACTTACGTCTTGTTATAGCTGCAATTTGCTTTGTAGATTCTTGGATATTTTATCCTCGTTAGCGGGAATAACTTAATAGAAAGTTCAACTGTTAAAGCAAATTAATTTTAAGTTAAAATGTGCAGTTAAAATCACGTTTGTTGCTCTTCATGCTGAATTTTACAGTTCCGATATCCTATCAATTGATAAAAAAGTTGTTGAAGCTTAAAGTTTGCAAAATTAAATAAGGTTTTTTGCTATTAAACTAAAATAACAGATACTTTTTCGAGCAACGAGCAACAAACGAGGCTTTATTCATTTTAAAATTATCAACATAGCGATTCCAACCTTTTCTATGATATTTTGTTTGGCTCTTTACTCAACAAAAATAAATAAAAATCATTAACTTCCTTCATGTCCTTCGAGCACTTCAACACTCCACGACAATATTTAAACGCAACAAACTGGCTGAGCCCTTCGACAGTTCCCTTAGCCTGACTGCAGTTGACGGCAGTTGAGCCGCTTGAGTCATTACCTTCGAGCCCCAAATCCCAAATCCCAACCCTCCTCTCCACCTCTCTCTCACTCTCTCTCTCTCTCTCTCTGTTTCCTTGTGGGTCTTATGTGTGCATAATACATCAAAATGCATTTCGTTTGTTCGCGCTTTGTACATAAATTTCATGCAAATTGACTAATTAATTTTTGCGCAATGGATTCTTATCGTGCAATGCACCGGCCATAGAAACAACAACAAACACACACACACATGCGAGTAATACGATAATATTTGCATATTGGATACGGCGGTTTTTGCGAAAGAGAGAGAGAGAGAGAGAGAGGAGAATGGAATGGGGTCTAAAAATGAAGTCAGGATGCGCCTAAGCGGCTGAGGCACGCGGCAAGTCTGCAAAACTCACCCACGCACTTGAAAAAGGTTGGAGTGGTTGGGTGGTGGTGGGGCTTGCAAGTTGAAAGTTGCAAGTTGTGTTTGTGCTCCTAGTTGCGGGACAAACAACAATTTTAATGACGGATATTAAACATAAGCACAACTATGGCGTCGACTTGTAGTAACCACTAGAGTTACTAGTTGTTGTTTTGGGGCGAGTAAAATTTACAATATTTCCGTGCACTCCTCTTTTTGCTTGTGACCCCCACAATAGAAACAAAACTAAGAATAGTCAGAAGGCAGGGGGAAACTTAAGCCTGCCAAATATGCTGATTGCAGTAATAATGATGATGATTATGTTTGCCTCTAGTGCATGCGCGACGCAAATTTGTTAGCCAAAGCGGAAGGAAGTCGAAGCATTGACAATGCCAGCAATGACACGAACAACGAGCAACAGCAACAGCAACAACAAAAACTGCAACTGCAACCAAAGCCAAAGCCACGACGAAAATGACGAGCGACAAAAGCATTTAACGACTTGCAAATGCGACCAACTGTTCAACTGTCCAAACTGACTGACTGACTAACTGACATAGACAACAAATGCAATAGATACAGCAATAATAAAGCGGAATGGGCCAACAAACATTAAAAAAAAGAAAGAAACACTATCCTCAAAACAAAGTCGCAACAGTTATGCACTAACTGCAACTGCAACTAATACTTGTGAATATCGAAAATAAAATAACAATACAAACATAATTTTTTTTAATTTTAACTAAAACATATTTGAACTTGAATAAATTTTGATTTTATGTCGGCTGTTCGTAGCTGACAATGGATAAATAAATAGTTATCTCTATTTGCGTCGCGACGCTTCGATTGAAATAACAAATCATTTTCAGCAGTTGAAAGCAACAACAACAAGCTGTAAACAAAAAATTTCAATTCATATTAAATTTGTTTATAGTGCACGGCCGAAAGACGAATCGTGTTGGCTTTGATAAATTCTTTTCACCAAATTATCAGATTGCACATAGGCTATATGTTACTATACTATCATATAGTAACATAGTATATGCTTACTGTTAGTTTAAGTTCACAGAGCATAAAAATCAAGTATACGTAACAAATATATATCTATGTATTTAAGGCCAATCGCACGAAGGGAAACAATTTGGAATATATGTAAGTATATATTTCTGTTTAGCGAAAATGCATTGGAAAGCCCGTATGCTCTGAGTGTGTTGGTAGAGTATTCGTATACGAACCCTATTTTTGCCTTTTGGTAGGGTGGATGGAGAGGGGGGCTGGCAAATTATTGTATTGCGTGCGTGGAAAGTTTTTGAAGCACCTGCAGCCGAAACGCAGAAAGCACACCACAACCGGATGAATCGCTGCGGCCATATTAGCAAAGTGAATAGGTTTTTATTTGCAACGGAAATGTGAAAATTATTGCCAGTTTGTTGATGTTGTTGTTGTTGTTGTTGTGACTATTGTTGTTGTTGGTTAGTGATTTGCATAAGACGCAGGTTGACAGAGTGGCCAGGTTACAGGAGCAGCATTGCTGAATAGCAGAAAAAGCAGCAGCTGCACTTGTGTGTGTGTGTGTGTGTGTGTGTGTGTGTGTGTGTGTGTGTGTGTGTGTCTACGGCTTAGCCATCCACATTCCTTACATGTCCAAAAGCGGCTTAGGGCGCACTTTGCTTTCAGCTGCTGGTTACGATAACGACAACTGCAGGCAAGCGATAAGCTTAGCCCACGAAAATACTTTGGATTTTGACTAAAATCCCAAACACACATTACAATAACAACAAGATGAGTGATGATAAATTTAACTCCTATCTTCATTCTGTTTATAATATGCAAAAATGTTCATATTTATATACTCACTTTGCCAAGTCTTTTTCACTGCTTTCGACTTACTTAAATGCTCAACGACGATCGTCGAAAAACTGAGCTGAGGCTTCAAAACGATGCTTGTGGAAAGCTTTTTCCTTTTACAAGAAGCGCTGTTGACTTCTGTTGCAATTGTTTTGTTTAGTTTGTTGCGATACTGTGGCAACGCCAATTAAAAGCTCTTTTTCTACGAATTTGAAATGTTATTATTTAAATCTTTTTTATTCAAATAAAAAATAAAAATAATTTTTCACCTTGAACATCTAAGCTAATTAATAAAAGAATTATTAAGTATTTAAAATAAAGTGAATAAAAACCTTTCATTTTAATTTTAAATCAACTTTCAAGCCGGCTCAGTTTTTTGTCATCGTTTTATTTATATTTCTGGATTGATCTGCGATATGTTATTATGTTAATCGACAGTTGACTGTCTGCCACTGTTGTGGGTCCCCTGAGCTGATCGCTGCTGCAGTTGCCACAAAAGTGTGTGGCATGTAGAATGATGTGTGCGTTGGCAATTGGCAATGCGATGCGATGCGATGCGATGCTATGGTTGACATTTGGCCTGCACTCTGAGCTGTTGATTTATGTATGTGTGTGTGGGTGTGTTTGTGTGGGTGTGTTTGTGTTTGTGTGCGCGCGCTGGCCAAGCGTCTTGCTCTTTTGAAATTTAATTTAATTTATATTTCATTTGCGAGATGCAGCGAAGCGACGTGAAGTCAAATCGAGAGTCGATTCGATTCGATTCGATTCGAGTCGAGTCGACTCGAGTCAAAAACTCAGTCCCTGACCAGATTCACACCCACATCGATGCGATGTCCACGTTCAGGCCGCTGTCCGTTGCGCCCGTGTCCGTGGAGAGAGGTTGCTGCTTTTGCCGTGCCACATGCCTTATTTTTTTATGCTTGTCGCCATTAACTGGCCTCCCTGTCTCTGTCGATTACTTTGATACTTTGATACTGAAGCGGCGAGAGAGAGTACAGTACATTAGTGATGTGACAGGGTCGTTCGCTTGACATCCAGCCATAGCAATCCAACTCAACATTCAACATTTAAGTCAAGCCAAGCCATGCAGCTTCAGGCATTGGCTCTCTGTGTGTGTGTGTTTGCCTGGGTCACCCTCATCAAGATTGCATCGTCTGTTGGTTTTGCTTTGGCTCCAGCTTCAGCTTCAGCTTGCTTGGCTTGCATTACTCGTGGGAAATCAGCTTAATGGAAATTATAACATTCGATTACTTTTCAAACTAAACTCAAAATATGCGGGCAGCTCCACCCTTTACTCTTTTACCCCTATCACACTCTCGAGTTCATCCAATCGACCCGTTTACAGTCCGTTTTCAGTTCAACTGTGAAGCTGTGGCTGCTGTTTGCCCAACCGTGTAAAGGCAGCTTCACAGCTTCGCCCAACAGTTTTGTCAAATGCCTACAAGTATGCAGCAAATAACTGAAAAATGCCAAAACACACACACACACACACATACACCAACACTCGCACACATTTCACTGCAAACTCAAAGCAGGCGCTGAACGAGTTTTCTCTATTTCTATTTTTTTTTTTTTTTTCTTTGCGCTCTGTAGTTTTTCGAGGTGCCATTGCCAGTTGAAGGGGTTTTTAAGTGACAAAACAATGGACAGGTGAAATGGACATTTGCTTCTGGTGCACCACGACACACAGCAAAGACAGCAAAGACAGCACAGACAGTAGAAGCAGCAGCAGCAACAGCGTCCAACATTTAACATTAAAAAAAAGGCATTTGACAAAAACCAAAAACAAGAAAATTGCACTGGAAAACGGCTAGCAAAATTACATTATCTAATCATTTTGAGTCTCATTCTTTCCTACTGCTTCGGATAACAAAGTCCCTGACATGCCAAACATTTTTTTACTCTTTTAAAATGCTATTAAATAAATGAGTAAAAAATAAATATATATCAATCTTATTATTAGTAACTTATTAAGAGTTTCAAAAGTCTTTACTGTATTTATATATATTATTTTGTTTATGTTCATCAAATCGCTTGGGTAAGTAGCTTGCCAATGCAAATTAATATCTACTTAATGCATTTCATTGCTTTATATGAAGTCTTTAAAAATATAGTAAATTAAATAAGAAGATATCTTTCAGATACTAAGATATGATTTTTAGTTGAAAATGAATTCAGGAACATTGAGATTTCCCGTGTGATTGCTTTTTTGCTTGTTAATGCAGTGCCTAAGTGACGGCTACGTGATGTGTCCTCTCTGTGAGTGTTTGTGTGTGTGTGTGTGTGTGAAGGTCACGTGGCACACTTCGACCCTCAGACTGGCAGGCAGGCGGAATGAGGCAAGTGCAGTTTGTGGAGAAATGTTCAGCGTGGTTGTCGAGTTTAATGAAGTGCAACGTGAATCGAGCAATTGAAATGCATTGCCTGACGCTCTTTGGGGCACGCTCTACCTGACTGACATTCAAGTCGACGACAACGCACAAATCACTGTGCAATTGGTGTTGCTGCTGGTATCATCAAGTGCCGTTAAACATGCCACACGCATCAAAGCGAAAAACGCTGCAAATACCGAAAAACACAAGCAAGCAAAATGAACCAAAAAAATATATATACTATAAAAAAAATTAAGTGGAACGAAACAAGTAAATTCAGCTGACACACACACACACCCCCCTTCAAGAAACTGTTCCCAGTGTTGCTGTTACGTCACTGTTAACCCACTGTTAACCAGGCAATAACAATGTTCGACGCCGACGTCGCTGCCAACGTCGCTGCCTGCGCGTGCGCTTCGTGTTTTTTAGTACAAGCACGACACGAAGTCGCACGAGCATCATTCAACTTCGTATTTGTTAGTTTTTTAGCACATGTCGAGGCGAAACCAGGACATTCAGCTCCACACAGCCGTTGGCTGTAGTTGAACGCAACGGAAAACGGAGCGTATGCGTGATTCGAAGTTATGTTCTATCCATAAAATGTGCGAGTTTCTCGAGAGTGAGAAATATATATGCGCGTTGATATTATGAAAATGAAAATGAAATGCACTCGTCAGCAACGTCAACGGCTGCTGGTGCTGTTGCTGGTGCTGGTCTGGCATCATCATCATAATCATTGCTGCTGCCACTTGAAAAACTTGGCTAGCTGGATGGCTGTTAACTTTGTCTTGGCCATCAAAAGAGGAAGAGAGAGAGAGAGAGAGAGAAGAGGGAGATGTCAGCCGTCAGCCGTCAGCAGTTCGCTGTTTATGTTGAGTTGTGCTCATTAGTGCAGCGCTTATGATGATAATTTGGATTAAGCCACAAGAACTCAGAGCAGAACTAACAACAGAACTCGAGAGTACAGAAAGGCTGACTGAAGAGACGGAAACGCTTTGCATATTGCGCTTAACACAAGTCATCCATCAGTGAGACAAGCTCAATCATGGCCTAGCTACGAGAAAATCAAAATCAAAACTTAATCAACTTTCAATCAACTTTATAGTTTTAAAACATTTAACATATTCGCTTGTACTTGTCGCAGCGTTTGCCAATTAGTTGCAAATTTAACGCAGGCATCCAACAAAGTCTACTTTTAATTTGTTTACTTACTTTTCTTATTAAGTTTTGCTCTTATGACAAAAGTTTTCCACAATTTTTCTATTTTATTTAATTGAAACTTTACATTTTTCAATTAAATTTTAATCACAATTCTAGTGTCACAATTATACCAAATCATCTACACTCTCTTTTGCAATAAAAAAAAAAAAGCTGGACAATATACTAAGTAATTTTTCAACATGTTTAACATTAAGCCTATCAATTACAGCTTTTTATAACAAATGTTTCAAGCATATGTGAGTTAAAATACGCAGAAAAAAAAACGAATTTCAAATTATTTAATGAATGCACAAATTAAATTTACATGCTTGCCTTTTAACGAATATTCCATTCGACATTAAAAGTAAACAGTAAATCTATTTATTTATATTATAATTAATATTATTTTATTTTTATTTATTTTTTGTAATAATATTACACTTATTGGGCGGACATTTTATTTGGCTTTAGCAAAAAACAAAGTAGAGTTACTCAACTTGGTTAGCTTTGAATTGTAGCAAAGCGTTAAACTAATTAACATAATGCAAGATTTACGGTCAAATATTTACTTAGTGCTCTCTATTTCACCTTTTAGTACTCTCTCTCTCTCTCTCTCCCTCCCTCTCTCTCTCTCTCTCTCTATCACTCTACTTTCTGTTGCCCTCTAAGTGCGGCTCCAGTCTTTGGATTTAAACATTTGTAATTGCATTTTACCTTCTTAGTTGCGAGTACTTTTTGCTGCATTATTTGTGCCGCTTAATTGCGCAAAAAATAAAATAAAAGATGAAAAAAGAATTATAATAATAAATAAAAGCGAGTCGCAATGAGTGGCAACAACAACAACAACAACAACAGCAACAACTCGACGCAGCGGTTTCACACGCAATTAACATATTCTCTCTGTTTCATTAAAATTGTTGCACTTGCTAAAGGGTTACAAATGCCACACACCGCCCACCCGCCCGTCCGTCCCGCCCCTCATCCATCCACAAAGAGTACGGCTCAGGATTGTGAACGGATTGTGCTTCGCTCTTTGTTTTTTTTTTCTTTGCTTTTTTATCTTGTTTGTATTCTGGTTTTGCCTTTCTCTACACGTGCATTTCATAATTATTTGTTGTTGATTTTTTCGTTTAACTCCCTCTCTTGCTTTTTATTCAATTAATTGTACACAGAGAGAGAGAGAGAGAGAGAGAGAGAGAGAGAGAGAGAGAGAAGAAAGTGATAAAACGCAAGTGGGCTAAAGCTGAGAAAGAAGCTTTGAGTTTGGGATTTGCGTTTTGGTTTTTGGGTTTTTTTTTTCTGTTTGTTTGGCTCAAAAGCGAAATGTTAAAAATGCAGCAATTTACATTAATGCCGCATTACTTTGCAGTCGCATTTAACAATTAACAATAACAATTGATAAACAATTAGTGGCTACGCATTAAAATATTAATAAGCCGAAACAGAAACAAACTTTTACGTATTATCAGCTTTAAAACGCCGAAGATTTTATTCCCTGTAAACGATCGAAATCAAACTATTCAAACAGTTAGACAAAACGGCAAGCAATCAAATAGTTGTCAAGTTGAAAATAATTATTTGATAAAAAAGTTTGGTCACTTAATTGATAAAATCATAGCTGGTGCTGGCGTCGTTATAATCGGTATTATTTTTAAGCATGTGCTTTATTAATTTTTTGAAAACCAAAAAACGGCTTAATGCTGACTGAACAAATGTGGCCCAAAGCTGATGCGTTAATTACAAAAACAAACATACGCACAACCATTCGAATCGCATAAAAAGTAAATTTTTTTGTAAATTGACGCAAGTATAACTCGCTCATTCGATTGTACAAACGTACATGCATGCATTAATATGTATAAACAAATCATGAGGCTATAGCAACAGCAACATCAGCTACAAAGCGCGGCATTTGCTACATTTAACAATAGGCCAACAGATTTCAGATCATTAAAAAACAAACCAAAGAAAAAAAAAAGCGTGAACGAAACAAAAAAAAAATGCAATTAAGTTAAACTTTTAGTCTTAATTTCATTAGTTGTCAAAGGAGTTAACCATAGTTAAAGCTTATTAAGTTGCTATACGATTATCAAGGAACGGAAGAGTTTTAAACTCAGCTGCGTGTATTGGGTGAACGAGTTGAAAAACTCAAGAAAATGTAGTCAAAAAATAAGTGTTTTTATATTTTTAAGATTAAGCTCTTAAGTATACAAACATTCATTCAGATCTTTAAGGTTTATCCAACAACGTTGAATTTCCAAGCAAAAGACAAGAATCAAGGCGAAAGAATTGCATGAAGAAAATTGAACTTCTAACTTTGAGTGAAAGCGTCGGCTAATGACTTTCTCTTAATAAATCGGAAATGCAGCTGTGTTTTCTTTACTTGCCAAGTAAAATAATGATTTACGATCAACTTATGCTACTTTCGTGTTTCGGAGCAGCAGAGCTGAGATTACCAGAGATTATGCTAAACATAACCGAAACCACTCAAAAGACTCAGAGAAAATTCACCTTACAGATATTTACCCAGGCAGTACGGGCTTGAGTTGAAGAATAAAAAAACATATGTTTATTAAACTGTATCACATCAAATATTTTATTTATTTGTATTAATTTCTGGTTGGGCAGCATTGACTGCCAAAACAATAAGTATGTCTCCAATGGATCCTGAATTAGGTCACTTTTGTCAATATGTTAAGAACTGTTGGGATAATATGCGCGTTACTTTATTCAAAGTAAAAACATAGTGGCGCATAGTTAATTTTGGCTATGCCAAGACTATGATACCCTTCACACAGCCAAATCAATGCTCCCCCCTCTTATGTTTCTGTGCAGTTGTTGGTAATTTTTCGCTAATAATTTTACTCTTGAGCGTCATTTACTTGTTCGTGTGCGACAACAACAAAAATTTGACATGTAGGTACTAGAAAGTGCACGACAGAGACAACAATTGATAGTACGATATGGTAAATTTGTATGGTGACTATGTCGTAGAATGCTCCGATCGAAATGAAATTTCATAGTGAACAAACCCGACATGATCTAAGCAATCTGTGAAAGTTTCATCAAGATCGGTTCAGCAGTTTGGCCGGAAATCGTGTTGAAACGGTAAATTTGGACGGACGGACGAACGGACGAACGGACACGAATGCAATCCGAGCTCGTCCGATCATTTGATATATAGTTTGTAGGGTCTCCCATCATTCCTTTAAGCCGTTACATGATTCATGACAAAGTCAATATACCCTGATCACTGAAAGGGTATAAATCAAGTTCACCTTCGGTTTTCACAGACTAAAGGGCTATTTGCCTCGGAAATAACGTGACTTAATTTAATTTAACTTAATTTATAGAAAATATGGTTTACTCTCAAATAACTTAACATAGAAATCAACGATGTCAGGGCTGTAGAATTATGTTAGCAGTGTTGTTAAACACAGAAAAATATATTGACCGCTCATTGGCGCATTTTGAATACAACGTTGCAACCAAGTTCTTTGGCAATTGCAGCCCAAACTTCTCTTTTTATTTATATTTTATAGTCTTTTGACTTCTTGTCATAAATTAAAGCATCGGACTTCAACTAAAATAATTAGCGCGTGCTCATCCATTTCCAAAGTTGAATTTGTAAACAATTGGTAAAGAGCGCCTAACGTTTTGTAACACAGTTTTTGATCAGCTGTTTGACTTTCATGTTAATGAACACTGCTCATCTTTAAAAAATTATGTTGAAATCTGCAATCTGCAGGTTCAGACATTAAGTTATGTTATGTTACCTTGAGAGTAAACGCTAACATTGGGAACCATAAAGTAGATTGAGTCAGCTGACTCTTAGGTTAGTTTTCATTAAGTCGAGAGTAAATAGCCCTTAATCGTTTCATACAAACATGATAGCTATCGAACTTAAAGTGTTACCAGATTGTTAGACTGGAATAATAAATACATTTATGTTGCTATTAAAATACCAAGTATTTGCAACATACGGCTGTTATGAAGTGCTCAACAGTGCTACCGTTATAATATTTTAACAAATTCATTGTTCAACACTACTAAACGAACTGCGTACGGCCGGTGCACGAGACCATTTTTATATATGTATAGTATGAAGTTTTTACGGTACGGGCGCTGTACGGGCATCTGCGTATGGACCTTTATATAATAAATGATATATTCATGCATATACATTTTTATATATAATATATAATACAAAAAATAATGTTCTTTAGTCTTTTTATTAGGGGCTTTTTGGTAAGATTCGAACAAACATTAACAAATTTCAAATCCTCAACGTAGACCGGCTAGAATAAACTTTTTATTTTTCTTTATTGCGCATGGATGCCATCAAATCTTGCGTAGCGCATTTGAGAAAAGTCGCCCTAAATAAACACAAAATTCAACTAAATTAGGCAGTTAGTCAATTTTTGGTCTATCGAACAAGTAAGAAAACTAATAAAAGAAAAACCAGTTTATACAACTTGAGAGAGGAGTGGGGATGGGCAGGCCATTGGATTGTTATGTGTTGCGAAGCAGCACATCAATATAAATAAACGCATCAACGGCATGGCTTGGAAGCTTAGTGTTGATTGAGCTGCCGTAGGCAAATTAACGTTTAATGGTAATAAGAAAAATGCGCAAGGAAACTCTCATTGTTAGCTTAATCTTGGTTAGCTGCTGCTGCTGGACTGGCACAGCTAAGCCACAGGGCCAGGAGAGCAGCTCTTCATCAACATCATCAACATTAACAGCGAGCACATCAACAACTACACCAACAACCACAACTACAGCTGCAACACCAAAGCTCGATTCAAAAGAAGCCGAAGAAGAAGATAAAATGTCAAGCACAACAACAACAACAACAGCAGCAATAACAAGCACCACACCAAAGCCAAAATCGGAAGATAGTAGCACTACAACAACAACAACAACAACAGCCACAACCACAACAACATCAAAACCAAATGCAGCCAAGGATATAGATGCAGATGAAGATGCTAGGGCCAAAGAGCTGCTGATGAAATGTGAACAATTGCGTAGACGCCACAAGCGGGACAGTTCCTCCTCCTCGTCGGAGGAGGATGACAGTGATGAGGAGAAGTCATCGAAAAAAGAGCACAAGAAGCTCAAGAAGATGTGCAAGGAACTAAAGAAAAAGCAGAAACGCAAACAGAAGCATCAAAGCACCGAAAGTCTTCGGGATCTCTCCAATGCTCTGCGTATTTATCAAATGTAACAGGAGGAGCAAAGGAAAAGGCATTAAACTGACTAAGTTTAACTGAAATATAAATATATTTCCTTATTTTTGTTTTGTTTCTATAGTTTTTATATTTTTTATTTCACTTGGAAAATAAGAAGTTAAAAGAAATCAAAAAAATTATGATACGAATGGAAAGCTATGACCCAATTTGTAGATCTGTGATTCGATAATATTTTTCTGTCAATTTATTAGTCAAACATAAACAGCTTGATACAACAACATAATAGACGACACGACATTAGATCATTACATTTTCGACCAATTCATGACTAACTAACAAGTATATATAAAAAAAAATAAGTAAATATTGTTGATAATGTTGGTGTATGTTACTATCAACTTAAATGTTAATAAATATACAAAATATAGTTATATAAATATTAATAATCAAACATAAACCTTATTCAAATTGAGACAAAGTTTTAATCTAAATTTGATTTTAGGTTCCAGTTTACAATGTAAGATTGTTTTTTGTGTTGTTTATAATTCAAAATTGATAAGTTTTTACCAAAATAATGATGCTTGTCATAACAATTTATATTAAAAACCTGTTTAAGTTGAGCCAATAGAAGATTCATATTATTAAAATCAAAGTAAACATAAAATATAAAAAATATGTCAGAAGGTTTATTAAAAGTTTTAGCTGTGAATATATTGACTTGAAATTAAGTCATTCGCAGATTCTTTAGAAAGTTTCGCATAAATAATAGTTTTTTTTGTAAATGAATTTCAATAATTTCGCATTTATTTGATTGAAAAGAAAATAAAACTTCATAGTTTTTTTGTTTTGTTTTTATTTTGTCACGGTTGATTCTATCGAAACTGTGTTGCAATAATTTTTTAAGTGCATAGCAAATAAATTTTTGTATTTTGAGAACGTAGAACACAATTCCAACTCACAGACAATTTCATTTGCGTGTTAAAAATATGCTTACCAACCAAAAACAAAGAATATAAGAACATAATGGAATGTATATACTATATATTCAGATTAATGTTTAGCTTCAGTTTCGGTTTTTGGTAATTAAATCTCTGCATAGCTTTTGTTAGACCTGCTCACAAAGCAAGCATTTTAAAGTCCACAGCACAGCAGTTTGTGTAAGATTCGTCTTTTACGCCTCTGTCGAAAGTTGATTGTTTATTCAGCTTGTCAAAAAACTAATTTGCATTTACAATAAAAAAAGCACAACATAACAGGGAGAAACACATAGGAAGAACAGCAAAATAAAAAAAAATTAGTAAATAGTCAAAAATGATAATGAAGCGAACAGAGTTCAGGCATTGAACTTTCTGTCTTATCCAGAATCACGCGCACAAAGTATAGAAAGCCAAGAGCTTATAGTTTGTTGGTTGATTTTTGCACAAATGTGGCCAAGACAGTCAGCAAGTTGAGTAGATCGTCGCATTAAGAAAAATGGGTCGACCTGGCATTTGATGTGCTTTGAACTCTTTGAGGCCAACGAGGGCTCGAGCTGCGGACGCTAATTATGCGAGGGCCTCAAGAAGCAAGCGAGAACAGCAAAAGCGCCGTTAGTAAATGATTTATGCAGAAAACAAGTTGATATAAGTGGCAGCTGGGCATAGTTCCCGATTCAGTTGGCGCACAAAAACCAAGCTATGAAGTGGTCAATAATGTTGAATACGATACAAACGCTGCTGGTCCTGGTCCTGGCTTTGGCCGGTGGCCAATCACTGGTGAGCGGTAAATTTTTTTCGAATCATCCAATTCAAACCAACTAAGACTAACACAAATCTCCCCTCTCTCTCTCTCTCTCTCTCTCTCTGTAGCACGAGATGAGCAGCGCTCAACGGCAGCACCGATGCTTAGCTCTACGCTGAAGCCAACCAGTGCACCCAAGATGGAAGCAAAGCCAGCGAAACCATTGATGATCATCAATGCGCCGCCCATGAAACAGAAGCATTTGGTGCCAGCAGTTGAGACACTGCCAGCTGTGGCGACACCAGTGAAGGATGCCAAACCATTGCAAGTAACCGGTTTCATAACCAAATCGGGCAACATCTATGAAATTGAGGATAAACGCGGATTGGGTCGCATTGAGCCACGTCAGGCGGATCAAGCTGATAGGGAACAGGCTGGTGCTGAGTCTGGAGCTGGGGATGAGGAACAACAAATCGTTTGTAATTATGGCAATGTGGTCATCTATAGTGATGTGCCCTGCGATCAGGTTACCAATGTCAAGGTTGGCGGCATTCAGAACTTAAATAACGAGCAGGCTGCGACTGATGCGCAACCAACGGATGCCAATGCCGAGACGATTGATGCGGCAGCAGCAACTAATGCAAATGTGCCACGTGGTCAACAGGGTCAAAATGGTCAGCGACGTCGACGTCGTCGTCGTCCCGCTGTTGGCAATCAGCAGCGAATTCGTCGTGTTAACGGTTCTGGACAGGGTGTTCGACGCATAATTCGCCGCCGCAATGGCAACAACAATGCCAACAATAGCAACAACAACAATGGAAATCGTCGCGTCGTACAACAAGTGCGTCGCCGTCGTCCCAATCAACGTCGTGGCAATGGACAGGGACAGGGACAGAGACAGAGACAGGGACAGCGGCAACAGCAGCGTCGCCGTCAGCAGCAACGTCGTCGCAAGCAGCAACAGCAGCAACGTCGCCGCTTGCAGCAGCAGCAGCCACAACGCCAACGTCAGCAGGCGCGTTTTGACCGCGAGGACGATGATTTATAAAAATAAAAAAACAACTCAGTAAAAAAATAAAACAGTTAACAAAAGTAGCAACAAACACAACATAAAGTTGCTTTATACATATATGTATATATGTATATATATATACATTTTTTTTTACTCCATTTTGCCTTAGTGACAATAAAATGTTAACCAAATACAAACAAAACAACAATATTCTAACTGCAATTGCAATTGCAATATTCTAGTTTCCAGTATTTGTATCCCAGCGAGTGTTGCCCAAATTGAAAATTCACTTTGTATGTTTTGGTAGGCAAAAAAATGGTGATTAAGGGTTAGAATCAACATTCGAAATAACTTTGCTGCTGCCATTAATATTCAATGTAAATAATAGCCTACAAATAAATTAGCATGAAATCAAGAAATATAGAAATGTAAGAAGAGAATAGAGCATGCAAAGCAATATTTAAAGATTCTTTACAAAATTTCTATGTAAATGATACAAAAAAAAACAAGCTAAATATAATAAGCTCTTAAGAATACAACGTAGCTTTTCTATTTTAAGACATACTAAACCACTATTTCCAATAATACATTAAGTTAAGAGATTTAAAGTGGCGCCGCGAAGTTAATTTTTTCAACAGGCCAAAGAACAAACAACAATGTTAGTAATATGAAGTAAAATATAATAAACTCATGCTTTTATAAAGGGAGATTAAGTAAGCATACCGATTTTTACGAAGAATGCCTTAGTGGTGCTATTATTCCTTTGTTTTTACTACTTTTCTGAAAAAGCAAAAGATTCAAAAATATGTTAAAATTAATCTATCAATAAAAACTTATGCTCTACGTTCATGGGAAGCTTAAAGCTTAATGAAAAAAATATTGTCTTGAAAAAATGCCTGCAAGGAAAAGTAGCTTCGTGTTGCTCTTTGAAATAAAAGTTTGAATTTCAATCAAATAAATTTGATTAATTTTGTTAGATTCTTTACAATGTGGAATTGATAGTAAAAGGTCAAAACCAAAATAGTACTATTATTTATATTCATTGACTTGAGTGAAACGTCTTGGATATATTTTTGTTTTTCATTCAACTTGTACCATACTTTTTGGCTTGTCCAAGAACTAAACAAAAAAACATATTAATCCACCGATCCAATTTGCATGCAGCTTCGAAAAGTATGTGATAATTATTTGAAATGCTTCAAATATTCATTCAGCTAAAAGCAATCGCTCATATTTCTTATAACTGCAATCTTATTAAGTGTATTTACTGTTTTTATTAGCGAACCAAATATAAGAAAATTTAATAAAACGCTTGTAATAATGCTCTGAATTCCAACAACCAACGCCTGTTTATTTATTTTGTGAACCCGTTTGGTTATGTTATCTTAAAGTATTTAACATTGGGTTACCAATAATTGCGAATTTTGAAAAGTAGTGAAAAATATTAATAAAAAAAAAAAATGTGTGTGTTAACTGGGATTCGTTTTACTGAATTGGATGCATTGCATTTGCACCAGCAACATCTGCAGCTTCGGCAACATCTGCAGCTTCGGCAACGTCTTCAGTTTCAATAGAGTTTGGATCCTCTTCAACGATCAGCGGTGAAATGACTGCTGAATTATAATTTGTAGAAGATGAAGAAGAGTCTGGCTGCATTAAGCCAACATCGTTCGGATCAAACTGAACTTCCATCGATTGGCTGCTGCTGTTCTCCAAGTCGGCCTGAGCCTCAGCAATGACATTCAAATTGTTCATCATGGCAAGCGGTATCATATCGTCTTGGCCCTGCGGGCCAGTCACATTCGAAATGGCTTCGGCATTACGCAGCTCGCGTGTATCAAAGCCATTGTCAATGTCACTGGACGAGCGGGGCTCCAATTCCTGTGGTGCATTGAAGGTGTCCACAAACAGCTCGTTGAGAGCAACATTCGGACGACGTGGTGGTGGTGCAACAGGAGCACCTACTGTTGGTGGCATTTCAATTGTGCGACGGCGACGACGCGATCCTCCGTGCATGCCAAAGCCGGGCTCAAAGGTCACATCATGCATGCGACCGGAACCACCAGTACTACCACCACCACCACCACCAAAGCGCATTATACCATTGGGATGACGCATCTGGACATGACAGGTCAGACTGGTCATCAACGGAGCTGGTGTGCCGGGCACAACAACGCACAGTGGACAAATGACACGAGTGGGATTCTGGCGATGCTTGGAATTCACATGAAGCACCAGCTCCTTGTCGCTGTGACCCATCTCGCCGCAGTAGGGGCAAGTGAAGCTCTCAGCATACACATCCGGCATCTGTTCGCCGGCAAAGAACAGGCGCATTGCAGCGCGATCCAGCATGCACTGGAATGGATGGTCGACGGTATGTGGGCTCGTCACCACCTTATTCTCATAGCATTCGCAGCACAGATCATAGTCGCTGCACTGCAAGCACTTGTAGCGATAATGACGAAAATTAGTCCTCTTGCATCCATCACAGGTTACATTCCAATGCGAAGGCATTCTACGGAATTGGAATTGGAATTGGGTTTCAGCTTGATAATAATAATATTAAAACGCAATATTATTTGCATTACGCACAACCTAAAAGCCTTTTATTTCTTGTTTTATTTTTGTATGTAATTTTATCTTTCTTTTTTGTGTAACCAAAATTTGTTGTCAACAATATGCTTTGTCACAGTTCTTCGTTTCGTTTTGAGGTTAGTTTTTTTTTTTCAGTACAAGCAAAGCGTTTTTTGCCTGATTGTTCCAACGTGCCAATGGCCAAAACCACATGAAGCTTTTAATATGTTTGAATAATGCACGAAAACGATATTGCAATAAATGCATTTGCATTAACTTTTATTTTTTACTTACTTTTCGGCTTAGCTGCTGCTTGAAAATTGTGTTTATTTTGCAGAGAGTGAAAATTAAAACTATTTATATTTATATTCTATTTTTCTGTGCACAACGAATTGTGAACGCCTTAGTGTCAATTTTCAAAGTGACTATTAGAAAAGCAGAAAAGCTAGGATGTGAAAAGTGAACTTCGATGCGTTGCCTTTTCTACTACAAAATATTGAACAAGATATGCTTTGTCACTGCTGGCTTCTACTAAAAGCTTCTTTATGTTTTGGCTAATACACGAAAACGATATTGCAATAAATGCATTAACTTTTCATTTTACTGTATTCAGCTATTAGTTTTTACTCACGTTTCAGCTTGGCTGTTGCTTGAATAAATAAATTTTTTTGCAAATATCGAAAAAAGGCTTTGTCACACGTTGGCTTCAACTAGAAGTTTCTCTATAATTGGATCAACGCGTTCAAACGATTTGGCAATATATACATTTAATAATTCTTTTTTACCTTACTTTTCAGTTTGGGCGCGGCGTGAAAACTGTGTTATTTTGGAAATGTGAAAGTTAAAACTATTTGTGTTTTATGTGCACAACGAGTTGTGAATGCCTTGGCGACAATTTTCACAGTGACAGAAAAATTAGGATGTCAAAGCACACATCGATGCTTTTCTTAATTGAGTAGTTTTGTATTAAATACTAGACTTTAAGTAGGGCTGCCAATTTAATACGAAGATGTGCTGATACTTTACAGCAAGGCTGTCAATTAATGATTGCTAGTCATTGCCATAATGTATTTTTATATTTCTTGTCCTCGAGCCGGCAAACACAATTTGTGCTCGTAATCATTTTGTAATCACTGTTCTTCTTTTCTTTTTTGCAAAAGGAATATTTAATCAATTAATTTTGTTTAAAAATAATTTATTTGATAACTAATCGTTATCGTTATTTAACAGCTCTGCTTTAGAGCTGCACTTTGATGATTTCTACTAATTGCGCAAATGTCAATTTGATGCTTATTTTTGGCATCGCATAGAAACTTTGTTAGCGGCAGTTTTGGATATCTTTCTGGTGATCGCAACACTTTTAAGCCTACAAACTGAAACTGTTGCTGTTTTAACGAGTTTAACTTAGTATTTTCTTTCGACTTAATTCTTATTGATGAAATTGGAAAAACAACTCATTTGCACTATTTTTTAATTTAGTCCTCCGTTCAAGTCGTTGCGTATATTTATGTTGTGCTTGAAAGCATACAGTTTTCTTCGGGGTATCGTTGTGAAAGTTGGGGTTGTTTGCGGGTTGCGGGTTACTATGGCTATGGGGACTGCAATGTCAGCATAGTTGGCGTCAGTTACATGAGCAACATCAAGAAAACGCCGCAGAAGAGGATGAAATTCTTGTGCGCTTGGGCCCAGCGCACTTAACACATAAAACAAATACAACTTACAACATACAACATACAACATACAACAACTACAGTGAACATCACACAAAAAACCCACCTCCTCCACCTCTCCTCCATCAACGAGCGCAAGAAAGTCATTCAAAAGTCAACCAACTTTCTTCTTTTGAAACACGTTAAAAAGCAGAATAAAAAAAACGAAATGAGAAGTAGAATACTCGCACACACACACACACACACGTGTATTATATGCATATGTATGTATGTGTGCAGTTGCATCGTCTGGGGGGCTGCATAAAAACTTGCTGCAACAGCAAAAGCAACAACAAGAGTAAAAGTCGCCTGCTGATTTCCCTTTGTTGTTTGCATGCACACGCGAATGCCCCAAAACAACCAACAACCCTCCGATTTCTCCTCTTCCATCGAACCAAAATCTCGCAGCAACCCTAGAAAAACAAAGAAGAAGACGATGACGAAGAAGCAGCAGCAAACACTCACAGATCCCAGCGCCAGAAACGGCTGCTGCACTTCTGGCTTCCCTCTCTCTCTCTCTCTCTCTCTCTCTCTCTCTCTCTCTTTCCGAGGTGTTATCAAAATGTGTGCACCATGTTGACGTTAACGTTGCTGTTGTTGTTTTTGTCCATTGAGCCTGCAAGTTTATCACCTCATTGTTTTTGCACGGCGGGACAAGAGCTCATTGTCAGCGCCTCCTTTACATACATAGATGAGTATGAGTATGTGTATGCTTGTGTTCTTGTGTTCTTGTTGTTGTTGCTGTTGTGCACGGTTTTTTATCGCTTCCTGAGCCAGGTGGTGGCGGCTGTTGCAGCCACTTCAAAATGGGGCAATGTCGACATTTCAAGCTAAAGTTAGAGCCATAAAATGCATTAACAAATTCGAATGCAGTTGCTATACTCTTTATATGTATATGGTTTAAGTCAGTTAGTCAGTCACTCAGTCAGTTGCATAGGGTTGCCAATGCGTTCGAAAAGTTTTGCTCAGACAAACAGTTGCAAGTTTTAGTTTGTTTGGAAATGTTATCAAAGAATGCAAAATAACAATATATGTTCGAAACATTATGTGTAGAATATTTCTATAAATAAAAATGGGTGCAAAATTAGATAAAGTGATAAGAATGAAAGCTTTAGAGAATATTTGAAGAACTACAATTTAAAACCTCTGAGTAGCCGGTGGAGAATTTCGTCAGTGAATAACTCAATAGCTAAGGCTTCGTTATCGATATAGTTTAATGCACGATCAGCATTCGAAATAGCACTAACTTTTTATACCCTTAACCCATAAAATGGGTAAAAAAGGGTGTAATGGTTTTGTGCAAAAGTATGTAACAGGCAGAAGGAAGCCACTCTGACCCCATAAAATATATATATTCTTGATCAGCATCAACAGCCGAGACGATATAGCCATGTCCGTCTGTCCGTCTGTATGAACGCGTGGATCTCAGAGACTACAAGAGCTAGAGACTTCAGATTTCGAATATAAGTTCTCCTATACCATGAGCAGAACAAGTTTATCGATAACTATTCTGGTCTCCGATATACACATGGAATCGATAACAAAAAATTATCGAATTTGGAAAATGTAAAAATGAGGGTTTAAATAATGGGTAACGATAGAACTTTTCTGAAAATTTCGTCTAAATCGGTTAAGAAACACCGGAGATATCGAATTTTATCGATTGAAGTTATGTCAGTATACCAAAGTCTTATATAATTTTAATTTAATATTGCAACTGGGTTCAGGGTATCTTCTAGTCGGGCTCTTCTGACTAGAGCCTTCTTACTTGTTTTTGTTTGGATTACATGAGAACTGATGGGAAGGAATACTTTAATAAATAAGTTTTTAACTAAATTATATACAAGAACAGTCTGTCAATAGAACCCAGTAGCATTGCTTCTATCAATAACCTAAAACTGCTTTCGGGTTAAACAACTCAAATTGCTGTGAATAGCTCAACTGGCCAATAAACCAATATTGAATTGAGCTGGCGAACACAAACAGAAATAGAAATAGAAAATGAAGCAAGAAGTACAGTGAAACAGTGAAACAGAAATGGCTATTAAAAAAGCACAGGGTAGGATGGGTTTAGGTGTGGGTGAAAGGAAGGGTGCTTTGATGCTGTGCGTGTTTGGGCACAATGTGCATTTAACTTTGTCAAACACAAATCCTTTGGGCAAAGAGTTCCTTTTTGGCATAGTGAAAGACAGCGTGAAAGAAGAGAGTAGCTGGAGTGGCAAGGAGATGGCGAGAGAGAGAGAGAGTGGGAGAGAGATAAAAAGCAGCAGACATAATCTCATAAAGATAAAACAGTTTAATGTCTCCACGAACAAAGCGATGCCCAGGCCAGAGACACTAAAACATGAAACTCAAGATGAAAACTGAGCTAGAGATAAAGGCAAAGAGAGGGAAAAGTATTTGAAGGACCCATTGACCCCCTGCCGATACAATACAGCTGACAAGATGGCGGCTGGTGCAAAAATGGCAAAGAAAACCCCAAAAACAACAACAACAACAACAAAAATAAAAACAACAAAACACATAAACACCAAGAGGCCGCCGCTTGCCGACGGCATTCAACGAAAATGCGAAAATCTGTCAATTATTTAAATTGCCAGGCCAGCGCCAGGTCGCTTAGTTGCCCGCAGGCAAGACAGCAAAGTGGAGCACCTTCACACTCCCTCTCCCCCCCCCATCACGGTGTTTGAGACAGGGGTCAGCGGGTGGTCTTTTGGCTAACCAAAAACTATGTGCCTCTGTTTAAGGTTTTGCTGGAGCTGCTCTCGTTTGGTTGATGCCTTTTGGTAATTAACATAAAAATAAGCGCATTAACATCTTGAAGCGAATGAGAGTCAAGAGAGGGAGCGAGCGAGAGAGAGAGCTGAATGAATGCGTGGGTATATTTTGTGTTCTTGTTGGCCCCGGGGCAACCTCTAAAAATTACTTAAAGTTGCACAAGCGGAGCTCTAATTATGAAATCGAAATCGAAACCAAGCTAAACCATTTTTGGGCCCAACGAATTTGGTAGGAAAAACGTAAGGCGCGCAAATTAAAATAATAAATTCGCTAAATTAAAAAAGGAAGTCATTAAAGAGACGACGTTTGCCAGACAGACAGCCAGAAAATAGACAGAATGACAGAATGACTGACTGACTGACTGACAGTCGTTCTTTTGAGATATTTTATTCCACGCGCAATATTGACTACTGAGCAATGAGCACTGAACGATAAACGTTCAACGCTCAGCTCTGAGAGCCTTTCTGTATCCTGACAACGACGATGAGGAGAAGGAGGGGGACAATGGCGTCGTCGTCATTAGCAGCATTTACACGTCGCACGTTGGACGAAGAAGCCAAAGGATAATAAGTAACGACGTCGCGAAAAGTGTGAAAAGAAAAGCGGCGCTAAGACAAAAACTGACACAAATTAAACTGAAATTAGTTGCAACTCACTTCGTTCTCAGGACAGACAGGATGCCTCCTTGCTTAGCCTCCTTCAGTTCCTTCACCTCGCTCATCTCGGTGTCGACATCGACGTCAACGTCTCCATTTCCATTTCCATCTTTGTCGTCGTCGTCGTCGTCTGCGTTGTCGTCTTGGTAAATGTGTCAAGCCCAAAATGGCTGCTAATGAGCGGCACATGGTCAGGGTAAAAGGCGTTTACCGGATCAAGGAGACACTACTATCTAAACTACTCCAACTCCCTCCCCACTTTACTTAATCTTCAGTTTTAAGACTGGTATGACTTTATAAAAGAAAGAAAGGAAATAAATATTCACTCAAACTGAGCAAATCTTTCAGATGAAGTGGCAGCAACAAAAATTTCATCTTCCAAACTAACTTTAAGCAATATGCATTCTAATACTATTGATAAAACAAATATTATAGAATTACTTTAGCGCTTTCGTTGCCTTACTCATCTATTGTTGAAAGTATTAAGAATATGTATTATAATAAGTAAATAGTACATAAATATTCCTTACTTTCTTATTCCAACTTCTAGATACCTTTATTTAGTTGTTAAACTTTGTTGACTTAGGAAGTTTTCTAAGCTTTCTTTAAACATTACATAAAAAAAGTGAACAAGACAATTTACCCTCTCTTTTATTTTGCTGGACTTATCAATAATGAATAAATATATATATATATATGGCAGTCAAAAACTTGCTCATTCAACAATTCCCAAAACCAACTGTCCCACCACCATCCTACACCAAACGTCCGTTGACTTGCTTGTTTTCCAACCATTTAGCCATCATGTCTTGTGTGCTGAATTGTGACCCACATCTCTAGGATTCGGTTTCGGGCTTTGATTTTGATTGACTAGCCTGGCACCACATGTGTCAGCTACTACTACAACTATTTTGTTCTGACATCTTCAACGAGGTTTTGGTAGTATTTGGCGCAGAATAAAATTTTATTTTTAGCTCCAGCCAAAAGGAAATGCTGTCTGACAGACCCCACAAAAACTTAGTTCACAACCGGATACCAAATAAAAATAATATAAGTGTAATTATATATGTATGTATGTATAGAAAATATTTTGTGCTAATTTTGTCAAAAAATACACCAACTATCCGAAGCCCTGCACCCTCATTTACGTGCTGGGGCCAAGCTTGAGAATCAACTTTGTTACAACTTGCCCGCGAGGGCATCGCGTAAATAGTAGAAGACAGGAATGGATAGGAAAGGAAAGGAATGGGAGAGAATGGGGGGTCGAAGTGAGTTGTTGGGTAGAGGATACTTTGTGTTATCAGCAGTCAGTTAGTAGCGGAAACTTTTTAAACGTTTTCGAAACAAGTTGAAATTTAAATAAACCTCCCAAATTTCTTTGACGACTCCGTCTCCTTTCCCCCGTCACCATGCATATATATGAATGCCACGCCACGTTGAGACAACAAAATCGCCAGAGAAATGAAAAGTTTATTTTTATTTCCGTTTTTTGCTCTATGAGCGAGAGAATTGTAATTTTTTGGCTTCACTTTGCATTCGAGAGTTGATGCCACGATTCAAGACATCTCAGACACAGGGACTTCAGGACTTTAGGACTTCGAGAACGGGGCGCTACAGGATTCGCAAACTCAAGAGAAGACTTCTTTTGGCTCTCGACTTTCTTTCTTGTGCCCATAAAATCGACTTAAATTTTTATTGCTACTAAAAACTGTTCGGGAAGTGAAAAGAAACGCAAGCGCAAAGTGCAATGTTGTTGAGCAACTCTGCGTTCCTTGGTACAAGACGTTGATGGGGAGAGGGGAAAATAGTCGCGGGCAGCGGTTTGTAAGTGCAGTTGACGCCGTTGGTAAAATCGCATTATAGCTCAGTTTTTTTTTTCTACTCCTTCATTTTTTTACAATCCTAAGGGAAGGATATTTATGATGCAAACAAGGCCCTATAACACCCGCCGCTAATGCTATGTGTAAGAGGCATGTCAAACTGTCGTATTAACTGAAGAACTATCGATAGTTTGGTTTTAACGCGATTAAATTGTAAACTGAGGATTATTCAGACATAAAATCAATAACAAACTGAAGAATTGTTGAATTGTTTTCCGAAATGTGTTAGTCGTGCATGCCCCGCCGTACATCAAAATCCCACTTTTCCATCATATTATTTTTTTGTTATTTGGGCTCACTCGTTTGCCCAATTCCAGACTGAGCACTGTTTTCCTACATATTTTCCTAGGCGCCGGAAAGAATGCTATGCTATAATATTTTCGCTTGAAAATTGTGTTTTAGTAGGGGGGAGAGAGAGAGAGGAAAGAAAGAAAGAAAGGGAATTGCGATGTAGAAAGGCAGCGAGCGGCAAGTGGCAAGTGGCAAGTTCAAAAAGTGCCAACGACGCCAACGATGAAGGCAACGAAATAATAAAAAGCAAACTTTTTACCAAGTTGACTTTGACACATTGGGCCAAGACAAACACAGAGACATAGAGCGAGAGGGAGAGAGACAGAATGAGAGCGGCAAGTAAGAGATAAGTAACCACACGCCCGTTTCCCCAACCCCTTGCAATCCGTTAGCTCTTGCATGAAAATGGCATAACAAAATCCTCGAATGGACTCGAAAAGAATCTAGTTTAAAGGGCAAGTTACCAACTAGGGTTTGGGGGATAGTTTTGGGGTCTAGGCAGAGCGCGGCAACCCCTCTCCAACTGGCAGTGCACTGCAACAAAATATTTATTTGTCTTTGGCCAAAGTAATAATAATGGAAACGCAGCAAAAGAACACAAAATACAAATCGCTGGCGATTTAGGCCAAACTAACAAACAGATGCTACGGAAAACTGATGGCAGGAGAACGCAGGTTGAGGTTTGTGGCTGAAGGCGTTAAAAGCAGAGTCTAGTTGACTTAAAGGAGTGACATATGGAAAATAATATAAATAATTTGCCAATCAGCTGGAAAAGAACATAAGAGATTGGAGGTAGAAGGTTTAAAACTTATGGCTTTATGTATTTTTAATGGAACATCGTTAAAAATAAATTATAAAAATAATAAGATTACGACCGATTCTCAGAAATTTGTAAGCAGTATGGCAACTAACAATTGTGGCACGAGATCTTTACATATTAGATAAGGTTTAAGTTTAAAATGTACAAATAATAAGAATAGAAAACACTAAATTTTTCAAATTTAAATCACATAATTTTAATAAACTTTTTTATGCACCAAAAAAAAAAACAAACCAAAAACAGAAAATTGCAATCCTGTCGCAACTTCTGCTTCTCTGTGTTAAGTGTTTGGTGTTAGGCGTGTGGAAGTGAAGCGTAATTAGCGTCAAGTTCTCGACTACTAAAGCACCTTTAGATCGCACAAAAGTTGCGCGCACAGAACAACAGACAACGAAATTAATGAGTTCAATTTTCGGGCGGTCCAATCGCGATGAAAGCCGCAACATTGGCCCAAAACTTAACTAGAAACTGATAAGCGGCTGCGATAAGCAAACGGATAAATGGTAGCTCATTAGCTGGAGCAGCCCAGCTACGGTTTGTGTATATAAAGGCCGTAAGCGCAACTCAGATGAAGCATAAAGCATTAAACCAGCAGCAGCACTTGAACAGCAAGCAAGCAGTCCAAAAAGCAAGCAGTTCAAAACCCAAGTAGTTCAAAAGGAAGATTAAAATGCAGAACAAAGTGAAGCATTCTTTGATGAAACTGACACTGATCAGCTCCTTCGGCCTTATTCTTATGCTGCCTAGCAGCTGGGCAGGCAATGTGGGTAGACAGCGACGCGTTCAGACAAGTGCCACAGCAGCAGGTCCAGCTTTGCCCCATCTATTTGGATCACATCTTTGGTACACTACATTCGATACTAACGATGAATACGTTGAGACACCTTTTCAACGTCGTGCGCCAAATGTACAACAACAACAGCAGCAGCAGCCCAAGAGCTTGTACTCCAATATCTATGCCGATGAGCAACTGCAACAGCAGCAGCAGCAACAGCAACATCTGATTTCCGAACCAGATGTTGAACGTCGTTTGAATTCTGGTGATGTTGGCAGCAAATCATCAGCTGAGTTAACACCAGCTCAAGTACAGCAACTGTTGCTGTTCAATACGCCACGTGTCTTTGAAAATGGAAATACTAGACAGAATTTCGAGCCACGTTTGTTTCACAGTGTATTCCTAAGGAACGCTTTGTTTCCCAACAACAGCGCCGAAAGGAATGTCAATAATAATATCAATAATGTTACTGTAATTAATCCACCGGCAGCAGCAGCAGCAGCAGCAGCTTTTCGTCTCGTGCCAGCCCAAGATTTTCGTTCACCACAGCTTATGCCCTATTTCCAGACGCGTCAGGGTCAGGAGGCTGCCCAAGGATTGCGTTTGCCCTACGAACTTATCGATCTGTATGGCGGCATCGGTGGTGGTCTTAGCTATGCTAATAATGTTGCCAGTACGAATGCTGGTAATGGTATCAATGGCATACAAGGCATCTCTGGCTTGGGTGCTGGTGTACCATTGGTTCCCGTTACACTGGGCAACAATGCGGTGGGCTATGTGCCTTTGAATCTACGTATGTTCCGGCAACTGCAGCAGGCAGCCCAGCCCATGCGAGAGAACAGCAATGAAGATGATGCTGCAAATGTAACTCCAACTGTCATGTCAGCCAATGAACAAAATCTTCTTGAGCCAGAATCAATGGAGTCCAATGATGGCAATGTGGAGGAAGCTGCAGTTGCTCCTACTGTTGCTGTCGCTGCGGCTGTTGCTCCTGAAGATAATACACAAGGCTCACGTTTCCAAATGTTTGGTCAGCGTTTCAGGCAGCGTCCCGTTAACGATGCCTTTGCTTATCCCATGCGAAATAATCCATTGGTGACATTTGCCAAGAACATGCGACGTGTACAGTACGTGTAAAGCAGAGGCAACAACAGCAACAATAAACGAAGAACAACTCATTGGCCATATTTGGATATCGATTAAACCATCTCCGACTCTAGATATAACTTATTTAAATTTTCAACTTTTTTTTTTGTAGATTAAATTTTATTTTTTTTTTAACCTAACTTATTTAGCAAGCAAATAAAACAGTGCAATTGTCTGTAAATATGTTTGGTTTTCTTTTTTCTTTCAAGGTTTTTTAATTAATTAATATATTTTTATTCAGTACTTCTTGCGCAGCATTGACTGCCAAAACAATAAGTATGGCTCTATTGGAGCCTGAATTAGGTCAACTTTGCTAATATTTTTCGAAAAATGTATAAGCCGGCTCTTGTCCGACATGTTGTTGCTTTTTTTACAATTGTAAATAGCTGCTGAAAGCTATTTACTGTCGTAACATTTTAACATAATATTTTAACATTTTCATTGTTCAAAGCTACCGTACGACCAGTAGCGAACAGAACTGCATACCGAAAATGTTAGTACGGTACTGACGCTGTACGAGACCATTTTTTTTATATGAAGTTTTTACTGTACGGGCGCTGTACGGGCTTCTGCGTATAGGCCTTTAAACTAAACTTTTGGGAAAATCAAAAAATTTCATGACATTTAAAAATTTTGAACCTTTTTGATCATTTGTCATGCACAGTGATGTTTTCAAATATTTAGATTTTGTTTGAAAAAACTGAATAAAAATTTACATGAATAAAAAAAAAACTCTAAAGTTGTCTTTTCTTCAGTTGGTCACTTAGTTTAATTACTATTTTCGGGTACCAAAAACCTGTTTGAATAGCAATTTGTATATTTTTTCTCTCATTTATCCGGTTATGAATGCTTGGGCTTAATAGAAATTAATGGCAATTTAAATAGTCAAAAATGTTCTCATTACCATATTAGCCACAATAACAACAATTACCACAATGTCTGACAGACAACAACAGCAACAACAACAAGAACCAACAAAATTTTGGCTGGAGTTAAGTGCTTATTAATTAAGCAGTTGCATATCTGTAATATTTAACTTAGGGGTCTAATTAACAAATTGTTTTGTTGCTGCCTCAAATGTAAGCAGGCCAATTGAAAATTATTAAGCATACGCCTCGTAATGCAAGTCAAGAATGTGACTGACTGACTGACTCATTGACTAACTGGCAGCCATAATGGCAATTATAATAATGCATTAATTCATTTTGCTCATCATTTTAAGCAGTTCGATTTAATTTGCTTGCATAACAAGTTTGAACAATAAGAAGCAACAGTTTCAAGTTGAGCTTAAGAGAGAGTGAGATGAAATACTTCGACATTAATTGAATATGGCAAACAATCAGTCAGACTTAGACTCAGTAAGTCAGTTTTGCATACTTGTATAACTAAAGATAGTAAAAAGGTGAAGCAATTTGCTTAGCTGCCATTCCTACGATAGAAGGATAGCAAAAGAGCTTTGAATCTAATAGTACTTGCATCATAGACAGAGCTCCCAAGAAACTCTTAATTGATGGCAGCAACACATAGCAACAACAATTATAACAACGCAATCGACAAGTGAGACAAGAGACAAGAGAGCAACACAGCCAAGCAGCAACAATAACAAACTAAATAAATATAAATCGTATAAGAAGCTTTTAAGTTAATCGAAAATGTTATAATTGGATTTTATCACAAAAATAGCAACAACATGCAAGGACCTTTAAGTTCATATCAGAAAATTGAATAAAATGCAAAAACGCTCTTGCATAATGTTAAAGCCTAACAACATATATATGTATGTATGTACATATGTATGTTACTCAATAATTATAATAATACTTACATCGTTAGTTTGGCTTATTGCGAGTATATTTTGTCAATGACTGTCATTTAATTAACAAAGTCTATTAAAATCGAATTTATCAAATGCATCAAATATGAAAATACAAATTTGTTTACTCAAAATTCATGCAATGGAATGAAATTCTTCAAGTGCAGCTTGCACATTTTCCACATGTAGTGTGTGGGGGGGGGGGGGTCCAGCCTGACGATTATTGACACAACACTTTGGGAAATTACAAGAAAACATTTTGACTTGGGCGCCAAAAGTTAAAGCCGCAAACACAGACAAAAGTAGATACTACAATTTGTAGAAACAGATGCTTAAATGCACAGAAAACAGAAACCAACAGGCCAGCGCATTCTCTCTTTGCCACACACACACACACACGCACACATGTACTTGACTGTTGCAACATCTCGATGTCTATTTGTCTATCTGTCTGTCAGTCTGAACGTCTGTTGCGAGAGTGAGAATGAAACGCTTAGTGTGCTTGGCTTTTGGGCAAAATATAGTAGAAACACTTTTCAAGATTAAACCAAAAAAGATTTAAGTGAATTATATTAAAGTTATTTGCTTGTTGCCCAATGTTTGTTGTTGTTTCTTCTTGTTTTTGTTGTTGTTGTTGTTGTTGCTCTCACGCACTGCTGACACTATCTCTGCCAAAGGATATTCGGCCACAAAAGTGGTCTTGTAATAAATAAATACTCCATACGCATACTAAAAAAAAAACATAAATTCTTTTATTTATTTATACAACACGCTCTCAGGCTGTTGCTTTAGTCCATGGACCATATATATACATATATATATATATATAATGTGTGTGTGCGTTGTTATTGTGTTGCCTGCAAGTTGATTTCGGCAGTTTTTGGCTATTCGTGCCGTCTACCGAGATTTATGTGCGCATGTTTATTGTCGAGAGATTATTAGATTTGATTTACTGTGCCTACACACAACGTTAACTACTGCCACTAAGATACTCTTTTTCCCTCTCTCTCTCTCCCACTCTTTAACGTGCCCTGGAGCGGGCAGCTGAAGTTCTTCTTATGATAGCCATTTCAAGGCATTCTTTGTTCGTTCGTTCATTCGTTCATTTGATACATTCATTGTCATGCACGCAAGCTGGCAATTAGATATTGGGTGAAAGTTTTTAATTGCATCGAGCATCAACGCAACGTTGTATAAAAGAACTGTTGCACAGTCAAAAACCAACAAAGAACAAAAGATGATGACCGCTAACGCTCCAGCAAGAACAGGAATTGGAGTTGGTGCAGTAACAATTCTATTGGTTCTACTGCTTCGTGTGGCTGACATTGAGACATTAAGATCAATAGGTTAGGATTGTTGCTACTTATTATGTGGCTATTCAGATGATTTTTTGTTAACCTTTAGCAGGCTATCGTCTGCCACAAAGCGTGGGCCGTGCTGCTGCTGATGTTGGCAGCGGTCGGGATCTGTTCAAGAAGTTTATGAAGTGGCGTGGTTTGTTTCAACAGGAGCCGCCAAGCGATAATATTAATGTGATGCCACCTTCTTTTGCCACAATTATTACACCAACAACGCCCACAACGACAGCAACAACAACAACTACCACTACCGCCAATGGCACAAAAAAGCGAAGCTTTAATAATCTACAGGATCAGCCAGACAATAAAAGTGCCCAGCAGGAGCAGCGCATAAACAAACGCTCCAAACCAAATGGCAGGACACCAACGTATGGGAAACGAGGCAGGCCGAAGAAGGCAACGAAGAAGAAGAAGACGCGTCATCGTCATATACACAAGCGAAAGCAATAACAAAACAGCAGCCAAATCGTTCAAACTGTTTGCAGAACGATCAGAACGCTATCGTAACGAGCCGGCAACAGTCGAAAAACTTAATTCGATGCGATACAATTATATATATTTATTTTTCAAATCAAAACTAGTTGAAATTCAATAGCCAAACATGCAATGTGCCAATTTGCAGTAAAACACAACTAAAACGGACAACAACAAATTGTTGGAGCGAAACATATAAATCAAATGGTTTTATTTTACATAATCTTTGTTGCTTGAAAAACAATATTATTTTTAACTTTCAAGAAAATAATACTCAATTTATATTTTTTAATTTTATTTTTTTTTTTTTTTATTTGCATTTCATATTAAATATTTTTCATTTTAAAAATGTATTTATTTTATGTGTGGTGCAACATTTTATGAAAGTAAGGGTGAATAAAAAAATATTTACAAAAACAAAATGTTGAACTATTAAATTACAATTTGGCAAACTTAAAGGTTTTTTGTGATATTTAATATTGCGCTGGTTAAATAATTAATTATAAAGACTAGGAACATACTTAGATTGAAACTAAAGTTCCAGAAGCATAGGTAAATAATTAAATTGCACATAATACAAGATAAAATATTTCTACGAGCATTTACACAAAATTCTCTTTAAATACTTTTTTGTATCATGAGTTGACGCTAAAGCTTTATATTTAAAGCATAAGCGAAATAAATTTATAAATCGCGTTGCCGTCTCAGGTAGTTGCGACAACATCTCAAGGCGGTCTTAAATTTCCTAAACCGATAAAAGCGCCACATACATACAAACAAAATGGCATAATGGTGCGTGCGAAAACAATAAATAGCCCATGCTGTGTCGTCTTAGCCAGGCTAAGAGCCAGTATCTCTTCGATGCACTATGACCAGATGGCGAAGAGGTCAACGACTTGGTTTACAGTTTATACAATATTAAAAAGAAAGCAGACAAAATATGCGAACATGATAGCCCTGGCCGTTTTGTGGCAAGTTCAAGGATGTCTGACGCTTACCGTAGTAGCCCGTAACCCCTAGCCCGTAACCGTAACACGTAAACGTTACACACACACACCTTAAGTAACTGGCTAAGGCAAGCATTCTTTTTTTTCGCGCTTATCGAATAAGACCAGAAAGATAATATTTGCGTAAGTTGCCAAATTACGCATAAACGGCGAGACGGCAACAACAACAAACCAATTCAACAAATATAATACCAAATGCGGTTTTACATAAATTTTGATTTTTGAGCCTGTCATGGGCCAAAATTAATGTTGGCCAGAACAGATCAACGTTGCGCTGCCACAAACTAGTTTGGCTATTCTCGTTTGAACCCAAAACAGTCGCGCCATTGACCCCAAAAACAGAGGTAGGTCAACAATTCATAACTGGCTTAGAAATGAGCAGCATTCAATAACAAAATACAACTTATGGCTGTAGATCAACAATCAAACAGTTGACTTATAGCACATGGCTTCAAACATACATCGGACCGCGAACTAAGAAGATCGCAGCAATTAAGATTTGATATAGTAACAGCCAAACCATGTCTGGAACAAATCAGATAAGCATTCATGAAAATATATGTTGAGAGTTCCACCAAACCAATCTGGAGGAATGAATGGGATAGGTTCTAAAAACAGACAAACAAAGACACATGATAATGACTTCAAGCTTAGTTTTGACTCTTTTTGTGTTAAAAGAGAATGGGTTATTGGTTGAAGCAAATTGCAGAGTTTGGGAAATTCGTTATGAAGAAGTTGAGTTACTATCACAGCTCATAACAAATTATTATTTATTAAAATTAATTTTTTGAATACTTTCAGATGTGCACGATAAACCATATTACCATATTGCCTTCTCTACCAGCAGTTGGCAAATACTTTTGAAAACTTTACCCCCTTTTGTATTAGCTCCTTTCTCTGAGCAGGTTAGCTGAAAAGAAAGTCCCTTTGGATCCTCACACACTCGCACACACACCGCTTAATCTTGTAAGAGGGCGCAATTGATTCGGCAGATTCACCTTGACTTAACTTAAATGGCAGCAGGCATTGGCAACAAGGCAACAGGGCAACAAGGGCATCGCCATCGGCATTGCCATTGTCAGGGCCAGCAAGCTTAAATGTTATTGTCCTGCTCCTTCTACACACACACACACACACACACACACACACAAAATCAATATGTCGAGCCATCTCGTGCATTTTGCTGGCTTCCTGCAACATTTTTTGGGCTGCGGTAAAACTCGCAAAAGGATATTGAAAAGGCGCCGCTTGCAACACGACGGCATAGGAAACTTTTTTCATTTTTAGTTTTTCAAGTTGCACAAAGGCGATGACGACGACGACGACGACGACGACGACGACGCCAAGACCTGCCGATTCTAAGTTTTTGCTGTGTAAAAAGCTTTATTTTTTCTTATTTTTGGTCACGGCAAGAGTTGAAGACGGTTTCTGGCTCCCGGGTTGCCATGAAAGGCGTCGTTAAACTGCCAAGCAGCAAAAGGACAACTGAACTGAACATTTATAGGCTGGCACACCATAGTGCTTGTGCCAAAAGTTGCTGAAGAAGTTGGCCCTTGTGCAGTTCAGCTCACATTTTGGGCGCTTTTGTTCGAGCGTGTTTTTTTTTTTTTTTTTTTTTGTTTGTGCACTTTAATCGGCACACCAGCGCCACCTAGCGACGCTCATTGGCGTTAGCTGTGAATTGTCGTTTCGACTCGAAAATCAATTTAAAACACACACACACGCCAACACAACAACAACAACAGGTCGTATGCGTAATAAATTGTAAATGCCACATCGAACGCATCGATGCATCAAGCTGTGGGCGTTTTAGCATTTAGTCAATATACTATACACTACATGTGTATGAAATACACATATGCAAGCATTCATGTGTTTATTTATGTGTGTGTGTGCCTTGTATTATAAATTATGCAGACCCTAAAATTGACTGGGAGGCATTTTGTTGTCCTTGCAATATAAAAGCAATTGCATAATTGCGTTCTAATATGATGACTGCAGCAATTTGCAGCAAATCGAAAAACAATAGAAACCAAGTCGATGCATTAATACCCTTGCAAAATACTCAAAAGTTGATATTAAATAACTTTCAAATGTGCCTAAATTAATAATATAAAAAATCGCTATGGCTTCAAACTAAATTTTATAACATACAAATAAAACTAAAAAAAACTGACAATCAAATTTGTTATTTAGATCGTTATATTATTATTATAATTTAATTTTTTGTTAAATAAAATTAATTTAGGTTCCCTTCAGAAAGATATTCAACACATACTTATTTTGGAGGCAGAAATCGAAAGCAAATTTTTATGATTCTACAACAAATCTAACAAACATAAAAAAGCTTAAGCTTGGCCCTATAAAAAGTTGCTGTGCATATATCAAAAGCTTGAGGTTTGAATGTCTTATGATAAGAAAATAGAGCACATTTATCTAATTCATAAGTTAAAGTTAAGTCTAGCAAGTATATACAACTATAAGCTATACTTAATATTGTAATTATGTAACTATATATAAGGCAAGCATAAAACACTGCCGCCTTGAAGTGTATGGGGCCGTCCGCCAATAGTTTAGCATGAATCGCATACGTTTTAATTAAATGTCAACGAAGTGAGACAAATTCTCCTGCTACTTTCGCTCTGCCCGTCTGTCCGTCCGTCTGTCTGTTCGTCTTACCAATTTCTTGGCCATAGTAGACTTGACCCAACTGTATATTTGGCTTAAGCTGGTAGCGCTCTATAAATGTATAAAGCAATTATTTATTATGCCCAGCCACTTTTGATTACGCATTCGTACATATGTATGTAGTTGTATACACATACATTCGTGCATAAGTATTGCTAAATTGCTTGCAGGTGCAATCTTGACAAAAGGCAACAAGAACAATAGCAACACAGTAACAATAACAATAATAATAACAACAACAATAACAACAACTTATGTTTTTCAGCCATGTCTAAATTAATGCCTGCAATTAAAATGCTTAACACTCGTTGGTTTACAGCAACGATCAAGTCAAGCAGAATTGCTTTGCTCTCGCTTCCCTTACTTTCTTATTTTCTCTTCTCTGTTCTCTTCTTTTTGCAACACCGCCCGTAAATTAGAGCAGTCAGCAGCTTGGGCTTTGCAGTTGGCCAACTGCTGTCATGAGCTTGCGGCCATTCTAAGTAGCTGTGGCTGCCACTCTCTCGCCCACAAAATCATCATCTTCGTTGATGTCTCGCCACGTTGTCGTCGTCGTCTCCAGACATTACATTTGTGTCTGGACAGTTCAAATTTTGGCATTGTTGCCGTTCGTTTACTTAAGGACACAAAGCCAGACAGACAAACGTATTGTGGGCTGTCGTCGGCCATGGTCCATAGTCCATGCTCCTTAGTTCGTATGCTAGTTGCATCAACTTGTAGTCTAAGCATTTGCTTGAATTAGTAGTTGCATTGAGGCATTGAGCTTCTTTTTATGATTACTTTTCTATTGTTATGCATAATAGGCATGCTAGCTCTTCATCTCTCGTTACAGTATTTTGAGCATTTTGCGCATTAAATTTCAAATTCAAATGCCACTGTAAAATTAATGATGATAATTATCATGCTGGATGCTGATGCATTCAAATTATGCACCAGTTTGCTTGCTTAGGCAATTGAGCTCACTGAATTGGTAGCTGGCCAACAAAATGCGATCAAAAGAGGAAAAAGACATACAGAGAGAGAAAAAGAGAGAGCAGGGGGATTGGAGCAATTAGTTCAGTGTCCATTAGTGCAAATCTCAAGTGCAATTCGCCAAGATAAACAAGAGAAATTCAGCCCAAATATGTTACATACAGTTTGAAACGCCCACACACACACATACTATGTGTGTTTGTATAATAAGCACGCTTTCAAATGTATTTTGGGTAAATTGATGCTTTAACAATTGCATTTGGCACACAGCAATGGCTAGTTCCTCGTATTATACATTTAAAAGCTATGCGCAAAGCACTCAAGTGTAAAGCTGCCAGAAAATTATAGTTCTATGGTTACTCTCTTGCCCGCTCGCACCCGCTCTCTCTTTCTCTCTTTCAATCTTTCTTTCTTTATTTTTATTGTGTAAAATTGTCCACTACAAATTCGATTAACATTGTCAAAAACTCTGCAGCTTGAACATTCGCCACACACACACACACACACACTAACGAACGGCCATGCCGAAGGCAGTAAAAAATGCACTGCCTACTTTTAGGCAGACACTTGATTCATTCCCAACGCCATGGCGCGCCAGCAGCAACAAAAGGCAGCTGCAATTTAATTACCGTTGCAAAGACACGCAGATGGCTTCTCAAAGAGAGAGAGAGAAAGAGACAGATTGAGAGAGAGAGAGAGGGAGAGATACAAATTCAGATTCAGAACCTTCCCTTCAACAAACTCTTTTAGTCTCTAGCATCCGTGCATTCGTAGTGCCATAGTTTTGATATATAACCGTGCCATGCCAGCGTGTTTGGGCAATCGAGTCCTCTGTACCGAAATTTAATGCCCTGGAACTATCAAGTGCACTGGGTATACTATACTGCGTTATGTGAAAAGACCAGAACTCAAAAAAATATACATAAATAAAACTAACTAAAATATTTATAAAACATAAGAACAAAAAAATTTTTTTATTATTATTTTAAAGTTTGAATAACTTGAAATTAAGAATTTTGTAATGTCTATAAACAAATTCTTTGTTAAACTTTTTTGAAAGATGCTTGAAAAGTGTTATCAGCACTAAAAGGAATTTACCAACACTGTGGAAAAGCCTGAAATGCTTTTTTAACCTGAATGTTCATATTGTTCCCTTGAAAAATTTGAACAAACAGATTATCTTAATGTCGATCAACTGCAAATGAGCATATTGGAGGGAACATTTTTTTTTTTTCGATGTTTTGTGTTTTTGGTGTTGCTGTTGTTGTCGTGATTATTGTGCAAATAAAAGGGGAAATCGCAAAATTTTTTACAACGCTGGGCGTTGTTGCCCCGGCAACACGTTGAGCACTGCTAGGGCTCTGAAAATAGATGCAGCGCGCTGCCACAAACTCACACACATACTAACAAACCCAACACCAACTCGACGCCAATGCTTCGCTTAACTAATTAGAGCGTGTGAGCAAATGATGGGCAAGTTGAAGCCGCTGCTTCTGCTGTTGCAGGATGGGCGGAAGATTGCTGCTGCTGGCCAACAGTTGCTGCTGCTGCTGGTAGTTGTGCTGTTGGTGGTGCTAATTTAGTGCGGCTTGCCAGCTGGTTGGGGGGCTCATTTAGTTGTACGCTTGCAGCAGCGCTCAGATTTACCGTTTCGAATTGTTTGTTTGAATTATGTATAATTAAATTTCAACATTCATTATTCACGTTCCAAGGCAAAATCATCATCAGCTCTGCGTAGATAACTGCTGTGGGCACAAAATATATAATAAAAATACGTTGCAACGTTTCGTTGAGCAACAGCAGCAGCAGCAGCAGCAGTAGCTCTGAAAAAGTTCAGGTTGCAATTAACCCTCTTTAAAGGACATGATCTATTTTATGATATGATAGGTAGAGCATTGAGTATTATAAATGTGTATATGTGTATTATAATCCACTCTCTAAATCGCAATTCATGAACAAAAATTCT